>OY756935.1:466266-690093 GCA_963580335.1 Leptographium flavum
CTGGCGGCGCTGCCGCACGCGTTGCACCTGGCGGCGGCGCTCGTCTTTCTCGCGCTCTTCTTCCGGCGCATCGAGCATGAGCACGAGCAGGAGCAGGAGGCGTAGCGCCACGATTTTGTACATGTCTCTTTTGAACGAAACAAAGCCAATGAACATACACACATTGTAAAAGACTAGCTGTAAAAGACTAATATACAGGCGGTCGTCTGCGCAGCGCCCGGGCGTCGACCGTGCCAGCCTGCACTCCGACACGGCGTCGTGGGCGAGCGCGCGACGCGAAACAAGACTGGGAAATGGAAAAGGGAAACGGAGAAATCGGAAAAGGGAAAAGGGAACATCAAGCAAAGCCAAAGTAGTCGTTGCCGGTGGTAATGGCCTTGAGCAGCTGCGAGCGCATAATCTCGTAGTTTTCGTACTCGGGCAGATCGAGTTCTGCTTGTTAGGATGGTGGACAAGAGGGGAGACACACGGAAGACGGGAGAGACACATACGGTTGAAGCAAGTGTGCGAGCTCGGCAGCCGGTCCTTGTTGCCGTAGTCGCGGTGGATGTTGAAGCGGTTGACGCCGTTCATGCCCTCGAGGTCCTGGAAGCCGTTGAGCGGCACCTTGGACGTGCCCGTGACAAACTGCAGCAGCTTGGCGCGCTCCTCCTTGTCAAACGAGCGCACGGCGCGCCAGAACCACTGGATCTGCGGCGACGAGGCCGTGTAGTTGTGGTACTCGGTGTGCGCGCGCCAGTCGTCAATGTCAATGTCGGGCAGGCCGGAGATCAGCAGCTCCAGCTCCTGCTCGGTAAAGATGCTAATCAGCCCGGCCGGGATAATGTCGTGGAAGCCGCGCAGGAAATTGGCCATTTGGTCCTGCACCGACGCCAGCAGCCGGTGCTCGACCACCAGGCGCACGTAGTCGTGCTTGTTCTCCTCCGTCACGGCCACGTTGCGGCCGCCCTCGATCAGGTCCTTGACCTTGGTCACGCCAAACTCGTCGTCCACGATCGAAAACGTCTCCGTGATGACGTCGGTAATGTCGTTCTCCAGCATCCACACCAGCGACTTGTAGTACTCGGGGTCAAACGACTCCATGTCCTTGACCGACACCGGCTTGCCCAGGATCCGCTTGTACACGGCCCGGCTAAAGTAGCACTCCAGCAGCCGGCCCTCGTACAGCGCCTTGCCAATGATGCGCCCAATGAACTTGAAGAACATGAGGTGCTCGTCGTTGATCCCGCTCAGCTTGTTCGGGTGGAAGGTCGTGCGGTCCGACGAGACCGGGATGAAGAGCGCGTAGTTGGCGTCAAACATTTGCCGCGCCAGCACCTGGAACCACTCGCGTGTCACGCCGCCCGCGTCCACGCCCTCCTCGCCGTAGAAGCGGATGTTGAGCTTGCCGTACTTCATCTCGTCGCCCGTCTTAAAGTACAGCGACCGGAACGAGTCGTGGAATACCTGGTCGCGCCGCACCGACAGCTGCAGCGCCGGGTACGACGGCCGCACGTGCGAGTTGCCGCCGCCCAGCTTCGCGTGCACCCGCCGGTTGAAGTAGTTGCGCTTGTTGTCAAACTCCAGCACCTTGGGGTTGCGCACCAGCAGCGAAAACGTCCCCGACATCAGCTTCGGGTTGTTGCGCACCAGCACGTTCAGCACCCGCCGGTGCTCCTCCGTGAACGAGAAGAAGAGGTCGTGCACCGGGCTCCGCTCGTCCTCCGGCCCGGGGCTCGTCAGCCGCGCCGTCCGCGCCACCGCCGACTCGGCCTCGTCCGTCATCGCCGCCGGGCTGCCGCCTGCCGGACTGCCGCCCGCTCTGCCGCTCTGCCCGACGCCCGCGTTCTTGCACACCACCATCAGTGACTCGACGAGCGGCAGCAGGATCGTCGCCACGCTCAGCATGCTGTCGCGCTGCCGGATCGCCGCCAGACACGCGCTCAGCCGCCCCCACATGGCCATAAAGGTCGCGTCGCGGTACAGCTCGCCCATGTAATCCTCGTCCTCGTCCTCGTCCTCGTCCGGCTTGGCCGCCTTGTTCGGCTTGGCTGCCTCGGCCTCTGCCTCGGCCTTGGCCACCGCCGCCCGCGCTGCTTCCGTGTCCGTGTTGGTCCGTTCGGCCTGGATCCGTGCTACCTGAACCCGCACTGCCAGCACCCGTTCCACCCGCGCCCGCTCTGCCTTGGCCCTGACTGCCTTTTCCGCCTTGGCCTGCACCCCAAACAGATGGTCCAGCGCCGTCAGCACCCGCAACAGCTTGTTCTGCTCCGCCGCCCCGGGCGAGAACTTGGCCAGCGCAATCCCCTGGATCTCCGTCCCCGTCTCCGCCGCCTCAATGTGCGGCAGCAACGCCTCCAGATCGCCCAGGATCTTCTCGCTCAGCGCCTTGGCTTGGCGCGTCAGCTCCTGCCCAAACAGCTGCCGCCGCCCGCTGATGCACGACAGATTCTTGATCGTCGAGATGGTGTTTTGAAACGTCTTGGACCCGCACTCCCGCGCCACAAACACATTGACCACGAGGGCCATGTAGCTGTCGGGGATCATGGGCGGCTCTAGTTCGGTCTTGGTCTCGCTTGTCTTGGTCGCCGCGACAGGAGCGACGGCCTTGATGGCGGGCGTTGCGGTACCGGCGCCCTCTGCACCCTCTCCCACTTCTCCTGCTTCTACTGCTCCTCCTGCTCCTCCTGCTTCCGCCGGCTCAATCACCTCGGTCACCACCAGCCCTCCGGTGATCCGTGCCTCCCGTCGTCTGCGCTCCAGCGCCTGCAGCGGCATCGTCACCTTGTTCAACACATCTGCTAGCAGCTGCATCACCGACGAGCTCTCTATGACCAGCTCTTTATCCAGCAGAAGCAGCAGCAGGTTGATGCCGTACCGCGACGCCTGCGACTGCACTGGCTTGGCTGCCTTGCGACTGCTGCCCGCCTTGCGCAGCGATGCGCCCATGAGGTCGTGTTCGGCTAGGAACATCGACGGAATGTGCGGGCTCTTTCTGCACAGCTCCAGCAGGAGGCCCAGAAAGTGCTGCAGAATCGGCAGCGGCGAGCTCTTGAGGTCTGTGGTTGTCGTCTGTAGCATCGCCACCGCCGTCCGCTTGCGGCCACTGCCAGGTGCCGTCCCCGGCGTCACCGGCGTCATCCCCGTGCTGCCGGAGCTGGCCGTCCGGCCTGTAGCCTCCTTGTCACGCCCGTGCGGCCGCGCCTTGGCCGAGAGCTGCTCAAAGCACCGATCCACCGCGTCCGAGCTGACGTCTTGCAGCACCTGCAGCAGCGTGCTGATAATCTCCAGCCGTGTCTGACGGTTCTGGCACAGGTCCGTAAACACGCTGAACAGGCTGCTGCGCGACGATCCGTGCTGTGTCACAAAAAACAGCCGCAGCAGCGTTGCCACGCCCGTCTTGTCCATCACCTGCACTGCTGCCCGCCGCTCGACCTTGGCTGCCGTCGCCGGCGCAGCGGCTCTTGCTCCAGAGCCGCTTCCGGCCGCCGCTTCACCCGACGCTGCTGTGGCACCCCCGGCGCCATCAGCCGCCGCACCAGCCCCGGCGGATGCGGCCAGGAGGGCGTCGCGTGATACCGCTGACGGTACCTCGACGCGAACCCGCGGCTCCCGCGGAGCCGGCCGGTGCTGCTCGATCAGCGACCGTGCCAGGTGCTGCAGGTTCGGCGGCAAGAGGTCGTGCAACTCGTCGCCCTGCTCCATCAGGATCTGTTCCCGCAGCTCCAGCGGGAACGTCATCAGGATGCTGGCCGTGTCCATCTCCTGTGCCGAGGTATCGTGGTCCTCCTCCTGGTCGTGGGCCGCCTGCTGCGCCTGCTGCTCCTGCTGCATGATCTCTGTCCGCACGTCTTCCGGCAGCACGTCCAAGAACTCGTTAAAGTTCTCAATCTGTTCACCCGTCGACTCGGCCCGCTGCCGCGCCTCGGAGCGCCGTGCCGTCAGTGTCGTCGCAATCACCTCCTCGCGGAACTCTTCTGGCAGCGCGGCCAGGTACTCCGCGTCGATGCCGAGGCCCGTCACATCAATCTCCTCGCCACGGATCGTCGTCGTGATGCGCTGCACCGGCGCCGCCGGTTCCTCGGCTGCTGCGGCTGCTGCGGCTGCTGCTGCGGCTGCATGCGCGCCCTCCTCGCTCCCCGCCTGCACTCCCTCCATGGGCTCTGCGGCCTGTTGCTCCCCGACTGCGCTGGTTTCGCCGGCCTCGTTGCCTTCCGCATCCACAGTGCCGGCAGCGGTTGCTTCGGCCGCCTCGCGCTCCGCCTGCTCGCGTACACGCTCATCGGCATCCTCCTTCTCGAGCGCGATCCGCTTCTGCTCTTCCTCCTCGCGCTTCTTGCGCTCTTCTTCCTTGCGCTTCTTGCGCTCCTCCTCCTCCTGCTTCCGCTTCTCCTTCTCCAGCTTCTCAATCTCCCGCCGCGCCTGCTCCTGGCGCGCCTCTTCAATCGCCTCGGGTGCCAACTGCCGCAGGAGCCGGAAGAACATGTACTTTTCGGCCTGCTCGTGGTATGCCGATCCAAACACGATCTTGGCCTCGTTCACCCATCGGTCATGCGTCGACACCACCCGGAAAAAAGTCGCCAAGTACGGGTCATCGCACGTGTCGCGCCGCGTCTCGGCAATCCGAGTTCCGTCCACGCCGCGCTGTTCTCGGTGCTGGTCTCGGCGCAGCTCCAGCTCGCCGCGCGGTTCGTGCCGCGTGATCTGGAAATGCATCGACTGGCCCCGGCCCGCGAGGGTCGGCAGCGACGCCATGAGGTCATTGAGAAACGCAATCGGGTTGTCCGCCGTGTTGAATCCGCCGCCCGGCATGCCGATACGAAATGTCGGCCCGCCTCCGGCACGGCCGCCGTCCCGCTCCACGCCGCCGTTCCTACGCAGCAATGCGTTCTGCGGTGCGTCTGCAGAGGGCGGGTTGAGGCCCATCATGCCGGCGGAGCGATCCCCTCGGAATATACTGCCAAAGTCTAGAGCATGGTTAGATCTTCTGTGCATGTTCCGGATGGCATCGGACATGCTCTGTGATGGCCGCCCAAGCGGAAACGTACCGGTCGTGCCATCGCGGGCTGACCCAAGAGCAAATGGCGGGAATGGACTCCGCATCCCGCCATGGCGCTGTCGCGGTACCACGCGGTCATGGTGGTAGTTCTGGTGCTCGTGGTTCGGCTCGATCGCCAGCGTGTCCCATGTCAGGCTGGCCGCCGGCCCACCGTCTTGGGCCATCTCATCCTCGTTGAGGAAGCCGTGCGTGAGGTACTCCTCTTCATTTTCCCGCTCGAAATCCTCAATGTCGTCCTCACCTTCTTCATCCTCAATGTAGGCCTCTTCATAGTCCATGCCGTGGTTTTCCTCCATGGACGGAGGGTTTATGTAGCGCGACAGCACCGCCAGCTGCTCGGCAGGGTTGTATCCCGGCACGTTGATTCTCGACACGTCGAGTCCCGGCACGCTGATCCGATGGAGGTGGTGCAACGGGAGGACAGGACCATGCGCATCGTGGCCGTCGTCCCCATCCTCGTCATCGTCATCACCTTCATCGCTCGTGTCGGTCTCCCATGATGCCCCATCGTCGTCCATTTCCTCAATCGCCTCGATGTGCTCCTCGAGGACCTCCATGTCTTCAGACCCTACCTCGTCGCTGTCCTCATCTTCGTCTTCGTCGTCTTCATCCTCGTCCTCGTCCTCCTCGTCGTGGTCCCCGTCGTGGTCATCCCCGTCCTCCATGACTAGTTCGACCACGCCGCTATGGCCGTTGCCGAGGTGCTCGACGCGGGCTATTTCGTCGTCCTCATCGCTGACACCCTCGTCGTCCTCGTCGCTCATCTCGTCGCTCATCTCGTCTTCGTACTCCATCTCGGCCTCGTACATGTCCTGGTCGGGGTCGTCTGAGTCGGAAAACTCGTCCGGCTCACCCCCCTCCAGCATGCCCAGTGACGAGTTCCGGTACAGATCCGGCGTCTCTTCACGGTCGTCGTCCATGTCGGACAGGGCCGAGGTCGACTCGGTGTCGTATTCGACGGCTTCGGTGGTCGAGGCAGACGTGATAATGTTGGACCGGCTCAGCTCCATGGCCGTCGCGGTGAGAATTTTCATGACGCGCAGGGTTTGCTTCATGGCGCGCCTCACGCCCGGGAACGTCAAGTCCACGTCGGCAATGGACGCCGTCAGCGCAGTAAGAAATCCCTTCTCGTACATGAGGCGGCGCAGCTGCATGTGCGAGTGCGCCAAAGGCGAGTCCGCGTACGCATTGCGACCGACCAGCGACCGATCCTTCTCGCCGCCGATCATGCTCGACATCAGCCCTACCAGAGCCTTCATCTTGCTGTACCGCAAATCGAGCGGCTCGGACGAGGCAATTACCTCCTTGAAGGCCTTGAGGACCGTGTCCAGGACGAACCGCCGCACAAACAAGAGGTCCGTCTCGTCGTCAAACTCGTATCGGTTGCGCGTCCGGTCAAACCCGTGCTCCGGCGTCTTCTCGACCAGCGCAATCAGCATGGAGAGCGCCTTGTCGGCAATGGCGAGCTTCTTCTTGGTGGCCATGGAGTTGGGCGACGGGCCCGGCAGCGGACTGCCGCTGCACAGCACGTCGTGCAGTAAGTAGTTGAGCACGCTCGATCGCGGCTTCACCGGCGTATGTGTCTGCAGAGCCATGCCGCGCTTGAAGCTGATAAACTCCATCTTGGTCCGAGAGTAGCTGCGCAGCAGCTCCGTCAGGCAGAACAAGAGGAAAGCGCGGAACATATAGATTGGGTGCTCCGAAAGCTTAAAGTCCTCGCCCGCCTTCTTCTCGGCCTCGCTGCTCTTCTTGCCCTTGGCTACCGCACTGGTG
Organism: Leptographium flavum; assembly: GCA_963580335.1. Lineage (NCBI taxonomy): Eukaryota > Fungi > Ascomycota > Sordariomycetes > Ophiostomatales > Ophiostomataceae > Leptographium > Leptographium flavum. The sequence goes on from OY756935.1 coordinate 473,078, forward strand.
CCCTCGCTGGTGCCGGTCGGAATGTCGGTGCCCAGCGGCACCTGGTTGGGCTCCACGTCATCCACCTTCTGGTACATCATCAGCTGCTCCAGCAAAAAAGAGACGACCCCGTCCGGATGCTCGACAACCGGGCGCTTGTGCTCCGCAGTGGGCGCGTCGGGCATGTCCTTGTCGCCGCTGTTGCCAGGAGCGCTGCCGCCCGTCTCCGTCGGCGACTGGACAATACTGAGATCCTCCGTCAGATGCACAGTCGGACCCAGCGATTCATGATAGGTGCTGACTACCCCGAGAGGCTTTGCCTGCCGCCGCATGATAGTGTATGGATAGTTGGGAGCACTGTCAACCACTGGCCAGCGGTAGATCTGCACCATCTCGCCCACGACAGACGAAAAGATTTGGGGGCTCCGCAGGGCCGCGTGCCCCAAGTACTGCATGAACAACTTGAGCTCGTGGATCCGCGTATTGCGATGTCGTGAGTTTTCAAAGAACATTCGGATCTCGGCCCGCATCATCTGCCGCAGCACATCGTCGTCCTCGACCACGTGGCGCAGAATCGTGATAATATCAGGGCCAATACCCGTCCCCTCGAAGCCGCTCGACCCGATACTAGACAGTTGCTTTGCCATAAGAAACAGCCTCTGCAGGTTCTTCTTGTCGCCCATCGTCTTTGCAACCTCGCGCCGTCGTGTCATGATCACAAGAAGGCGGCTGATGGAGGCAGCTAAGACTTCGTCTTTGCCGATGCGCGGAAGGATGTCTAGGGCGGATTCCAGCAGAGTGCTGTAGTTGGCCTCGCTCAAAACCGGTGTCTTGCTCTCGATTTCCAGGTCCTCCAGCTCCGATTCCAGCGTGGGTATCTTCCATTTGGTCAACGGAAGCCGCTCGTCCTCCGTCGCCAGGAGCTCAAAAAGCTGGTAAAAGTACGGCAGCCACGATGGCAGACTGTCTGACGAGCTGCCGGCTGGCACCTTGAAAAATCCAAGCAGCCCGTCCATGTTGCTACGGAGGCAACTCACCGTCGCGCGGAAGAATGAGCCCACGTCCCGGGTGAGCAGACACAAAAGGTGCGCATAGGCCGCAATGCTCTGCGCGTGGGTCACCTTGTTCTCCTCGTCAATGGCAAATGACATGAGCGCTTCCGTGAGCGTCTCGCCAACATCCTGGTACGTGCTGGCGGCAGCATCAGGAGACTTGAGGACGCATGTCGAGATCAGTTTGGAAATATCAAACACGGCGTCCGGGTGCATCTGGATCACCGCCAGGCAACGTTCAATCAGGTCGTTCCGCAGCTTCTTCCGCTCGGCCTCGAGATCTTCGCGTGTGACAACAATTGGAAGAGGGCTTCCGGCCTTGCTGGCCTGGGCGGCTGCCGGCACAACGGCAGTTGGCGCGGCTGCTGTCTTGGCGGCTGCTGTCGGCGCTGTCGGCGGTGCTACCGGTGGCGCTGCTGCATTTCCAGGTGTAGCGGAACCCAAAGTGTCCTGGCCTTCGCCGGCGGGCGCGTCCGAGGTCGATGCGGTCGCTCCCTCTTCATCTGACGCATTGTGCTGCTGACGCAGCGGGGACGGCGTCAGAACCGGCGGCTGTAGATTGGTCAGTCCCGCCAGCGTCAACGTCAAGTCGATAGGCGGGCTCGCGGTGGCTCCGTTGTCAAAATTCGCCACAGCATCTTCCAAGGCATCTGGCAGCGGCTGGTCGAGAGCCATGGGATCCGCGGGCTGCGGCTCCCTAGCGGTCAAGGTCGGTACGGGCGTTGTCGAGGTCGGCGCCGGTGTCGCCGGGGCTTTAGCCGCCCGCGCCGCTTCGATGCGCCGCCGCTGTGCGAGGATGTCCGCGTCTGCCTTGGGGACCGGGTGGCGAGGGCCCGCCAGCCCCGCCTGGTGCGCCGTGCAGTACTCCACCGCAGCCTCGGACACATTGTTGCTGCGGTAGCATGCCTCGTCGAGCAGGTCCTGCGGGAATTTTGTGTTCTCGCTGAGCCGTAGAGTGGCCGGCCAATTAAAGGTGATGGGGACACCGCCAAAGATGGCCGTGGGCGAGTTCCGAGGTCTGTTTGCGCTCGTGATGAAGCTTTCCTCCATTTCACCAGCCGCAATCGTTTTGAGAATATCCACCAGGCTGGATAGCAGCGACGTCGACATCTTCTCCGCAACACGCGCCTGCCATAGCTCCAACATCGCCGGCAGGATGGCCATTCGCACCTCAATAACCATCTGCTGCGCCGCCTGATGCTGAAAGTTCCGGTCCGCCGTCCGTCCAAACAAGCAGACTTGGCCCACACCGTCGAGGATGCTGCGGCCCGTGACCATGATGTTGTAGATGTCGAGAATACGCTTCAGGCCAACGGCCGCCAGATACAAGTGTGGCGAGTCATCTGGCTTCATGGGGTCGTTCTCGTCATAGTCCTGTACGGGAACAAGTTCGTCGTTGTCAATCTCGTCGGCAAAAGTGCGCAGCATCGAGTTGAGAACCTCAAAGCCGCCGAGCGTCTTGAAAGCGAGCAGTAGTGGCGCGACAACACTGGGAGTAAGGCTACCCCCGTGTTCTTGCCGCGAGTGATCCGTCAGAATTTCATAGAGAGCGCCGAGCATGGTCTTGCAGTGCTTGTGCCCGATAGGACCGCGAATGTCCATGGCCTTTAGCTCGTCCAACACGGTCCCTACAACCGCCTTCGCCAACCGCAGATGGTGATAGCGCTGGAACGACTCCCGCTCCCTGCGCGGGAGGAGAGCCTTGCCAATGTACTGCAGGATTTGGACAATGGTGGGTGAGAAGGAAGACAAAATGTTCCGGAACATGCGATAGTTTTTGCACGCGTCAGAGGCCTTGTCGTCGTATGCTGCCTTGTCGGCGTCTGTCGCAAGATCCAGGTCCGCATCCCACTGTTCTGGCACGACCGCCGCCATGGCATCCTCCCCCTTCATGATAAAGACAAGAAAGGGACCCAGGCGCTTCACCAACGCCTCGTAATAATCGAAAACTGTGACGTTGTAAAAGTTCAAAGTTCCCTGCCGTGCCATTGGGAAACAGCCTTGCAGCACGCCGATCAGGTGCTGGGCCTTGACGAGCGTCTTCACCATTCTAGTCCCCTTGGCCACCTCTTCTGCACTCGGTGCCTCAAGATCGGGACAGATAAACGACGCAAAGTAGGAGTCACTCCTGGGCAATGATTCATTAACTAAGCCATTTTCGTCCACTTCCGCATTGGGCTTTCCGTTGTTGTAGGTATATCCACCAACCGGCTCGTAGTCCAACATAGGGGCAAGGTCGTCCAAGGTGTGCAATATCCGATACAACAGCGATGGGAGGCCGAGAATGGGCGACTGGTTCATCGAATGGGTGACCAAGATCTGTAGGCTTCGCACACACGGCGAATTCTGGGCGTACGGCAGGCCCGGGGATGCCACTAGATCCAGTATCACCTCCATGCCTCCCTTTTGGAGAAAGAGCGCCTGTAGCCTGCTATGACTCTGGTATGCGTTAAAGAAGAGAGCCGCAGCATTGACGTAGGGGCCAGCGTCTTGGTAGGCGGGCGCCGTGGGGGAGTTCACCGCAGGAGCGTCTGTCATCTCGACGTCCTCGGTCGGTACCACACCGCTGGCGTTCTGGGTCGACTGCAATTTTGCACCCCAGCCGGCCGTCGAACCCTTTGTGTCTGCCAAGTAGCTGACACGGCTCATCATGACCAGAACGGCATTCGCAATGGCGTTCAGCAGCGAGGGGTGGTGGCGTGCCAGCTCGTCAAAGTTGCTCCCAATGTTGGCCGGCAGTCCCGGCTCGTTCTCCATGCACCGGATATGCGGCGCGCTCTCGAATATCTCAAAGTAGCTTTCAAACGCACCCGAAGTCACCACCAGTCCACGCCCCGTGTCGTTGAGCGAGATCGAGTTGAGAATCGAGGGGATGGCACCAATGGCCTCGGTAGACGGCAAAATACCAGCGGCCAGTTTGTGGCTGCGTGGACGCTCAAGTTCCTCGGGGGTCAGTGGGCCCTCGCGAAGGGTGATCCCAAGAGGCACATCCTTATTGAGCTGATCCCGGTCGCCGCTGTCATTGCCATCGTCATCCCCGTCAACGTTATGGTTGTCATCGGCTCTATTCGGGCTGCCTGTGTTGGTCGCGGCATCATGACTGGCCGCCGAAGTGTTGGTCGCTGCATCGCAGTAGGTCGCCGAGGCGGTGTCATCCACCGGAGCTTGTGGCTTATCTGTGGGCAGCGGCCGGCCAGTTATGGCCTGAAGGAAGCTCTGGACAAGGCCCGATTCGGACAGGGCGGCGAAGCTGGTCGGATCATGGTTGATAAAGTGGCTGAGAGCAGTGGCGGCGTTTGTCCACACAACAGACCCATAAACCGTCATATTTTCCAGAATGGTCCGCATGCTGTGCAGGAGCGGCGTGTTGTCGACCAAGTTGCGCAGGAGACGGTCTGTGCCAGGGCCGAACTGGAAGGAGCTGGCCATCAAGTGGTAGATAAACTTCAGCACCCACTTCAGCGTCTGCTGGTAGTAGAAAGGAATGGCATAGTCGACGACGCTGCAGCGTAGCGCGTCAGGCGTGGTGTCCCCCATGTCCACCCTCGCCTGGGCCAGGGTGACTGTGTCCACAAGCAGCTTCGAGACGACATCCAGGCCGTGTGCGTTGGCAAACGGTCGGAACGAGGTCGGAAAGTTCAGGACGATCGTGTCGAGAAATGTGACAATAATGAGGTAGTTGCGCTCGGCGATGCTGGAGCGTACGGCCAGGGCATCAGTCAGAATGTCCATCAGCCCCGCGGTCATCATGTCAGCCATCCGGCTGCCGGCAGCCAGGTGCAGGGTGAGCGAGAAGAGCTGTTTGCGCCATTCATCGTTGGCAACGAGCTCGTCAGGCGTCTCCGGCTTGTCCTCCTTCATATCATCCACGGCTTTGCGCAGCATGTACAGCAAGACGCCGTGATTGACGCTTGCGTTCACGGCAGACATGACATCCGCGTTCCTGAACGAGAAGCCCGCCAGGCTTTCCAACAGCTGGAGCGCGATTGTCTGTAGCCAGACCGGCAGAGGGTCTTGGCCAACGCGGGGGCGGATAAGCTCGACCAGTTGGTACGTCAACTGATACCGCTTCGGCTCCTCCGAATCCTGCTTCATCACCTTGTCGAGAAAGACGACTTCGGGGTGAATGAACGCCAGGTTTGTTATGGCCAGCAAACGGACAGCGAGCGCCAGCCGGCGTGTCTCCACGGAACCGAGCAATGCCTTTGCCGTGCGAATACGGGTCAGCACCTCAAAGTGGGACTTGACGGGCATGTCTGTCGGGCAGCGGGCCATGAGATCGTAGACCGAAGAGGACTGGAGTGTTCGGTATGGAATCTCAAAGGTTTGTTGGCCAGAGACGATGTTGTCCTCGGCTCCGGTCCACCGTGCCGTTGTCGACGTGGGGGACGACTGCAAGTCTTCGACAGCCTGCCCGGCGTTGGGCAAGCCCAATGGTGCGCCGGAGTGGGTGGTCCGGTCTGGGGTGGCCATGACCGAGCTGCGGCGGAGTGGCGTGGGAGTGGTCGGCACAGACTGTACTTGCGAGTCGGCAGCCGCGCGGTGGCTCTGAGGCGACTCGATTTCTGCGACTTCATGTTGCTGCGGGAGGTGCTCTGGGTAGTATGTAACCTTGATGTCGCCCCAAACGTTCCACGAGGACCCGTTCTGCTCTGGCGCGTCAGCCACGAAGTCGGTGGCGATGACATTAAAGTCGTTTGTGAACATGGTCGTGACATGATGTGGAGCCGCTGCTGCCGCCGTTGTGGCCGTGGCCGTGGTCGCTGTCGCCGCCGCCGCTGCACTCTCTGCCTTTTCTTTTCCCTTGCCGCTTGTCGACCCAGGTGTGGACGGGAAGGGGTGAGTGGAAAGGGTCGGGACAGAAGAGCCGACAATGGGCGTCTTGATGAACGGCTGGGCCAGCTGCTGGACCCGTTCGAGGTCAATGTCGTAGTGGCTCTGCAACAGAGCCGGGTAGAAGGCATAGGAGGTCGGGCCCGCGCGCTTAGAGGAGGCGTGGAAGCGCAGGGCGAGCTCGTGGCCCACGTGCAGGGTGGCCTTGAGAATCTCGAGCGAAGACGAGTTGAGCAGGCTGCTCAGGTGCGCGCTGCTCGCATAGATACTCCTATTACCGCAGTGCTGGAGCAGACAGCGGGTAAACTTCAAAATGTCCAGCACGAGCTCGCTGTCGCCCTCCCGGCTATAGCCATGGCGTGAGACGAGCTCGGCGGCGTCATATTTGTGGGTTCCACGGTAGTCGACCGGATGGGCCGTGGTCTGGAGAAGGATTTCACATCCAAAGTCGCGGGTCTGGGGCCCGGCCTGCAGGCCGTATGTGTTGACAAAGCAGGAGAGGATGTTGTCGAAGCGGTTGAGGAGGGGGATCCAGTGGTACAGATCGCCGCGGGGAAACGGCCATCGGTAGGAGAATTTGCGGAGCGCCGCACGCAGATCAGGGAGTGGGAGGTCTGTAGTGGTCCGGACGTAGTCGGCAAGCCAAGGCGGCTGGAGCAATGTCAGCAGGAAGCAACAGAGCACAACGAAAAGCAAACGAAAATCGACCGGAATGCAGACACCTACCATGGACTCCCTGTGCTTGGATTGCAGGCTCTTCGATATCTTGACCATTGTGGCGATGTCGGGTGATTGAGCATCAGCTCCACCAAATATCAGAATGAGCGCCGATGGAAGGCTAAACGGAGCTCAGCTCAGGTCCCCCTTCTGCTGCCAGGGTTGTCCGTCCGGCCGAACGTGCAGCGCGGAGCGTCGTCGAAAGCTGGCAGACGACAGCGCAAGGAGCGGAATGATGGTGGGCGGTTGGCAAATGGTGAAAATTGCAGGCTCAAAAATGGTTGCAAACGGTTTCTGCGGCTGCCGTAAGGTTCACTGTGACACTACTGAATGGTCCAAGTGCGAAGCCAGCCGGCACGGTGTGCAGGATGTGTCGGTAGGCTCTCCCGTGGCAGGATCAGCAGACAACCAGTGAGGTGATGGCGGGTGCAAGAAGAAACGAAGGAGAAAAAAAGGTCCGAGTAAGGTTGTGGAAGGGTTGACGAAGCAGAGATGAAAATTTCGGGATTTCGTTGCTTGCAAAGCTTCCTTTGCCTGTTGGCGGGTGTGGGCGGGCAGAGCGAGAAAAGGTGCGCAGGCGGTGAAGTGTATGGTGAGTAATTATGGGGATTACCAAAAAAAAACGTCACAATAGCAGGATTGCGGCCCAAGAACAATAGGATACTAAACACAATGGGATAGCGGCTCCGGTACAATGGCAAGATTTCGGTACTAGCACAATAGCGGAATAGCGGCCCCGGCACAATAGCAGCATGGCGGCCCCGGTACAATAACAGCATGGCGGCCCCGACACAATAGCAGCCCAAGCGCCACGAAAAAGCCGCACGGTATCGTTGGGCATTCGGGCGCTGTAAGACCAAGGCGCTACGCGCGGCGGGCGAGCCGTCGCCAGAGACCCCGACCGGTCTGCACCACGCAAGGCGGCTCCATTGCAAAATGCCAATTCGAGATCCTTTACGAGCCCCGGGCCTCGGAAGCGCTCTAGAGAGTCCCCATGGTCTACTTTACAGGGAGCAAGCCGCTGTGGGGATCGGCCTCGTGGACCTCGAATCGGGCGATGGCGGGGCTCAGATCCGCCAACCTGCCAGCGAGATGTTCGCTCCCAGCAGCAACAAAGCGCTGTAGAGTGATTTACAGAGTAATCGGAAGCGTACGTTGATAGGCTGCGGAACTTCTGCCACCACGTTTTTAAGTCTGTTGGCTGAAATCTGCTGCGTTCCTGTTCTGCACACGGACTATCACCTGTTCTCCTCCATATCGTATCCTGGCAGTCAAATACAACGTATGATTGTCGCATAGACAGACCAAACTTGCCATACACGATATGCCGGCCACCTACTTATCGTTCCCCGTCAACCACGTGACTAGGGGTGTGGGGTACAACTAGATTGTGGAGAAAAAGGCGTAAAAAGAAAAAAGTGATTCGCACAGCGCCACTTGCACTTCACGTGCCTAGATGGGCGGCCCAAAGCCTCGTTTTTTTCCTCTCGCCAGAATTTCTCGCCGTTCCTCTCCGCTCTCGTCCGACACGCCGCAAATTCAGTTCGTCCCCTTGAATTGGCCGCTCATCTTTGCGGGGAAGCCCTCGACCCCATCGACCCCATCGGCGCTCGTCCAGTTTTCGCCTTTTCGCCGAATAGCCGACCAAGTTCGTCCTTGCATTTCACCATGCTCGACGCGACCAACGAGATCAAGCTCTTGACGGGCACCAGCCACCCGACCCTGGGCCGGCTGATTGCCGAGCGGTAGGGAGCACGGCACAGTGACTGCCTATTGGTGCACCGCCTGGAAGCTAATGCGCTCTGGTTCCAGTCTCGACATTGAGATTGCCAAGACGATGAGTTCGTCCTCGAACCCGTGCTGGTCGAATGGAGCAATTGTTCGCTAACAGAGCCTCTCTAGGCATCAACGACTCCAACCAGGAGACGGTAAGCCCACGAGGCCGAACGCGCACTACACGGAGAGACATCTAACCGATCCCAGAGCGTCACCATTGGCGAGTCTGTGCGGGATGAGGATGGTAAGCGGACGCAGGCTGGTGGAAGGAGCTGGTTATTGCTGGGCGGCCCAACTAACACGGGCAGTGTTCATCCTGCAGTCGACTGCCCCCGGCGACATCAACAACGGGCTCATGGAGCTCCTCGTCATGATCCATGCGGTAGGTCGGACACGCGTACTGACAGTACGCCGCGGGACTGACCCTGCCAGTGCCGCACTGCTTCGGCCCGGCGCATCACTGCCGTCGTGCCCAACTACCCCTACGCCCGGCAAGACAAGAAGGACCGGAGCCGTGCGCCTATCTCGGCCAAGTTGGTGGCCGACATGCTGGTGCAGGCCGGCTGCAACCATGTAATTACCATGGACCTGCACGCCTCGCAGATTCAGGGGTTCTTCAACATTCCGTGAGCAATTTTCAGAGCGGCCGGAGGGACAGTCTCGCATGCTGACCGCCAGGGTCGACAACCTACTGGCCGAGCCGAGTGTGTTGCGGTTCATCCGTGAGCACCTGCCGCTGCAGGACGTGGTGATTGTGAGCCCCGACGCGGGCGGCACCAAGCGCGTGACGGCAATTGCCGACCGTCTGGACCGGCCGTTTGCCCTGATCCACAAGGAGCGTCCGCAGCCGGGCGTGGTGGGCCGTATGATTCTGGTCGGCGACGTCAAGGACAAGGTAGCGATTATTATTGACGATGTACGTATGCCGAGTCTGTCGAGACGATCCCGCTGCTAACAGAACAGATGGCGGACACCTGCGGCACCCTCGCCAAGGCGGCCAAGACGGTCATGGACCATGGAGCGCGGGAGGTGGTGGCCATTGTGGTACGTATCGGATCGTGGCCTGGACGGAGAAAAAAGCTAATTGAAGCAGACACACGGCATTCTCAGTGTAAGTGCAGCGCAACAGAAAAGCGCAACGCCAACCAGGGACAGACACTGACCATTACAGGGCAAGGCAGTGCAGACGATCAACGAGAGCTGCCTGTCGCAGCTGATTGTGACCAACACGGTCCCTCTGGGCGACAAGCTGGAGCGCTGCCCCAAGATCCGCATCATTGACGTCAGCGCTACGATTGCCGAGTCGATCCGGCGGACACATCACGGCGAGAGCGTCAGCTCGCTGTTCCGCAACGTGCCTTTGTAGAGGAGAGAGAGAGAAAAGGGGAGGGAGGAGAATAACGGAGTCGGTTGTTAGGCCAAGGCTGTGTTCGGATGGACTAGATTTTGGGACAGAGGGATTTTGCTTTTCCGTGAACAGACGCAGACAGCACCAACTCATCATTATGCGCAGTGTTTGATATTTTTTTTTGGATTCTGATTTGAATAGTCGCCTCGCGTCTACCTCTTTTCCTCGTCTCCTCCCCTTGCTCGCCCACGTCCTGCTCTTTCTTGTCGACCACAGGAGGGTGTGCCGGTGCCGGTGCCGAGTCCTTTCTGATTTCATCTTTTTCATTCGTCTTTTATTGGAGACCTGTGACAAGAAAATAACAAAGACACCATGAGACCATGAGATTTCCCATATTTTGCCCCCTCCTCTCCCCACTGGAAGAAATCGAAAAGCAGCAGCAAGAACGATGAAAAAAAAAACGCCAGAGCACTTTTTTTTCTTCCTCTACTTGTGCGAGCTTGCGCGCCGCTTGCGCAGGTCGGCCTTTTGCGCCTTGGCCTCGTGCACGCGCTTGGCCAGGATCTGGGCGTACTCGTTCTGGGAAAGGGGAAAGAGTCAGCGGGGATGCCACACGCAGAGGGACAACCGGGGCCTCGACTTACCGCCTCGTCCTTGACCTTCTCCTGCTGGCGGCGCTTGAGGGCGATCAGGTGGCGCTTGTGCTGCAGGCGCTGGGGGGTGATGAGGCGCTGGATCTTGGGGGCCTTGGTGTAGGGCTTCTTGCCCTCGCCCTTGGGCTGGACCTCACGGCGGATGACGTATTTCCGGACATCATCCTCCTTGGACAGGCCAAAGAACTTCTGGATCTTGCGGGCACGCTTGGGACCGAGGCGCTTGGGGTGGACAACGTCGGTCAGGCCGGGGATGTCGGACTCGCCCTGCTTGATAATGGCCAGGGCCAGGACGGACAGGTCGGAGCTGACGATGCAGCCGCGCACCGACTTGCGCTTGCGCTCACCGGACCGGCGGGCGCGGTAGCACGAGTGGCCATCGGACATCAGGAGACGGACACGCGAGGGCTGGAGGACGCCCTGCTTCATGGGGAAGCCCTGCTTGTCGTTGCCGCCAGTGATGCGGACAATGTAGCCCTTCCACTCGTCGCCGAGGATGTCTGCCGAGATCTCGGCACCCATCTGTCAAGTCAGTACGTGGGGCGTTGGTCGAGGTGTACCGTGGAAAAGAACGAACCCGGCGCTCCAGGAAGATCTGTCGAATGTTAGCATGAGCTAGAAAAAGATTGGCGGCAGTCGTCTGACGGCATGCTGCCCACAAGAATGGGGAAACGGGGAAACGTACGCTCAGCTTGCGCTCATCCTCCACCTCAATCAGCTTCTGGGCACCAGTGGCCGGGTTGCTAATGTTCAACTGCAGCAGTCAGCATGCTGCCCCATCGTGTCCGCTGCATGTCCCATCAAGTCTGCGAGCCGGCGTCGATTGTTGTGCATTTTTCCCGTCGCCCTGCCGCCCTTCCATCTAGCATCCCGTCGGCCTGTCGTCCAGCCGTCTTGTCGTCCATGTTGGCTGCATCGCTAGTCGTCGAGAAATCGAGAATTGATCGGCCCATTGCAGACTTGACGAGTACATCGGGTTGCGCAGAACAAACACACCTTCATGATGAAAAGATCCCCAGTCAGAAAAGAAAAGGAGAGGAGGTGGTCGCGAGGGAAACAGAAGTCGGGATTCTGCTGTCGTGTGTTGACTCGCGATATGTCGAGAGGGGACGGGAATTAATTTTTTAACCAGTTTACGTGGAGCGAAAAAAAAAGTCGGCCAGCACACAGCGGCTAGCGGTTTGTGGTGGGCTTACCTAAGAGTAGGGCTTGCAAAATGGAAATGGTCCGTGCGGAGTCCTGTGCTGTGATTCGCTGAAAGTAACCGCGCACCTGGTTGGTCGGAACGGCAGCAGGTGGTGGCAGGTGGCAGAAGACTAAGAAAATCCTGGTCGAACGATCAGGCGATGTTCCGACTGCGGAGAAGCCGTTTGAGATTTTGAATTTGTCCCTTTTGCCATTTTCGACGCTGTGGCCTTGTCCTTTGATTTTTGCACCACCAGGACCATGGAGGAAGACCGGGCACAGACGGACATTGGGCTAGCGGCGGAAATCGAAGAGCAGCAGCGGCAGGAGGAGATCACGGCGCATGGAAGTTCGTCGGCAACGTCCAGCAAAGAGACGACGCCAGCCTTTGATGCGGCGGCTGAACCGGTCGAGGTGACCATGCCGCACCCGGCCGCCCCTGCAGGCCCCTGCACGGGCGGCCACGAGAAGCCGGCGCTGCGGCAGCCCAAGAAGCGCTTCGTCGGGCGGCGGGCAGCCGATGCCGCCGCCGCCGCCGCCGCCGCGACGCCGACCGACATGACCGGGACAGGTGGCAGCACGTCTGGCAGCACGCCCGTCAGCGTGGAAGATGCCGGGGCGGTGGGTGAGTGTGTGACGGGATGTGCGGGAGAATGTGGCAAGTGCAGCAACTGATGGGGGTGTTGACGGCCCATGTCTGCAGCAGCGCCACGGGCACGACCAGCACGACGGCCGGCGCGGCTGCTCAACCAGGTGCCGGCGGCGCTGGCGTCGGACCCGGCGCTGCTAGCCGCGGTGGCGCTGCTGCCGGCCAACTACGCGTTCGAGGTGCCCAAGACGATCCACCGGATCCGGACGCTGGGGGCGCAGCGGGTCGGACTGCAGCTGCCCGAGGGTCTGCTGCTGTTTGCGACGACGCTGGCCGACATTCTGGAGCGCTTCTGCCCGGGCGTGGAGACGATCATCATGGGCGACGTCACGTACGGCGCGTGCTGTGTGGATGACTACACGGCGCGCGCACTCGGCTGCGACCTGCTGGTGCACTATGCGCACAGCTGTCTAGTGCCGGTCGACGTGACGCAGATCCGGACGCTGTACGTCTTTGTCGACATCCGCATCGACGCCGGCCACCTGGTGGCCGCACTGGCGCGCAACGTGGCGACCGACGGCCGCGACAAGACGACACTCGCGCTCGTCGGCACCATCCAGTTCAACGCCACCATCCACGGGCTGCGGCCGGTGCTGGAGCGGGCCGGCTTCGATGTGCTGGTGCCGCAGATTGCGCCGCTGTCGCGCGGCGAGATCCTGGGCTGCACGTCGCCCCAGCTGCCCACGACCCTGCACAAGCCCGTCATCCTCTACCTCGGGGACGGCCGCTTCCACCTCGAGAGCATCATGATCCACAACCCGGGCGTGCCGGCCTTCCGCTACGACCCGTATGCGCGCAAGCTGACGCGCGAGGCGTACGGCCACGCCGAGATGCAGGACCTGCGGCGGTCAGCCATCCGGACGGCGCGCACCGCCCGGTCGTGGGGCCTCATCCTCGGCACGCTGGGCCGGCAGGGCAACCCGCACACGGTGGCGGCGATTGAGGCACGGCTGCGGCAGCGCGGCATCCCAGTGGTCACGCTGCTGCTGAGCGAGATTCTGCCGCACAAGCTGGCGCGCATGAGCGCCGACGTCGAGTGCTGGGTGCAGGTAGCCTGTCCGCGGCTGAGCATCGACTGGGGCTATGCGTTTGCGCGGCCGCTGCTGACGCCGTACGAGGCGCTCGTGGCGCTGGGGCTGCGGGACGACGCGTGGGCGCGCGCGGCCGAGGGCCAGGTCGGCGGCGTCTATCCTATGGACTTTTACGGGCGGGACGGGCTGGGGCGGACACGGGCCGGAGAGGTCTTGTGAGAAGAATGCTGTAGAGTGACGCTTTGACAATAATATACCCATTCCTCTAGTCCACACTCCCGCTCTCCGTCATTGGCTCCGGCCGCTGCGAAAACTGCAGTTTGTAGTGCACAACCTCGACAACGACCAGCCGCTCGCCCTCGCCGTCGCCGTCATCGCCGCCGTCGCCGTCGTCGCCGCCCTTGCCCCGACGCACCACCGCCACTGGCCGCGGCAGCTTCTTGACCTCGCCCGCCAGCCGCTGGTACGGGCCGACGTACATGTGGACGCGGCGCATCCACGCCGTGTCGGCCGGATCGCCGTCGGGGCGGTAGTCGGGAAAGTCGAGCGTGCCAATGGGGGTCGTCGTCGTGTCGATGTCGCCATGTTCGTTTGTGCCGCTTGCGCCGTTTGGCATGTTGATCGTGCCCTGCAGCTCGAGCAGCGCCAGGCCAGCTGGCGTGTGCAGCAGGGGCGGCAGGGGGTTGGTGACAGCCGTGGTGGTCGGCGGTCGTCGGTGGATAGAGGCCATGATGTGAGGAAATATAGAAGTGTTTGATGAATCTGGTAGTTCTTGGACGTGTTCCAGACGCTAGTGACATCCACTAAAATAGTTCCCTCTACACCACTTCGACTACACGACCAAAGAGAAACAATTTCAAGAGCTTTTACTCGTCAGCGTCTTCATTTCTTCATTCCTCTCCTTGGGTAAATGCTTGTATGTCGTATATGTGCTTTGAGAATGAAATGAAATCACCTCCTAGACCTTTGTCACCTCTGTCCTCGTCTTCCCTCGTCTCCTTCCATCGCCTCCTCCCCTCCTCTACCAAAACCGCCGCGCCGCTGTCGGCACCAACGCCATGCTCTGGCCCTTGCGCACTGGCGGCACCCACCGCTCCCCCTGCCCATTATCCATCAACACGCCCACTCCGTCCATCCGCTCCACCAGCTCCAGCGCCGGCACCAGCATCGCCTGCACCATGGCCTCCTGCGCCGCCAGCCCTGTCCACGACGACGCCGCCCCGCCCACCTCGAGCGTCTCGTTCTCCCGAAAGGCCGCCTCCGCCCGTGCCGACACCACGCTCGCCTCGTACCACCCGCTGAACACGCCCCGGTCCGGATCGTCCACCGCCGTCGTCGCCCGCAGCACGCCCACCTGCGGCTCCTCGGGGCGCGCCCGCTCTTCCAGCCGCATGTGTCGGTTCCACGACACGTCCAGCCAACTCGACCCGTCCGCGCTGACGTGCCGGCCCACGTGCCGCACCCGCGCGCTCAGCACCTTGGTGCACACCTTGGCGCCCAGCACCGCTTCCGTCGCCTGCACGCGGTGGTCGAAGGCCACCTCGAACCGCGGCCCGACCCCGACGCCAATCGGCCCCGGCGGCACCACCAGTGACTCCACCAGCCCGCGCGCAAAGTCGCCGTACATCTTGTCCAGCCGCACCGTGTCGCTGTACAGCACCGTGACGCGCGCGTCCCAGTGCCGCCGAATGCAGTGCACCCAGATCGGCGGCCGCGCATCGCCCAGCCGCCGCATGCTGTACGCAAACGCCCCCGCCGTCGTACCGTCAATCTCCACCACAAACGGACTGTGCGGCAGCACCGCCCCGTCGCTCTCGACCGAGAACCGCTGGCACTTGAACTCGTACAGCACCCGCTTCTCCTGCAGCGTCCACGGCGACCCCGCCGCATCCGTCCCCAGCACGGTCTCCATGTCGTTGGCAAACACCGTCAGCGCCTTGGTGAACATGACACTGCCCGGCGCCACGCACACTGTGTCCAGCCGGTTCAAAATGTCCACTGGCGTCCACCCCGCCGCCGCCTCGCCCGGCTTGTTCGTCGCCAGGCCCGTCGGATTGGCGTCTAGCATGTAGATCCGGCCCAGCTCGGCTTGCATCCGTATGCGGCCCCGCCGATATGGCAGATCGGCCAACAGCAGCCGCGTCTGGTTGCAGACCCGCTTGGTCAGCAGCAGCGACACCCGGTGCGCCGGCTGCGCCTTGTGCTTGACCAGGCTCGTACTCTCGTTCTGCTCCGTCAAGTCCATCAGCGGTTCCTTGGGCTGCACCTGAGTCGTTGCCTTGGGTGGGGTGTCTGGTGTAATGTCGATGAGCGTCGTGTCATCGTCCAGGGTCGTGATAAGCGTCTCGACTTTGGACGGGTCGCTGTGGCCCTCTGCCGCTTTGGCCTCGGTGCTGGACGGGTTGTTACACTCCCAGAGCTGCCGCAGCTCACAGCTGTATTTTCCCGACGCAGGTGGCAACGGCGCCGGCTTGGACGGTTTAGTGGCGGGCAGTTCGGGAGGTTCAGATGGCATTTCAAACGCGTCCGTGTCCAACGACAACAGGTCGTAGTTTTCATCGGCTACAGAGGGCGTCGCGGATTCGAACGTGCCCTTCTTATTTTGCACGCCCACCATGGTCGACGCGTAGTAGTCGCCCTTGAACCACATGGGGTACTTGTGTGCCTGACCGCGAAAGAGCGGCTTCTCCTTGGGGCCAAAATAGGACACCTCGATCCGCTTGAAGTGGTCAATCAGACAGATCCGCAGACAGACCGCCTTGGCAAACATGGCCTTGAACATGGCGGGTAAACGCTCGCCGGGGTACTGCCCGGGATCCAAGATTGTCGACGTGAGCATGCCCTCGTTGACGTGGGCCATGTAGCGCACATCGACGTGGTGCATGCCGTCCGTCTCGGCGTGCAGCAGGTGCTTTGGCAACGGCAATGTGTAGATCTGGGAAGTCAGTATTTGAACAGACACCGTTCACCCTGCGAGCAACCCACATAGCGACGGAACATGTTGTCGAGCATCGTGTTGGCCTGGAGCAGGCTCTGCCGCGACGGACCCCCGAGATAGGCCAGTCGGTTGGTAGTGTCGCACTGGATGAAGATGCCCGAGGCCTCGGCGATGGCGGCCATATCCTGCCTGCTGACAATGGTGTGGACCGTGATGCCGTCGGGCGTCTCCTCCTTGACGCGCTTCCACACCAGTGTGTTGTTGTAGCGGTCAAACTTGGCTGGGCATTGGTACTCGGCCGACCGTTCTGCGGGCTCGTCGGAGAGATCCCGGGGCGACGGCGGCCGGATCCATTTACTGTCGAGGGTGATCTGTCCGTCAGCGACAACGTAACGAAGGCAAAGAAGCAGCTTCGGCAAACCTTGTCCCCCTTTTGCAGTTCGCTTTCAATGTCGGCGTGGATCTTGCTAAAAGCCTTTTGCACAGCGACGACCCTGTTGGCCGGACAGGTGGCTTTGAACCATTCGTTGCCTCGTTCGAATTCAAATTTGCCCTGGGGGTTCTGGTCGCGCAGGTCCGACAGGATGCGCTCGACGCCGGCCTCTTCGTACTTCCAGATGCTGGCGAGGTAGATGTCGACGGACTTGTCCGTCGTGACGGCCATGGTGATGTGTTGGGGGGGATAATGATGAGGACGAAACGTGCAGAAATCCACATAAGCCAAGGCGAGCAGTTCGCGAATAGCTTGAGGACGGACTGAGGCTGATGCCAGAGGGCTGCCGACTGGACAGGCGATGGATGACAGCCGACTGACGACCAAGTCAGACAGAGTCAGAGACAAAGTCAGACGGGCCAGCAAAAGTGACGGAGAGGCGCAAAGAGGAGCTGCCGTGAATAGGCTGTTGGCAGACGGTGGCGGAAGCTTCCAGGCTAGGATGGCGCAGGACATTGGGTGTGGCGAGCTCTTCCGCTTCTATTGTCGGTTGGAGTCTGTCATGTGGATCTGCCCTTTGACCATACGTTAACAACAAGGCAAAAGGTCTGCTGGCGGCGCTCCTTCCGTTTACATTCAGCACGACAGCCAGCACCAACCTGACAAATCAGTCCTCTGCCGCATGTCAACAACACTACCTGGCCAATATGTAGCAGTTGTATCGCAATGCCGCTGTGTCTTGGAACGTGACTACTCAAAACATCCAAAGAAGCGGAAGTGAAAAAAGGACAGAAAAAAACCGAAAACCGAAACCAGACAGCAGACAGCAAAGACATCAAAAGACAGACATCAGACATCAGACATCAGACATCAGAACCATCTGTCACGCCGCCCATCTGCGGCAAAAGGAGAACGCCAGACTCCGTCTATCATGCCAGATCGTAAATGCCACCAGCCACGGTCGCGGCCGGCCTCGACCGCCTCCGCCGTCTACTCCGCCCAGTCAATGTTCTTCTTCACATTCAGCGCCCAGCGCAGCTTGTCGAGCGCCGCGCGCGCCTCCTCCAGCGTCTTCTCCTGCTCAGCCTCGCGACGAGCTGCATTCGTCTTGATGTCGCGCAGCGCGTCCTCCTGCTCTTGCTTGTACGCGTCAAATTGCCGCGCAATGGCCTCCTTTTGCTGCCACAGCAGCCGAATGTTGCCGTCCTGCTGATCGCACAGGTCTCGCAGCGTCGTAATCTTGTCGTCGTCCTGCCGTCGCGCGTCCACCAGCGCCCGCACCTCCGTGCCCATGCCGGTCAGCGCCTTCTGCACCATGTCGCCCTGCCCCCGCCAATGTCCGCTAATGGCATTGTACCGTCCCTCCATCAGGGCCGCGTGCGTTGTTGCTGCCTCGACCTCGCGCTTGGCCTCCTTCTTGGCCTTTTCCATCTCGTCGCGCCACACGTGCTCGCGCTCCTTGGCGTCGATTGCCCGCTGCTTCTCGAGCGAGACGGCGCCCTGCAGGCTCTCAACCTGCCGCTCCTTGCGCGCCAGAAGAGTCTTGGTCACGCTGGCCTCGAGCAGACGGCTCTCGTAGTCGGACACGAGCCGCTCCATCTTGTCCTCGAGCAGCCGCGCCGCCTGCCGTGACTCGTCGGCTTTTAAGCGCTCCAGCTTAAGGTCTCGCTTGAGTGCCTCGTTGTCCGACACCAGCCGGTTGATCACCCGGCCCGTCTTGCCGACACCGGCCGCGTTGGGAGCGTTACCCCCGTCGCCGTGCCGGTCGTCCATGGTAGACACGGAGAGTGTTTTAGTCAAGGGTGTCCGAAGGTCGGCGGGCAAACTGCTCTCGTGCTGCGGCATATCGATGCTGGATCGCGCAGGCATGGTACCACCCGGGGCGAGCGTGCTCTGGTGTACGTGTAGCCGGCTGCTGCTCGGCGTGGAGACGGACGAAGCAGCGCTGGCACTGGCGGCGCTGGCGGCGCTGTTGGCGCTGTTGACCGAGCTGGAGAGGGTAGAGTGGGAGTGGCGACCGGCCGCGTGGGGGCCGTCGGACGAGCGCTCGTTGTCGAGGGATGGCCGTGTGCGGCGGTCGTCGGCCGAGGTGGTGACTGTGCGGATGGTCGACAGTGTGCGGGAGAGACTGGTATAGATCGGGGTCGATGGCGGCGGCGGCTGCTTGTTGTCGTCGCGCGCCGGGCTGTTGCTGTGGGCGACGGAGCGCGAGTGGATCGAGGCCTGGGGGGCCTGGGCCGGCAACGGTCTCGTCAGGTCATCTGGCGCAGAGGGCGCCGGGCTGTGAGAATCTTGCGTCCAGATTAGCAAAAAGTTGGCAGATGTTTGCGTGGGCAGCGATCACAAGACGGAACAGGCAGAGACAGCCGCCGCACGCCACACCCACACACCTCCTTTGCCGCTGCTGGATATGATCGAGCTGATCGAGGTTGGCCTGGACGATTTCTTGAGCCGGTTGCGCATGGTAGCAGGATCTGGCTGGACAAGGGACGCGGTCCGGCGAATGACTAAATTCGGTTCCTTTCTGTTCGCTGTGGCTTGGCCCGGATTTAGCACTTGATAGTGGCTGACTGGCGCCGATCGTAGCCGCTGCAGGGGTTGTGGCTGTAGCAATCCGGTCGTGTCGGTCGTGTCAATCGTCTTGATCGTGTGCTGCTCGTCCCACTCGTTTATCTCTGGAAGCACGCCGTCGAACAGTCGTGATGTTTAGGGTTACAGCCGGGGTCATGGAGTTCAGCCCACGCGGCGCGCTGGGGTCTGTTTTGCCCCTGCAGGAGAGGCGGTCGCCGGGGTCGGGATGTGGCTTGGCAAAACGGAGAGCTGTCTTTTGTGGCTGAAGATGTGACGCTGAGTTCATGCAATGTTGCTGTTGACAGGGCGTCGTACAGCTAGAAAGCGCGGGATTCTGGCAGGCTGGTTCAATTCTTGGCCAACCGATGTGCCTCTTCTGGCACGAGCAAATCAATTTGTTTTGTTTGTTTGATTATGTCTCTTCCTGCAAAGTTCCACCCTGAAAGAACGACGGCTGCGAGAACAAACATCTATCGACTTCATGAATGGCCGCCGTCTCTCCTTTTGTTCATGATCGCCTTCAGTGGCTGGCTAACGAGCAGGTCTAGACTGCCATATTCCTCGAGCGAGGCACCACGCCGCGGCGGGAAAGAGGATGCAGCTGAATCCTCTGACAACAGCAATGGGCGCATCTCGCCGGCTCTCTGGCTGCAGCCACTTTGTGTTCGTTTTTCCCTCGTCTCGGGGCCTCGAGCTCATGTAGATCTGGTATATCGGCATCCCATCCAGATTGAGATCGGGAATGGCTGATCGTGCACTTTTGAACATTTCGCGAATTGGGCCCTCACCATAGCTCTGCTTGTTGTTTTGACCTGTAGGACTTTACCGCCCACACGCTTCGTTTCGGGGTCCCAGACGGGGACCAGCAAGTTGGCACCCTGGGCATTGGCCTTGAGCAGAATGATCCTGACCCGACAAAAAGGCAGCCTTGCGGTAGCTTGCTGTCAGGCCGCCCAGCGCCGTAAAGCGCACAATGTGCGTCAGATACACCAGGCCACACAGTAGGTGCAGCGCATTGTGGATGGCGGCCTCGTCAAGCAACGCTGCCAAAAACGTCGAGAGAGATGACCTCTTGGCGGCAGCCACCGCGCGCCGGAAGAGCACGGTCCGAGGCCATAAGCACAAGGACGCATGCGGCCATGGACGCCACCTTCTAAACGGCCTTCATGTTGCCTTTGAAGACGTATTCGTCGGATCTGTGTGCCAGTGCCAGGTATGTTTGCGTAGCAGAGGCTGGGTCAGCCATGGCTGTATTCTCTGCTGTCCGTATGTGCCGCTGCATCGTTTCCGGTATCTTGTCTCATTTCTCTCTAGACAATACTTGCAGCTGTTTTGTAGCGAATCTCTGAAGCTATACAGATTGGGTTGGCTTGACTGCAGTTCCTCCAGTGGAGGTCAGAAGTGCAAAAAAACAATATTTTGGGGAATAAAAGACGGATAGAATCAGAAGTAAACCAGTTGGATGGGAGAGCCCTTGGAGACAGATGTACAAGGAGGGCGACTGCCTTTTTTTTTCGTAGGACTGTCGCCGCTTCCCTTGGAAATCGCTGTGTCATTTCTATTTAGGGGTCTGCGGTGAGAAATAGGCAAACGGAAAGTGATTGTGATGTTTTGGAAGGTATCATTTTTGTTGAATTTAGTTAGGCTCAAGTCCGAATCTGGACTAAGGTAACAAATGCCCCGAGAATCCCCAATAAGAGCACAACAGCTAGCCGTGACACTCACCAATTAGTTGTCATTTGTGTGAGCAAGTTTTTGAGTTATATAGTAGTTGAAGTCGGCTGTTCTTCCTCTTTTTATATATTTCCTCTCCTTGCCTTGCCCTTTGGATTTCCTCTAGAGAATAAATGTTTGAATTACTAAAGGGTCAAACTTGCTTCAGTTTTTCCATATAACATCTTTACATGATCTGATAATTCTCTCAATACCACTTCTCCGATCACCGGCGCCTATGCCAATACTCTCCACCATGCCGAAGACACTCGCCCTCGACAACTACGCCTCGCCCTGCGACCTGCAGATTGACTCACTCCTCTTGCACGGCTTCCTGTCGACGCACGGCGTCGCTAACTTTCTCAACGTGCCCTATGCCGCCTTTCCGGCCCGCTTCCGCACCGCGCAGCTGGTCGACCCGGGCGAGCTGACGGGCGAGCGTGATGCCTCGCACTATGGCCCGCGCTGTCCGCAGCCCGATGACCCGGTCCACGGGCTGATGGCACACTTGTTTGAGCAGCTGCCCATGGAGCAGTACACGGAGGAGCAGTCGTGTCTGGACGTCAATATCTACGTGCCGCCCGAGGCGTTGGAGCAGCCGACGGAAAAGCTATCCGTCTTCGCGTGGATCCACGGCGGATCCTTCAACTGTGGTGACAACACGACAGAGTTTGGTGAGGTCTGCTTTTTGCTTTTCCTCTGCTGCTCTGACCTCTTCCAGACGGAAACCATCTCGTCGCGCGCTCGATCCGCCTCGGCCGGCCCCTTGTCGTCGTCACCATCAACTACCGCCTCAACGTGCTCGGCTTCCTCACCTCGGCCGCGCTCGACGCCGAGGCCCGCGCCGCTGGTGAGACGCCCGTCCACAACCAGGGCCTCCACGATCAGCAGCTTGCCCTCGTCTGGATCCGCCGTCACATTGGCTGCTTTGGCGGCGACGGCACACGTGTCACCGTGGGCGGCGAGTCAGCAGGCGCCCTGAGCATTCGCTACCTTTTGCACATCCAGACGGACGAGCCGCTCTTTGCCGGCGCCCTCGTCTGCTCGGCCCCGCGGCCGGTCCTGCGACCGTGCGCCGACGGCCAGGCGCTCTTTGACCGGCTCGTGGCCGCGCTGGGTGTCCGGGCCGACGCGCCGGACCACACCAAGCTGGCCATGCTGCGGCGGTGTACAGCCGAGGACCTGGTGGCCCGGGCCACGCCACTTCTCGGCGTTTCGTTTCCCTACGAGGATTCGCGCTTGGGGCCCGAGGACTGGTCCCGGCTGCCGACGTGGTGTCGCCGCGTGGCTGTCGGACACACGGCCGACGAGGCGGCGCTGTTCTGGGCCGCGGCACATTTGCAGGATGCCAGTCGGCCCTTGACCGATGCCGAGGCGCTCTCCCGCGTACAGCGTGCCGTCTGCGCCGGCGATGCCGCCATGGCCGCGGCCGTCTGGGGCCTGGATGTGCCGGCACTGCGCGAGGCGACCACACCGCAGCACCGACTCATCCGCCTGGCCACGTATGCTATGATGGTCGGGCCGGTCGAGACGTGGGCTGCGGCGGCGTCGTCCACGGCGGCAGTCTACCAGTACGCCATCGACACCGTGGACCCGTTCCCCGGCCGCACGCTCGACGGCCGCTCGCCCGGGCCGCTGCAAGGGTTCGCGTGGCACTCGTTTGGAAACGCGCTCGTCTTTTACCAGCCGGCCTGTCAGGGCGACGCGGAGTTGGCGGCCACAGCGGAGCGCGTGAGCGAGTCTGTCATCGGGCTCGTCCACGGCGAGGAGACACCGGGCGGGTGGCAGCCGAGGAGGTTGGGCAGCAAGATGCGCTGGAACGGCACGCGGAGCGGCATGGTACCGGCGGCCGGTTACGATGTCGTGGCAGCCGGCATCGCGGCTCTGGGGCAGCCGGCTTGGTGTGCAGCGTACGAGGCGTTTTGTAGTGATTTTATCAACATTCTGGGGCTGATTGGTGCCTAGACGAGCAGAGCTCGCTGGATACTGTACCTCGGCCATGGGCGTTTATATTGATCTTCCGCAGGACAGCCAGCAGCCAATCAGGGCGGCCGGACCCCTGCACTCTAGCGCACGGGCCAGTCCATTATTAGGGGCGGTGAAGCGGGGACAAGTAGCGGTACCTTGAAGCAGCTCTGCAGCTGGCCGCATAGCGCGTACCGCTACATGCACGTCCGGGAGCTGCCCCTCCCACCTCACCGCATAAACCCAGACCAACCGTTGCTGCAGTGTCCCAGGCTTTCTGACAGGGTCGTCTTCCCTTTCCCCCCGTCCTCCTTTGCGTGTTTTTCTGCTATTCCCAAGCGCTGTGCGCAAGCCATTGTGTGTTCCGTGTTCCGCGTGCATGCCGAGTCCTCCTGTCCTGTCCGCATTCTATCCCACATCATGAAGGGCGAAGTAAGTGGACTTTGCCTGGTAGACGGGTCGCTGCATGATAGCTCGATAGTAGCTCGATTGCTGGACTGCTCGGCAGCTCGACTGCCCGTCTTCCTGGCCCCCTGCTGACGCCCAGATCCTCCATCTTCACCTCGGCCAGGCCGGCGCGCAGCTCGGCACCAGTGCCTGGGAGCTGTACCTGCTCGAGCACGGTCTCACGGCCGACGGCCTCAAGGACCCCAACGCGCCGCCCGACGTCGATGGCGGCTCGTACGAGACCTTTTTCACCGAGACCAACGGCGGCCGCAAGTACGTGCCGCGGTCCATCTTTGTCGACCTGGACCCGTCGCCCATTGACGAGATCCGCACCGGCGCCTACCGCCAGCTCTTCCACCCGGAGCTGCTCATCAGCGGCCAGGAGGATGCGGCCAACAACTATGCGCGCGGCCACTACACGATTGGCAAGGAGCTGGTTGACACTGTGATGGAGCGGATCCGGAAGGTTGCAGGTGCGTGGCGTGGCGTGGCGCTGCCGCTCTTCCCGTCCTGACCTGACCCCCCTCCAGACAACTGCAACTCCCTCCAGGGCTTCCTCATCTTCCACTCGTTTGGCGGCGGCACCGGCAGCGGCTTCGGTGCCCTCATCCTCGAGCGCCTGTCGAGCGAGTTTGGCAAAAAGTGCAAGCTCGAGTTTGCCGTCTACCCGGCGCCGCGGCTCTCGACCGCCGTCGTCGAGCCCTACAACGCGGTCCTGTCGACGCACAGCACGATTGAGAACTCGGACTGCACCTTTCTCGTCGACAACG
The DNA here is from genome assembly GCA_963580335.1 of Leptographium flavum. NCBI lineage: Eukaryota > Fungi > Ascomycota > Sordariomycetes > Ophiostomatales > Ophiostomataceae > Leptographium > Leptographium flavum. Next base: position 497,138 of record OY756935.1, read on the forward strand.
AGGCCGTCTACGACATTTGCCGCCGCAACCTCGACATCCCGCGGCCCGACTACCAGCACCTCAACCGCCTCATCGCCCAGGTCGTCAGCTCCATCACCTCGTCGCTGCGCTTTGACGGCGCCTTGAACGTCGACCTCAACGAGTTCCAGACTAACCTGGTGCCCTACCCGCGCATCCACTACCCGCTCATCAGCTACGCCCCGGTCGTCTCGGCCTCCAAGAGCGCTCACGAGGGCTTCAAGGTCCACGACCTGACCTTTCAATGTGAGCGCGCTCTCGCTGCTGTCTCGTGGCGCCGGCTAACCCACCTGCAGGCTTTGAACCCAACAATCAGATGGTCGTTTGCGACCCCCGCAACGGCAAGTACATGGCCGTCGCCCTGCTGTACCGCGGCGACGTGGTGTCGCGCGACTGCAACGCCGCCGTTGCCGCCCTCAAGGCCAAGTCGTCCTTTAACCTGGTCGAGTGGTGCCCGACCGGCTTCAAGATTGGCATCAACAACCAGAAGCCCGTTGCCGTGCCCGCGGCCGACGGCGGACTTGCGAGCGTCGACCGCTCCGTCTCCATGCTGTCCAACACGACGGCCATTGCCGAGGCGTGGTCGCGGCTCGACTACAAGTTCGATCTCATGTACCGACAGCGCGCCTTTGTGCACTGGTACGTCGGCGAGGGCATGGAGGAGGGAGAGTTCAGCGAGGCCCGCGAGGACCTGGCAGCGCTCGAAAAGGACTATGAGGAGGTGGCTGCCGACGGGCTGGACGCCGAGGAGGGCGAAGAGTATTAGGAGAGGGGGGATATGTAGTTTTTGGTAGACAAGGAGCGATTTTCGATCACGTGTCTGGGACAGATGTCTCGATTACTGCAAGTTTTGTGACGTCTAAAAGGATCTCTCTACTCTCTACTTTTTCCCCCGCCATGCCGACGCCCGCTTGGCCCGCCGCTGGTCGTTGTTGGATGGCTTCGCGCTCCGCTTCTTCTTGAGTCCGCCCTGGCCGGCGCGCGCACGCACGCCCTCAAAGACGGGGGCGTTGGTGACCGCGGCTTGCTGCTGCTGCTGCTGCTGCTGCGGCTGCGTGCCGTCGTCCCGGATGCGCGGCATGCGGCGCGCCGTCTTGCCGAGCATCTTGGCGGCACGGCCGACGGCGGTCTGTTGGGCGGCCGACGGCTTGGGCGCGTATCCCGTGCGCTTCTGCCGGGCGACGCGGCGGGCGTCGACCTTGGCGTCGGTCGTGCGCTGCTGCCGTTCGACGGCGCGCAGCGTCTTTTGCGGCGCCTTGCAGCGGCTGACGCGCAGCGGTCGCGGCAGCAGCGGCGGGAATGCGCGCCCGGCCAGCAGCAGCGCCGCCTCGACCGAGGTGCCGTCGACAAACTGCACGTAGGCGATGCCCTTGCCGACGCGCGTGGCCGGGTCGCGCACCACGCGCACGCTCTCGACCTTGCCGGCCTGCTGGCCAAAAACGCGCCAGAGACCCTCCTCGACGTCCATGGGCACGCGGTTGCGCTTCTTCTTGGTGACCTCGCCTGTTTTGCCGTCCTCGCGCACCACGTCTTCGTCGTCCATGAAGCCGAGGTTGCCCACGAACACGCACCGCCGGTGGTCCACGGCGGCCGGGTGCGCCACGCTGTCGGCGCGCAGGTGCCGGCCCAGCACCTCGGTGCCGTTGAGCGCGCGCACCGCCACCCGCGCCGCCGCTGCCGTCGAGTACACGGCATAGGCATTCGTCGCCTGCGCCGTCGCGCCCATGACGGCCTTGGTGATGTAGGCGGCACGCTTGGGCACGGCGGCCGTCGCAAACGGCACCGAGCGGAAGCGCAGGCTCTCGACCGTCGGCACAGGGGCGCCCTCGACCGTCTTCATGTCCGCGAGCGGCCCCGCCAGGTGGGCCAGCAGCGTCTTCTTGGCGGACCGCGAGGTCACCGCCTGGATGCTGACATTGGACAAGAACACGGTGCGTGCCGCCTTTTCCGTCTCGCCGGCCGTGGCCGCGTCCACGCCGTTGGCGGCCTGCACTGACTCGTGCACGACAGGTGTGTCGTCGTCGTCGTCATCCTTGGCGTCCTCCTCTTCTTCCTCACTCTTGTCCATCCCCTCCGCGGCGTCCTCCGTCCGGAGACGCTTCTCGGCCGGCGTAGCTGTCTCGCGCGCCAGCTTGTCCATGTACTCGCCCTCGAGGTCATCGCCCACGTCGTGCGATTTCCGCTTCCGCTTCCCGAGCTTGGGCTCTGGTGCCGTCGCTTCAGACCTCTCGTCTTCGTCGGCTACCGTATCGCTGTCCTCGGCGCTGTCTTCGTCTTCGTCCTCGTCTTCGTCCTCGTCCTCTCCAGCCAACTCCTCCTCGTCCAGCTCCCTCACCGGCTTCGGCTTTGGCGCCGCCCGCTCTTTTACCGGGAGGAGACCGGCATACTTGGGCTTGCTCTTCACATCGACCGGCTTAGCCTGCAGCTTGTCAGAAGGCGTCCATGAAGCGAACCAGCGCAAAACTCACACTCGACGAAAACAGAGCGTCCAGCGACGGGTCGACGGCCTTTTTCGAAGAGGTCAAGATAGATTTTCTGGGGAAAACACACAATTAGCACACGCCATCACATCCGTCTTGTTCTCTCGCTCTCGCGCACTCACTTGGGCGCCATCTTGAGATTGCTTGTCTGTCAACAGTCTCTCTGCTGCAGCTTTCACTCTTTTCTGCCAGCTGTTTGCAGAGACCAAAAAAGTTCATCTACGATAACGGAAAAAATCCTTATCGCTCCGCCGCGCCATTGGCTGGCCCGTGTCGTATGTTTAGCGGCGTTTAGTTCGCCAGGGCTTTCCGGATGCATGCTAGCCAATGGGCTCTCGTACAGATACACGGCTCCCGCGCCACCGCGTACGCAGCTGGATGTACTAGCACATCGGCTGCAGGGGCTGCGTTCTGCCGCCGTACACCGCCGCGGGCCAGGGATGGTCATTCGCTGGGCGCACCGTTCCCCCCAGAGCGCGAGCTGCTTTCTTGGGCGACCCTCGCGCAGGTGGCATTTCTCCTCCGATTTCTGCGTCGTCACGAAGCACCCTCGATCCCCTCACCCGCCCCCGGCCCCTCCCACCGCATCGACGCGCCCTGAGCGAGCCAGATTTGCTTCCGGGGCCTGCTTGGCTTCTGCGACGTGTTTTTCATCGAGCTCAGCCTTTCTGGCAGCTCCTGGCCCTCGTCTTTTTTTTCTGCCAAATCGTCTCGGCCTTTCCCCCCCCCCCGTTTCTCTCGGCTGCATTGGCCTGACTTGCCGCCCCCGACTTTGCCTCCCCCCATCGCGCTCGGCCACGTTGCCCGCCCCGGCCTCGCCGACCCGGCTGCTGCTTTCCCACAGCCCCGCAGACGACCAGACCGTTCTGAGCGAGCCGTCCCTGCCCATCCAACCCCTCCGATCCTCCTCGATGGCCGCCAGCGAAACCATCGTGGCCACGGCTACGGCCGCCTCGAGCCCGCCCAAGCTGCCGCCGCCGCCACCGGGCGAGCAGAGCCCAAGCAACATGTCCAGCCCGTTGACCGAGGTCGAGGACAAGGACGGCGACCCCGACGACATGGACGTGGACGACATTCTGCACCACTCGCCATTGGGGAACAGCGACCGTCCTCCAGCCAACAACGGCGACGCCTCGCGCACAGCGACCGGCCCCCCCTTATCGGACAACGACGAAGATTCGGCCCTGTCCGAGGCTGACCCCGACATGAACGACTCGGAGGCCGAGACGGAGCGGCTCTACGACACGCCCGTAAAGACCAAGAACATTAAAGATGATGCTGGCCCCGACAGCAGCCCCGAGTTGAGCCCGAGCCGCCGCCTGGCACCTGCCCACAGCCGCGAGCGAAACTTCCAGGCGAGTCCCAGCAAGCTGAAGCAGCAGCTACGCGTCGACGGCGCGGACGAGCGCAGCAACGGAAATAGAAACGGACGCGTTCACGGCGCCACTTCCGCCGACGATGATGACGACGAGCTGTCGGAACTAGATATGGAGAACGAGGCCGACGGCGAGGAAGAGACGGCTGCCGAGAATGGCAGTCCCCGCCCCAAGAACGGCGCGAAGGAGACGACCAAGAAAACGGACGATGACGCGGCCGTCAAAGAGGAGACACAGGCGGCGCCGGTGTCGGCGCACAGCCAGCGGCCGAATGCGGACACACGCAAGCGCAAGCGATCGCCGACAACAGATCCGTCCGAGTCCGACCAGCCACTGCGCAAGCGGACTGGGCCAGGCGCCAACGGCAACCACGAGACCGACGGCGCCGCCGACGGAACCGCGACGCCGCCGTCCGCCGCAAATACAAGCATAAATGGCACTAAGAAAGCCGAAGCCGAAGGCGAATCCGACAACGACGCCAAGGCCGACCACGCCCAGGGAGATACACCCGACGAGGCTGGCAGCGACGCGTTGCAGACACGGCGGACGCGCGGCGCCGGCGCGAAGAAGAGCAAGGACGGCGAGGATGAGGATGCCGACGAGGACACACTCGAGGACGGCGAGGCAGCCCCTGCAGAAGACGACGGCGCTGAAGCGGCGGATGACGGCCATGCGGCCGAGGTGGACGAGGAGGCAGAAGCGGCGCACCGGAACGAGGAAGAGTGTAAGACACGCCGCGCGGACAAGACCATGGACAATGCTGACAACGGTGGTGCAGTGGAGCGCAAGAAGGCGGCCTTTGAGCAGCTGCAGGCCATTGAGCGGCGGTTTGCGTCGTTCCGAGATAAGTACGTTGTGCGGCTGAGTGGCGGCCCTCCTCTCTTTGGCACATGCTGACGACCTAGACTCTACCAGGAACGGCTGGACCAGCTCAACGCGGAAGAGGCAATGCTGCGCGGCGACAACCCGACCCACCCAGAATACCTGGCGATGCTGCAGAGCGTGGATGCACGGCGGGACGAGAAGATCCGGGTGTCGGCGCTCGAATACCACTTCAGCATGAAGACACTGCGGCTCTGGGCCGTGGGCCGGCGCAGTCAAATCCACACGCAGTACTTTCAAAATGTGCGCGAGTCGCGCGAGCTCGTGCTGGAGGAGCTGGGCCGCCAGTGGTACCAGATCCAGCACCAGCGCCGTCGCCACGCCAATGCCATTCCCGACTATGGTCTGCGCTTCCCGGCTGCGCCCGTCCAGCGCACCAAGGACGCGATTGCCTACAACAAGGAGGTCTCTATTCTGTCAGGCGTCGCTAAGTACGAGGGCTTCCCGGCCGCGCCGCATATCCGGGGGGCCTCGAGCGGCCAGGTCGACGAGGATCTGGGGGCGATAGCAGTATGTTTTTCTTCCTTTAAATGTTGCTTCTTTGTCTGACTCTTCAGCGCGCTCGTCTCGGGACTTATGCCGACGGCAGCTCCTCCCTTCGTCCCAACGGCAATACCCACGGGGCCAACGGTCTGTCCAACCAGCAGTACATGGCCGACGCCTGGGCCATCACGCAGCCGCCCGGCCTCTCTTTGCATCCACAGTCGCTTCCGCCGCTTCCGCCGCTTCCGCCGCCGCCGCCGCCGCCGCCGTCCGCTGATGGCCCGCGCAACCACAGCGGCCACAGCCACAGCCACCACAACCACGCTGCCACTGCGACCACAGCCGCACCGAACCACGGCGCCCGCCATCACCACCACATGCACCCCAGCGATCCACCAGCCACCGGCGTGCCGTCCAAGCGCGAGCCGGCCGTGTTGTCATTGTGACGAGCTGATCGATGGGTGGATCGGATACGGCATCTAATGCATTAGGAGTCATCTAGACGGGATTTGCTTGCTCATTCTCTGCTTTCTGCTGTCTGCTTTCTGCTTTCTCTGTTTGCTTTGGTTTACTGGGAGTCAAGGGCTACGGCATTGTGGGCCGTCTGTTTTTCGCGTGGTCCAATACCTGCTTTGTTTTCTTTTCCCTCTCCCCGCGGCGGGACCTCTCTTTGTGTTATTCCCCTTTACGCCTCTCCTGACGTCGTTGGACTAGAGCCATGGCACAGTTTATATCCAAAGAAGCATGTGCAATGACGTTATTTTTTTTCATTCTTGTCGTAGGGGTGATGTGGACTTGGGTCCGGTGTTCTGTTACTCTGTATGTACAGGACAGACCCTCTGCCTTACTTTTGCTTTCCTTGTAATATCGCCTGTTGCTGCTGTAGTTTCTGCACCCGCTCTTGGATCGACGGCTGCGGCTCGCTGGGCACCTGGACGTCGTCAAAGTCGTCCTGGCCGACCACGTGGATGGTGTAGGCGTCTGCTGGTTAGTACGCGACTCTCTGAAACGTCTTGTCCACACTCGGTACATACAGACGCCCAATGTAAAGACGGTAATGCCCAGGCCGAGGATCGTGTTCTTGACCAGGTACGGCCGGCGGGCGCGGAGCAGGGCCGGCGACTGCCGCAGACGGCCGTCGTAGTACGTGGAGTGTTGGACGCTGTCGGTTAGAGGGCCCAGGTTCAGCAGCGGAGCGGAAACAAACATACCCAGACATGGTGAGATGGACGGGACTGCGCAGTGACAACCTGAAGAGACAAGGCCGATTTTGCGCCTTCCAAATCCCAAATCCCTATGCTCCAAATGGGCCGATGCGAGTGCTGACTAAAGGATGGGGGCCCGCTTTGTTGCTTTTCCATGCTAGCCGTTTTCGGCTACAGTGCTGCCTCGTTCCTGTCGCCCATTTCGCGCCGGGGGCGAAATCCTGAATGCTCAACTCCGCGTGTCCAAGCTTCGTTCTGCGGTGCTGTTTTGTGTCGCTGTGCCGTTCCGCTGCCCATCTCCATCGTGCCCATCGCGTCCATCGCACGGCGTCCCCTTTTTCTTGATTGCTCGGTGCTGCGGAATGCGAGCAGGCGACGGCTGATCGATCGCTGGCGACGTGCTTCTGATTGTCTCTTTCTTTCGCTGCATTCAAACAGACACGGCTTCTTCCGGGCCGGCTGGCAATGGTGCATTTCTAGTTGTCTAGTTTTTCATCGTGTACAGCTTGTCCCTTGCCGATACGCCGTCCTCTTGCACGGCCCGCAACCGAACGCGTCTCCCTTCTCCCACGAGAAGACGCATCACAAACGCCGCGCGACCAACACCAACTACCAAAGCTCCTCGGACCATGGCCACTGCAGCGGCGACCGCACCGTCCGGCACTGGCCGGCGGCCGTCTGGCGCGATGACAACTGGCCGCGCGACCGCCAGCACCGCCGCCCCGGCCTCGCCCGACTCCGTGCAGGAGCAGATCCGACAGCTCAACGACGCTCGCAAACTCGTCCTGGCCACGGTCAGCTACTATCCGACCATTGTGCAGGGCATCCTGCCGATCCTGAGCCCGTCCTCGCTGCCGCAGCTGCGCCGCTGGGGCGCCGAGTTTTTGGCCGAGGCGTTTGCGGCCCCAGCGCTGCCGTCGCGCGACAAGGAGACGTTGAGCTTGCTGGTGCTGGAGAGCCTCAAGGGCATGGTGGAGAACGCGGGCGAGGACGCGATTGTGCTGCAGAGCATCGTGCAGGCGGCCGCTAGCATATACCCGCTGGTGATGCGCTGGATGTACGTTGCGTGTGTGTGCTTCTGTCGTGCCCGCAACTGTGTGCTAACAATGGTCCAGCGTCAACAACTCGTACGATACGCCGACGTGGGAGCGCATGGCGGCGATCAAGTCGCGGATCCTGCGGCTGTGGGAGTCGCCCGTGCCGTCGGTGCAGATCTGCTGCATCAAGTTTGCGCAGCGCGTCATCCTGGCACAGACACACGGCGTCAACCAGGACAAGGTAGGGCTCTTCGTTCTCGGGTTTCAGTCTTTCGTGTTGACAAACAGCGCGACGGCCTCGACATCTCCCTCAACCTCATCTCGCCCGGCCACCCCCTCCTCGAACCACGACAGCTAGAGGCCGAGGCTACGGGCCTGCTGGACCGCATGCTGAGCGTGTTGCAAGACGACAGCAGGTGGGTTGTCTTTCTTTGCAGCCTACCGCACAGCCACTGACAGACGACACACAGCGATGCCCTCATTGTCGACGCCACCCTCAACACACTCTCGGTCCTTGTGCGCACACGTCCGACGACGGCCAGCCGCACGCTCAACGCCGTCCTCAACTTCAACCCGCTGCGGCTGGCCACCGGCCAGATGACGCCGCGGACACGCGTGCTGGTCAAGTCGATGGAGAAGACGACACGGATGCTTCTGATCCATCTGACCAAGAGGTCGGTGCTGTGCGCGTAAAGGACTACAGGGCATGCCTAACCCGTGGACAGAGACCCCCAGAACCCGTTCAATGCACGGATACACCAGCACATTGAGCGACTGATGCGGTCGCGGGCCGAGCTGCTCGACGACAGCGGACGCAAGCGCGGACTGACAGACCAGCAGGCGGCTTATGGCGATGCCAAGCGGCAGCGGCTAGTCACGGGCACGGCAGCAGCAGCAGGAACGGCGGCAGTAGGAACGACGGCAGCGGCGACGGCAACACACAGCAAGGAGATTCCACCACTGGGGCCGGGCCAGAACAGCCTGGCGGACGCGTTTGCCCTGACGACGAACAAGCAGCTGCGGGCGTTCAATGCGTCGCACGTGCCGCTGGACCTGGCGGCCAAGATCAGCGTGTCGACGCTGGTCCGTGTCGACTCGCGGCTGCTGGAGCACGCGATCCAGGGCATCCGGGGCCGTCTGGCCTCGCTCGAGGCCACGTCCACACAGCTGTCGCTGCTCAACCCCCACACGGTGCCGCTGGATGTGGAAGACGACGACGACGACGATTACGAGCCCGACTTTTCTGCTGCCGAAGACGCCGAGCAGATCCTCAACAAGCTCGATATGGACGATGGCACCAGCCGAGTGGTGGCCAAGGCAGAGGCCGGAGCGGCCGTGGCCGCCGCCGCCTCACTTGCCCTCGGCGCCTTCCACCTGCCGGTTGCGCCGCCGCTGACGCCGGAGCAGGCCGTCAAGGTCGGGCAGGCGACGATTGCGCGGGTGTTTGACACGATGCAAGTGGCGCCAAGCGACACGGCCGCGGGACCGTCATCGAGTGCGGCGGCACTGCGCAAGGCCGGCAAGCCGGCGGGACTGAACCGGGTGGCGGTGAGCACGTTTGACCGGGAGGCCTGGATGACGATCCTGACGCGGCTGGCGACACGGCCGGTCAGCGGTCTGGGCGACACAGAGGACGAGGACGACGAGAATGTCAAGAGTGAGGACCAGATGGTGGCGATAGCGGCGGCGACAGCGGCCGCCAAAAAAGGGCGGCGCACGGCGCCGCTCAACGACAGCATTCGGGAATCGCTGTTCCGCTACGTGCTCGAGGATTTCCGCAAGCGTATCGACGTGGCTGTAGCCTGGCTCTGCGAGGAGTGGTACAACGACCAGCTGGAGCGGCGGTACGCGGACGAGAGCAGCCGCAGCAGCGGCACGGCGGGCGGTGGGCGGCACTACGACGAATGGGCGGTGCGGCTGCTTGACGGGTTCCTGCCTTACCTACACGGACAGGACAACAAGGTGTTGACGCGCTTCCTCAGCGAGATCCCGACGCTCAGCCGCGGCCTGCTGCAGCGCGTCAAGAGCCTGTGCCGCGATCCGTCCATGGTGCCGGTGGCCCTGACGAGCCTGCTGTACCAGCTTATGATGCGGCCGCCGGCTCGTGCTCTGGCGCTGGACACCATGGAGGAGATTTGGATCGAGTGTGAGTGCAAAAGCGTGCCGATGTTCGAGGGGGAAGAATGCGGCTAACAGTCACAGTCGAGGATGCGCGGCCCATGGCGACAAAGTATCTGGACAAGTGGCGGCCGGGCTTTGTGCAGGGACGGCAGGCAGCAGCAACGGCCAGCAAGCCGGACGGTGTGGCCGTGGCGGCGTCGTAGTCGCAGGCATGCAGTCGAAACTCGGAAGACAAATGGTCATGAGGAACGTGCATTGTTGTGTACTACTAGACAGCCGGGGGGACAAGCGGACAGGTGAAAACGGAACAACGGAAAGCAAACCAACAGACTCATATACTGCGTGGTGCGAAAATGGTCTCCTTGTAGAAGCGCGCCTCGGCAATGCTCTCGAGAATGTCGTCGCGGGCGCGGTGGGCGCCCGCCTTGGGCGGCGCCTGGTAGCGGGCGGCGGCGGCGGCGGGCAGCCAGCGGCGGGCGGCCTCCTTGATGGTGCTGACATCGAGGATGCGGTAGTGCAGGTGTGCCATGACGGGCGCGTACGGCGGCTGTCGCAGAAAAGCGCGGTCAGCGTGGACGCTGTTGCCAGCGAGCAGGCCGACGCGGGGCGTGGGCACGCGGGCCTGGACGTAGGCGAGCAGGCCGGCGGCGGCGGCGGCGGGCGTGACGGTCGAGGCACGGACGGCCGGCGTGAGGCCACTGGCGGCGTGGTGCTCTGTGCACCACGAGTCCATGCGGTCGAGCGCAGCGTCGGGGACGTGGACGACGGTGCCCCAGCCGGGGTCGCCGGGGACGAGGGGCTGCAGCTGGGCGTCGGTGACGAGGCAGTGGATCTCAATGATCTGGTCCGTGTCGGGGTCGAGGCCGGTCATCTGGCGGGTGAGCAAGAGAAGGGAAGGCGAGTTGATCAAAGGGACAAGGCGAAGTAGAGGGTCCCGTACATGGAGACAGATGATGCAGGCAGAATAAAGAATAACCAAACACAAGGACTTACCTCGCAGTCAATCCAGACGAGGGGGGCCTGGTCCGCCATGGCGAAGATGTACAGAAGCTCGAGGGGGGGCGTAAAGGGATACGACAGGTCAAAGCTGAAACCAAAGTCGAAGCTCCAAAAAGTGAAGCTATCCAAAGCCCCAGCTCTTCTTCACGTGCTGCAGTTCCTTCCCCAAATGGACAGCCCGCTGCAGGATGGTGGGGCACCCCCACTAGCGCGCTGATCGCCGTGCTGAGTATGCGCTGACCGCGATTGGAGGCAGGAGCAAGCCGGGAAGGCTATCAGTTGGGCATGGAGGAGTCGATAACGAGTCTGTTCATTGACAGCTCTCGTTGACAGCCTACGATTGACAGCAATGGCTCCCTCGGCCGTGGACACGCCGCCGCCGCCGCCGCCGCCGCCGCCGCCGCCGCCGGCGTCTGCTAACCCGCCCCGGATCCTCATCATCGGGGCAGGCTCGCGCGGACAGACGTATGCAGCGGCGACGGAAGCAGCAACAAATGGCATTGTGGTGGCCGTGGCCGAGCCAGACGCGTACAAGCGGGCACAGCTGGGGCGACGGCACATCTGGGGGGCGGACGGGCAGCCGAGCGAGGACCAGGCGTTTGGGGGGTGGGAAGAGTTTGTGGCGTACGAGACAGCGCGACGGGCGAGAGTGCAGCGAGCGGCCGAGAGAATGGCGGCGCGGAAGATGCAGAAAGTCTTGGGGGCTCAAGGCGAGGACCCAAAAGAGCAGGACCCCGACGAAACCATCCCGCCAGGCGTCGACGCCGTCTTCGTCTGCGTCCTGGACGAGATGCACCGCGCCGTCGTGGTCGCGCTCGGCACGCTCGGCGGCCTGCACGTCATGTGCGAGAAGCCGCTGGCGACGACGCTGGCCGACTGCGTCGCGATGCACCGCGCGCTGCGGCCGGCCGTGGCGGGCGAGGCGGCCACGCACGTCTTTGCCATTGGCCACGTGCTGCGCTACAGCCCGCACAACCGGCTGCTGCGGCGGCTGGTGCGCGAGCAGCGCGTCATTGGCGACGTCCTCAGCGTCGTGCACACGGAGCCCGTCGGCTGGTGGCACTTTTCGCACAGCTACGTGCGCGGCAACTGGCGCCGCGAAGATACCACCGCCCCGAGCCTGCTAACCAAGAGCTGCCACGACCTCGACGTGCTGCTGTGGCTGCTGTGCGCGCCCACCACTGGCGGCGGCGACGCCACGGACGACGTGCACCTGCCCTCGACCGTCTCCTCGACCGGCGCGCTGCAGCTGTTTCGGCGCAGCCGCAAGCCGCGCGCCGCCGGCGCCGCCACCAACTGCCTCGCATGTCCGGCCGAGCCCACCTGCCAGCACTCGGCGCGGCGAATCTACGTGGGCGACCGGCTCAAGGGGCTGGCCACGGGCAACCGCAACTGGCCGGTCAGCATTGTGGTGCCCGACATTGAGGACATTGCCGTGCGGCGCGGCGACGCCGCGGCCGAGGCGGTGCTGCTGCAGCGGCTGGGCGACGACTACGGGCCCGACACGCCCGACGCGGTCGTGGCGGGCCGCAACTGGTTCGGGCGCTGCGTCTTTGAGGCGGACAATGACGTGTGCGACGAGCAGGTCGTCGTCGTGCAGTGGGAGGAGGAGGCTGAGCGCCCGGCGGCCGCGGCGCCCGACGGCAGCAACGCCCCGACGCCGCGCAACGCCAAGACGGCCACCTTCCACATGGTCGCGCACACGACCAAGATCTGCGACCGCTACACCCACCTCTACGGCGAGCACGGCGAGATCTACGCCGACCAGACGGCCATTACCGTCGAGGACTTTCGCACGGGCACCACGACCGTGCACCACCCGCGCGTCGAGAGCGCCGGCCACGGCGGCGGCGACACCGGGCTTGCGCGGGCCTTTGTGACGGCCGTCGACCGGGTCAAGAACGGCGGCTGGACGGCCGAGCGGGCGCAGCGCGAGATCATCGGCTGCACGCTGGACGAAGTGCTGCGCAGCCACGCGCTCGTCTTTTGCGCAGAGGATGCGCGCCACGGGCGTGCCGTCATGGACTGGAAGGAGTGGTGGGCGCGAGAGGTGGAGGAAAAGGATGACGTGCCGGCGCCCGTTGGACCTGGAGCGTTTGAAATCTAGAGAATCGTCTGGCTGGCCGTGGATGTCTGCTTGTCGTTACCCGGGCTGACATAATACTTCGTTGGGGAAAACGCCCCACTCCCGTTGCCGAGGCCTTGTTCACTAATCGCCTCTGCAAACTAATCACATAACTAATCCGGGGCCGCTCCGCGGCTGACGGGATGAGAGGCCGATATAAAGTGCAGCCGTTGCGGCATGGCTGTCATCGGTGGTCTGTGATCGGTACTGGTATCCACTGCGCTGTGTCCGCTTCGCCTGTCCGCTTCGTCTGTCTCTTCTTGGACCGCTCTCCCGCTTTCCCGCTACCCAGAGCTCTTCTTCGTCGCTTAGTCATCGACGACTTACACGATGGCCGAGACCATGTTGTCCGCCACGCTCGACCGGGACGTGGACTGGGACATTGTCGACCCGCCCGACGAACCCAGCGATGTCGACTTGGAAAAGGCCGCTGCCGCCGGAGACTCGGACGGCCCGGACACGGTCCATGCCGACGGCGCCACCCACGGCGACACCCACGGCGAACACGATGGCGGCGAGGCAGGCCACGCCCTCTCACACAAGTCCTCCCACGCCGCGTGGGACTGGGCGACGGACCCGACGAACCCGTACAATTGGTCGACGCGCCGCAAATGGGCGCAGGTGGCCGTCATCTCGTCCGTCGGCTTCCTCACCTCGGTCGGCACGTCCATTCTCAGCCCGGCCGTGTCGACGATCAAGGCCGATTTTGGCCTCCACAGCACGACGGTCGCCCTCCTGCCGCTCTCGCTCTACGTCTTTGCCCTCGCGGTCGGCCCCGTCTTTCTCGGCGGCCCGCTGTCCGAGACCATTGGCCGGCTGCCGATTGTCGTGGCCGGGCCGCCGCTGGGCCTCCTGTTCTGTGTCGGCGCCGCCCTCACGCCCTCCTTTGCCGGCCTCTGCATCCTGCGATTCCTCGCCGGCTTTGTGCTGTCGCCCATTCTGGCGATTGCGTCGGGCATCTTGACCGAGACGTTCCGGCCGGTGGAGCGTGGCGTGCCGGTGGCCATCTTTATCGTGACGCCCTTTTTGGGGCCGGGCATGGGGTACGTTTTGTTTTCTTTCCTCGCTTCGCTCGCTCTCTTTGATTTTTTAAAATCGTTTGCGTTTGATTTCCGGTGCACTTTCTGCTTCTTCCTTGTCACCTCTCTTCCTCGTTCCTGACCTGATGTCCCTTTTCAAACTTTCTCAAACATCACCAAATCCCCCATCTCTCACCACTCACCCTCACTGACACGGCAGACCCGTCTTTGGCGCCTTCTCCATGCGAAAGGGCTGGCGCTGGACCCAATGGACGCTCGTCTTTTTTGCCGCCTTCTCCCTCCTCCTCTCGGCCCTCTTCGCCCGCGAGACGTACCATCCCGTCCTCCGCCAGCGCCGCATGCGCGCGCTCGGCATCGTGCGGCCCGACTCAGCGTCCCATGCAGAGGCGCCCCTCGGCGCCCGTCTCCGCCTGCTGCTCACCGCCGGCCTCCTGCGGCCCCTCCACATGATGTTCACCGAGCCGATTGTCGGCCTCATCTGCCTCTACATTGCCTGCGAGTTCGCCACGCTCTTTTCCTTTTTCGCCGCCGTGCCCTACGTGTTTGAGAACTTTTACGCCTTTAGCCGCGAAGAGGCCGGCCTCGTCTTCCTCTCCATTGTCGTCGGCTGCGTCCTCGGCCTGGCCACCATTATCGTGTGCGACGCGCTGCTCTACCGCCGCCAGATCCCGCGCTTTCCGCCGCACCAGATCCCGCCCGAGCACCGTCTGTACGCCGCCATGATTGGCAGCGTCGGCCTGCCCGCCGGCCTCTTCTGGTTCGGCTGGTCGGCCGACCGCCACGCCCACTGGGCCGTCCCCGTCGTCGCCATTGTCCCCTTTGCCTGGGGCAACATTTGCATCTTCATCAGCCTGATGCAGTACCTCGGCGACACCTACAGCGGCGCCACCGTGGCCAGCGCCGGCAGCGCCAACTCGCTCGCCCGCTATGCGCTCGCCGCCGCCTTTCCGCTCTTCACGCTGCAAATGTACGGCAATCTGGGCATTGGCTGGGCCAGCAGTCTGCTCGGCTTCATTGCGCTGGTCCTGCTGCCCGTCCCCTGGCTCTTTTTCCGCTACGGGCCGGCCATCCGCCAGCGCAGTCGCTACTAGAAGCTCGATGCGGACACATGTCGCGTGCTGCCTCCCTTTTTTTCTCTCTTTTCCCTGCATTTGCTTATTTTCCTCTGTCGTGTGTCTCTCGCATGACCAGACGTCGAGCCACATGCATTACAATTATAGCGAGCCAAGCCCCCTGTACAATAGAAACCCCCCTAGACCAATAGACGCCCATTTTCGGAACCAAAAGTCCCCTACACCCCTGGCCTGGCGCTTCCCGCCTGCTAGACCACCCACCCACTGCGCTAGCGCGCCTTGCCCAATACAGGTTATAGATGGAGCGACACTCTCGGCAGCTTGCGCGGCCACACCAAAGCATTCGCGTCCTTGCGGGCACAGGGCGAAACGCGGCGACACGCTGGGCGTCGGTGCTGTACATTTCTGTGCCACTCGACCTGGAGCCCTCGCTTCCAACACCTTCTTGTGCTGGTCATGGCTTGATTGCTCCTCCACACTGTGGAGTCAGTTAGCGAGACGAACGGCGACGACAACGGAATCGAATTCGAACATCAGTCCCCAACTACGAGCACGACATGCGTACGAGCCTCGATCTCTCCATGCGTCGCTTCCTCTCTCTGTCTCACGGCCGCCGGCGGTCGTGGTCTACCGTGGTCCTGGCCGCCTGGATCACCGCCATGTTCTTCCTCCTGCTGCCCTACGACAGCGTCCTGCGTCAGTCGGTGCGGTTCAACGCCGTCCGCGCCTTCAACAGCCTGGCCAGCCCCTCCTGGTCCGCCTCTGCTTCCCGCAGTACGCAGGACAGCCTGTACGACAGCATTGGCCTCGTCATCAAGAGCGGTTACGGCACACGGCACCGCGTGCCGGCCCAGATCGCGGCGCTCGGTTTGCGTCCACATGCCCAGGACGCCCACAACCTCATCGTCGTGGGCGACTACACCGGCCTCATCCCGTACACGTACAACAACGGCACCCACTCGGCCACCGTGCCGGTTCACAACGTCATTGCACCCGTGCTCGAGAGCCGCGCAATCGGCTCGCTCATCCATGCTCCCCGGGCCGTCAAGTACCGGGGCCTGTCCACGGCAATCCGCCGCGGGGACGATGGCGAGGCCATGGGCATCAGCCGCGACTATGGCTGGGAGCTGGACACCATGAAGGTATTTTCCTCCCCCCTTCGCTCGGTTTTTTTTTCTCCTCGCTCTGCTCGTTCTTTGTTTCTCTCCCCTTCGCTCGTTCTTTTTCCTTCTCGCTTCGCTCGCTCTCTTTTTCCTTCGCTTGCTCGCGCCTTCTTCCCCCTCGCTTCCTCGCTTGTCGCTCACATGCCAGTTCGTCCCTGGCCTCGAACTGGCCCTCGACGCCATGCCCGACAAGGACTGGTACCTGCTGATTGACGACGACACCTTTCTCGTGCCCTCCTCCCTGCGCAGCCTCTTGGCCCGCCTCGACCCCTCCACGCCGCTGTACCTGGGCAATGCCGTCGGCGACTTCCGCGTCCGCTTCGCCCACGGCGGCTCCGCCATTGTGCTGTCCCGCGCCGCCGTCGTCCGCCTCGCCGCCGCGCGCGCCATTGTGCACCGCGCCTACGTCGAGTCGCTCACGACCACCTGGGGCGACCGCCTGCTGGCCGTCACGCTGATGCGCCTCGGCATCTACCTCGACGAGCGCTTCTCCTGGTGCTTCAACGGCGCCCGGCCGCACGCCACCCGCATCAGCGCTGACCGCTTCTGCCTGCCGCTCGTCTCCTTCCATGGCCTCACCAGCCCAGACGACATGGTCGGCGCCGGCCGTCGCTACCGGGCCTTTGCCAATGCCTCGGAGCCCCTCGTCTGGGGCGACCTCTGGGCGCTGTACCGCCGGCCGACGGGAGCGGCACTGCAGCACGAGCCGCTCCGCCACGGCCGCGACTTTGTCGGCCGCCCGGGCGACGACTCGTCGGCCGCATCGCTCGTCTCGACCTCTTATCCGCACGTGGCGTCCCCCGAGGCCTGCCGCGCCGTGTGCGAGGGCGTGTGGGTAGGCGAGAACGGGGACAACGGGGATAACGGGGACAGCGGGGACAGCAGGCGTCCTGCGGGCCACCACCAGAGCCCGCTGCCCGCGGTCGACGGTGCCTGTCTTGCCTGGGCCTGGGACGGCCAGACGGAGACGTGCACGACCAGTCCCTGGTTTGTCATTGGCGAGGATCCGTGGGAAGAGGGCGGCCGCCAGGCGGCCCCCGCGACGATGGTGTCGGGCGTGCCGGCCGCGCGGCTGGAGCACCTCGTCCACGGCTGCGGCGGTCGCAGCAATGTCCCGTGGTCGGCCACGGACGCGGGTTATGCGCTGCGCGGGGAAGACCGAGATTGAGGTGTCTGGACCAGAGCATGCACTCCATAATTCTCATTAATAATACAGTTGCTCGATTTAGCACCAGAGCAGCATCGGCCTGGGTCGTGCCTGCCTGGACCGTGGCTAGCCATTGTCCACGGCAGGCGCGGCCTGCAGTCCCCTGCCAGCTCATCGATGGGCCTCGCGTTTAAGTCCGGCCGAGCCCCACACGTATGACGTCTTGATGCACACCCGCGCCCACGCCGCTGACAGGCCATCGCGCAGGCGGTCCTGCGCCGACGCTGCTCCGATTCCTCCGGGGTCTGGCCTCGCCCTGGCGCTCCTTGACGTACTTTACCTCTCTTTCTCCCCCCGTCTTTTGACTTTTCTCTTGTCCCCGTCTTGTTCCCCGATCGGGTCCCCCGTCTTTTCCCCTCTTTCCATCGTCTCAGCTCTCCATCGCTCCTGGAACCTAAAACGCCCTTTTCGGTCGTCAACTCGCTTGCATCTCATTTTCCGCCGCCAATTCGCTTCGCCTCACAACCACTGGACGAACCAAGATTCTCAGCTACGGCCGCCAAGCTCGGCTCCCATTCCTCACTGCGCTCAGAAATTAGGCCCACCCGCCCCAGCTTGGCTGGCCATTCCACGCGTGACCTCATTAAAAAAAAAAGAACCTGCTAGCTGCTAGCTCCATCGACTTTCCCTATGGATTCCACAAAGACAAAACTCTCCCCAAGACACCTCCCGAAACTCTCGTTCCGCTACCGATCGCCCTCCACCTCGTCCGATCCCATGGATTCCCCCGCCTCGGCCTCTGGCCGCTCGTCGCCGGCGCCGTCGTCTGCCGCTAGCAGCAGCAGCTGGGCCGCTTTTCTCAAGGTACCAACCACCCATGCAATTCTTCCCTACCCCACGAGATGCAACCAATTTTGAGATATATACCGCATAACCCCTCGCGGGCCATGCGACACCCATCTGCCCATTTTGCAACGCCTTCTGACCGCTGCCGCTCACCGCTGACCGCTTCAGTCGATTGCCTCGTTCAATGGCGATCTCTCGAGCCTGACGGCGCCGCCGTTCATCCTGTCGGCCAAGAGCCTGACAGAATTCAGCTCTTACTGGGCGGAACACCCGGCCATTTTCTCGGCCCCCGCCAACGAGCCCGATGCCGAGAAGCGCATGGTGCTAGTGCTGCGCTGGTTCCTCACCACCCTCAAGCAGCAGTACGCCAGCCGCAGCGAGCAGTACGGCAACGAGAAGAAGCCGCTCAACCCCTTTCTCGGCGAGCTCTTCCTCGGTCGCTGGGAGGACGAAGAGGCCGGCACCACCGAGCTCATCAGCGAGCAGGTCAACCACCACCCACCCGCCACCGCCTACAGCATCACCAATGTGCCCACGGGCGTGCACCTCGAGGGCTACAACGCCCAAAAGGCCTCGTTTAGCCGCTCCATCAACATTAAGCAGATTGGCCACGCCGTGCTGACCGTGCCGGTGCCCCCAGCGGCGGGCGCGGCGGCGGCGGCCCCCAACGGCGCCAACAGCACCAAGGCTGTTCCCGACACGTACGTCATCACGCTGCCGTCCATCCACGTCGAGGGCCTTTTCGTCGGCTCCCCCTTTCTCGAGCTCGAGGGCAGCTCCTACATTGTCTCCTCAACCGGCTACACCGCCCGCATCGACTACTCGGGTCGCGGCTGGATCAGCGGCAAGAAGAACAGCGTCAGCGCCGTCCTGTACCGCACCGGCAACGAGCGCGACGTGCTCTACCACGCCTCGGGCCAGTGGACCAAGGCCTTTGACATTTACAAGGGCCATGTCAAGAACACAAAGGACCTCGTCTCCAGCTACACCCCCGAGGGCTCGCCCACCCACCCCCTGACTGTCGTGCCCGTCGAGCAGCAGCACCCGCTCGAGAGCCGCCGCGCCTGGGCCCGCGTCGCTGCTGCCATTGCCAAGGGCGATCTCGAAGCCGTCGGCATCGAAAAGGGCAAGATTGAGACGGCCCAACGCGAGGAGCGTGCCCGGGAAAAGGCCGACGGCCGTGACTGGCCGCGCCGCTACTTTACCAATGTTGCCGGCGCCGACGGCTCCACCAGCGACGCCGCTCTCGTCTCGCTCGGCCTCGCCGCCGGCCTCAGCCCCAACGGCGACAGCGACAAGACGGGCGGTCTCTGGCGCTTCGACCAGGCCAAGGCCACGGCCGCGCGCAGCCAAGGCCTGCCCACGGCCGAGGAGGCCGCCGAGCTGGCCCATCGTCTCCTGGGACAGGTGTAAGCCAGCCTTCAGCTTTTAGCTTCCAGTTTTCGGTTTTCGGGTTTTGGCTGTGGCTGCCCGGGCCACGTCATATTGCATTGCCATGCTGCGCCTGCTGAATAGACCAGGAGCCGTGGCCAGATCTTGGGATTTGTCTTGGGATGGCGGCAAGGACATGGATAAAGGGTTGCACGCGGCACTGTCCGTCCGCCGGTCCTCCTCTCTAGAGCCTGTGTTTGATGTTTTGATGTAGATGCTTTTGATGCTTTTGATGCTTTTGATTCTTTTGATGTCTGATGTTTGTTGCTTTTGATGCGTCCATGGCGCCCGTCTGCTGTAGCCAAACGACAACGAAAAAAGAAAAAAGGCAAAGGATAGGAAATCTTCAACAGAGCCCCGATGCTTCTCTATGATACCCGTCTAATCCAGGCTGTCCAGTCTCTCCGCTCTATCCGGTCCTGCATTTGTCTTTCGCTTTTCTGCTGATTTTTCCGTCGTTGCCCTCGAGCCTTTTGATGTTGAAACTGGGGAGGGAAAGCAGGAAATTTCCCCTAAAAAAGAAACAAAAGAGAAAGTAAAATAAAAAAATCATCCAGGGTGGAAAATACTCCTTACACAAAAAAAGAAAGCTCACCCGGATATGCCGTCCTCCTAATGCAAGCAAACGAAAATACAGACGTAAAAATGACCCAATGCGTAACCCTTCCCTGTACAGAATCGCCAATTCGCATGCATACGTGTCTGTTGTCGTTTTGTTTTCAGCATCTTCACAACGGCCCGTTGGCGCCACGCTCCAGCTCGTAGAACAGCAGGTACACCTCCCTCTGCATGCCTAGCACTTCTCGCGTGCTCGCGTCCCGCACCCTCTCGTCGCTGATGCGCCACCACCGGTCGTGGCCAGGCCGTTTCTTACGTCGAGCATGAGCCGCCTCATCGGCGCTCGTGGCGGTGACTGCCTTCTTTTCACTTTCAACGGCCGTTCCATTTGCTCCGGCCACCACCGGTATCACAGGACCATCCTTGCTTCCCGATCGTCGTAAACTGTTCGTCCGACTGCCAGTGCGACTACCACTGCGAGATGAAGACGTAAGTTTAGACAAAGTTGACCGCGTAATCGACCGCAGGCTGGATGTCTCGGCCACCGCATCTGTTGTGCCGTTCTCCTTATCCCCGTGCTGCGAGCTCCGGGGTACCGATGTCGGTGGAGCCGGCAACACAATCGAAGAAGACCGCCCCCGGAGGCTAGAAGACCGTGAGCCCCGGACTTTGAGCCCCTTTGTTGGCGAATCTACAAACGCCACCGTGCTGCCGGCTTCCGCCACAGACGGTGGTAGATCCGCCACTGAGGACAGCGGGCTACTGTTGGTTGTGGTTCCCCGGTTCATCATCACTTCGGATGCCCCCAGTCTCGGCGTCGTTGCGGCCGGTGTGGGTGCCGGTGAGTATACTGTCGACATGGCGAACGTATTAGAGTTGGAGAAGGGCGCTGCGACCGTCTGGCGCCGGAACGACTCGTAGTGGCCGCTCTGGTGACTGCCCTTATGCGTGACGAGTGCAAGGAGCTTGTACATCCGCCGCTGCAGCAGCCCGCCTAGCGGAAGCCTCTCCGGAAAGGCTACCTTGGCTGAGTTCTTTTGTGATGTGACATCATAAATAGACCGTGATAGATGAATCGCTAGCACTTTGGGGAAATCGATGACCCGGAAGTGCCGTGCAATCCGCCTTTTGGGGGCGTACCGCACATCGGGTAGGTCGACGTCCTCCGGCGGCTGTTCCGGATCCGTGTCGATAGCCTGTTGTAGTCTCGCCACAGCCAGCTGCGTCTTCTTCTTAAAGGCTTCGGAGGACGACTGGGCCAGCTCGGCCTCAAACACCTGCTTAGCGTGCAACAGTCTACACTTTTCGCACTTGAAGTCGTCGATGTATTCCGTCTTCAGCATCGAGTCGAAGCAGGCGCTCAGTGATGTCGAAGAGACTTGTGGCACGTTGAGTGTCAACGTGCAGAACGTCTGCTCCGATGGCCGTGGCTTGAAACCGCAGGTGAGACACTCAATCTGAGACTCAATCTTTCCCTCCATCGGAAAGCCGTCTTCGTCCTCGTCGTCCTCGTCCTCAACAAGTCCGTTCACAGTCTCGGTGGTGCTGGTAAGGGTCGGTGCCGCCTCTGGCTGTTTTGCCTCGGGTCTCCCCTGCTCCGGTTTCCCGTATGCCGAGGCCGCAGCAATACTTGCCAGCTTCTCGCCCACCTTCTCTGTGTTCAGAGGCGTCGCTCCTGCCGCCACTACGGCTCCTGCCGCCACTGCGGGTCCTGCAGCTGCAGCCTCCGCCAGCGCCTTTTGTCGTGCATATCGCCTGGCCCGCTGGCCCGCATAGTATTCGTCACAGAGCCGCTCGGCCACGATTTGCAAAAACTCTTGGGCGTCCTGCTGCTGTCGGCTGATTCGTTGCCGGAAAGCCACCTCCAACACCCGGACAAATGGCACGGCCGAGATCGTCTTCTTCGCGAGGGGCCGCTCGTTGAGTTGGTCGATCATGGTCTTCAAGCCTTTGGTCACCAGACCATTCTGAAGGCCTTCAAGCTTCCAGTCCGGCAGCGGCCGCCGTGGCGCTCCATCCGGCGAAGCCGCAGCAGTATCCTGAGGGACAGTGGTGGTGTACACTTCTAGCTTGTCTATGCGGCGCCGGTGTGTTTCGCGGATGAGGTATATTCGTAGATCACCGAGGCCGGACAAGGCCTGCAAGACCGAGTTGATAAAGCAGTCATTGGCAGCATTGTAGAGGCCGACAACGCCGTTTTTGCGACCTGTCAGCGACATGGATTTGCCCGAGCCAGATGGCGTGCTGTCGAGGAAGTATGTCGGCGCAAAGACGTAGACGAGCGCAATGGTAGCCAGCGAGGCCCCAGCCGCATACGTCGCGACAGTCAGGCCCTTTTCCGGCATCTGTCCCGCCGTCGGCCACTGTGTCGGGTTGTGCTTGTGGTGGGAGAGAGTGGTCGGTTTGGTCGGAGTGGTGGGTGCGGAAGACTCGGGGCCGGAAGGATACCAGCAGTATAGCGGATGTAGGTACCTAACTTAAAATTGCGGGGGTGAATGGAGTCGCCGGCCTTTCTGTAAGTCCGCGGGGTCTCTAGCAGAAGAAACTGTGTCGGTAGGAAGCAATTTCTTCGGAATTCCGCTTAGCCCGCCCGGGTTGGATATACCTCTGATATTATGGGCCAGCCCGAGGCCACACAGGATGGATGACCGAGACGCGGGCAGCGGTAAGCAACTGACTGGTTGACAATCTGAGATAAGAGGCGAAATGTGAAAAAGGAGAAAAACATGCCAAAACAAACTTCCCGCTCTAAAATTGCTCGGTCTGCGGAGTACTCCATACAAACGCCAGATTTGGCAGGAGCGACGATACCCGACAACGGGCAAAACCCATACGATTCGAATACTTTTTGGGGCATGCGCCGCCCTATTTCGTCACCGAGGAGGCAGGAGCTTCCAGAAGCTCTCCTGACCTATGGGGCCGGCTGCGCCACATTCCCAGAATGTCGGTGGCCCCGGCAGCCAGCGGAAGGCGATCCAAAGCAGCTACAGAGTACAGAGAATAGCGTACGTCGTTTGAACAGAGAACACATTCACACCCGATTAAACGGAATGTTTACGAAAAAAACATCTTTCTTGCTTTTACTTCTTTATTGATTGGGTTCTGCTATGCCTCTAGGAGCTGTTAAGACGCTAGAACCTTTTTTGTGGTACAATATTAAACCGAGTAAAAAGACGTCTCGCAACGAGTGATACCACGAGAGGTAACGCCGTCCTTCATCAACTTTCAACATCGAGATGCTAGTTCAACTCTTCGCAGCACCGGCCTTGATCAGAAGAATATCGCCGTCCTCGACAACGTAATCCTTGCCCTTGGACATGATCTTGCCCTTGGCCCTGACCGCTGACTCGTCACCCAGCTCCTTGAGGACATTAAAGTTGTAGACAATGACCTGGGCGAACGTCTTTTCGAAGTCTGTATGGATGACACCAGCCGCCTGTGGCGCCAAGGTTCCCTCGCGGATAGTCCACTGACGCACCTCATCAGTGCCGCAGGTGAAGAAGCTATTCAGCTTGAGTACCATGCGCATTTTGACAATGATGCTCGGCAACTTCGACATGGTCCCCAGCTTCTTGCACTCTTCCCGAGCCTCAGCCTCCGACAAGTGGGTGAGGCGGTCCTCGAATGCAACCGAGAGAAAGACCTTAGGATCAGATTTCGCGTTCTCCTCCAGCCACTCGTTGATCTTCGGCACATGCTTGTTCTTTCCCCGAATGTAGTCTTTCTCAGACAAGTTGATGAGATAGACCACAGACTTTGCCGTCAGAAGCGTTAAGGGGTTAATGACCTCAATCTAGATCTGTGTTAGACAACATCCTGCATGCTTGCCAGAAGAGCAACGATATGGAATGAATGCCGGGAAGAAGCAAAAACGAATCAGACAAATTTTTTATCTCAAGGCGCTCATAGAGCACTCAACGAGCTGGGTTTATAGGTTCAGGCGCCAGGGCCTTTTATCATCATAAAAACGTTGCATGTGGCGGTAAAAAGCCGAAACAGGGCTGAAAGCAAAAGTGTGATAAGTGAAAAATGAGCTTACCTCCTTAGGGGTCCAGACGCCTTTCCGGACGTCGTTACCGGCCTTTAGCCAATCAAGGATCTTCTCGATGGTGGCCTCCTCCTCGCGGGCTCTCTTCTGCTCCAAGCTCTGGCCGCCCTGTCGGGTCTTCTTCTTCTGGGCCTCGAGGGCCTTTTCAACAAACTCAATATCCTTGAGCTGCAACTCCTCCCGAATGATCTCAAGATCACGAACAGGATTCACGTCGCCCTCGACGTGGATGATTTCCGCGTCATCAAAACACCGAACAACCTGGAAGATGGCATCAACCGCACGGATGTGCGACAGGAAGGCATTGCCAAGACCCGCACCGGTGGATGCACCGCGAGTAAGGCCGGCGATATCGTACACTGTCAGATTGGCAGGCACCCGAGACTTGGGCTGGTACTTGTCACAAAGCCAATCGAATCGTTCATCGGGAACAATAACACGAGCTTCCTCCGGGTCGATGGTGGCGTAAGGAAAGTTCTGTAAAGAATATTAGATTGCTTACGAGTGAAAGCCTTGGATGGGGGACATCACGCACAGCTGGGTTGCCTAGGTCACTCTTGGTGATAGCTTGGAAGAGCGTAGACTTTCCAACGTTGGCAAGGCCAACCTTTTCGGGATCAGTAAGGGCAAAATATGTTAAACTGCGAAGCCAAAGATGTACGCTTTGGTAGTTCATACAATGCCACTTTTGAGGTTGTTTCCTGGGCGACCCAGCAGGATCTTCTTCTCCTCGACGACCTTCTTCTTCGGAGGCATTCCTTTGGATTTGCGGCTGGCGTGACGAATAAAAAGAGAGCTGCGAAGAGCTAAAGGTGTCCTCGCCTTGATAGAGGAGAGACAGAAAGGGGAGGTGTCGCGTAGAACAGCGCGTGATAAAGGACAGAGCAAGGAAGATGCGCTCCCCCAAAGGTAGAGGACCGACGTTGTGAAGAACGTAGTGGCTGTTTCCAGCCTCTGCTTGCTTTGAAAACAAGAACCTGAATATATACCCCTCGCAAGGGAATGCCTGTTTGCTCGTTGAGCGATCTCTCCGCTGCGCTTTCGTTGGCTTGAATAACAATGGTATTGTCCCGGAGCTGCAAAATTTTGATCTGAACTTATTTCGCGGGGGTCCGTGCATAGAGCGGGGGTAGTGTTAGGGAAATTGTTGATCCGATCCGAGGTAGGTGTTAGTGGCGTATGTGTCGCTTACGTTTGCGGTTGGCGCGTCACAGGACTCCGTACCAGTTGTTCGACTGCTGGGCTTGCACCACGGCCCCTGCAGAATTTACAAACAGCCTTTTGCTGCCTATCTGTTTAGGTTGCTCTGTGATTCCTCATACTGCTGTTTTCTTTGACCTACACTTGGCTCGCTGTCTCTGGAAGCCACGCCCTACCGTATCTCGGCTCTTCGGTCTTCCCTCGCCCCCCAATCAATATCTAACCATATTTTGTCTCATCCAGAGCTTTGCCGTCTTCCTCTTCATCCGCCAGCTTTCTTCCACACATCAAACTATGGCGCCAAAGACGCACAAGAAGTCCACCCGGACGATACACCACCGGTCGACTTTATCGCTCCAAAAAACCGAGGTTATCATCAACGTCTACGATCTTTTGGCGGTATGTCTCTTTGATGCGTTGCTTGTCTCATCGTCCTGCTGACAGCTGCTTTCATAGCCCGGCCGCCTCTCTTCGATCCTGTGGTTCATCGGTACTTCCCTCTTGCATTCGGGCGTCGTCATCAATGGACGAGAGTACGCATACGGCGGTCACGATAAGCATGGCGTAACCGGCGTTTACTGGACAAAGCCTCGGTCGGAGCCCCCCGGCGGCACATTTCGCTGCGAGATCCTCCACGGCTTCACTCTAGCGACTCCAGAAGAGATTGATTCTATCATGCGCAGCGCCTCGGCAGAGTTTCTTGGCCCATCCTACAACCTTTTGACCAAGAACTGCAACCATTTTACTGCCTATTTATGCCAGAAACTGACCGGCCGCCCCGGTCCCCCTTGGCTAAACCGAGCTGCGAGCATCGGTGTAGCCTTGCCATGTGTCGTCCCACGGGAATGGATCGAGCCGCCAGAGTATGACAATGCCGACGGCGAGCTGCTGCTATCTGATGACGAGGAGTTACACGATGAACGATCGAGCATGCTGCGAGCTGGGTCGCCCCAAGTCCATCTCATCGGGGCGGAATCTGTTTCAGGCTCCAGTACTGGTGGAAGAGATCATCTCAGTTGGGGTAGTGAGGACGAAGAGACCAATGATAGGAATCGTGGAAGCAAGGGCAAGGGCAGGGCAGGCCCTATGCGGGACTCTGAAGGGCGAGCACTCCCCCCATCGGAGCGGGTGCGAACATAACTATTCTGGAGCAGCTCATGTGTCTGTATCTCTTTGTTTGCGTTTTCTTTTCGGCATATCGGCTCGTCTGGCGTTTGGTGTGGCTTTTGACAAGATACCAGTGAAGATTCAACTTGTTAGTTTGTGCATGCCGTTCGTACCGTTTGCGTGTGTACAGCAGCAGCAAGAGCTTAAGCTCTCTTATTTAATCCGAATTGCGGCATTAATGAACGAAGCAGTGAAATATAGCAGCCTACGATGATGGCTGTTGCTTGTGTCGTAATTGCCATACTGAGCTTGAGTTAACTGGCAAGGCAGGAGGGCATGGGAAGTTCTTTCTGTATAATTAATGATACTAGGAAACTTGTGCTTCATTTCTCGTGAAATAACTTTCGTCATTTCCCCTTATTTTCCTTTGTTTTCGTCTCTCATCCAACCGGGTAAACGCCTCGACATTGAATCATGTCAAAACAAACCAAGACGGGCACAGGACCAGCCTATGCAGCCATCCATCCTCCACAACACCTTTACTACGGACCACCGTAGCGCACCCCACGTTTTCCCATCTCTTTGCGCCCGACAGCATCTTCTGGCATCACCCATCCGCGGGCTCTCTTTGCCGTTCGCTTCTCTGCGAGCTGGGGCGGTGGCATCCAGGAATCGCGAGGGGCAGCCTTGCGGCGAGTGCCCTCTGCAGGGGCACCAATGTGAGTGTGATGAGAGCACAGGAGCGAGCTCTCACCCAGACCAGATTGACCAGAGCCCCCCGCCGCCGCCGCCGCCGCCATCTCGTCGCTTGCTAGCATGCACAGACCCCACAGAGCCATGCAAGCCGTCAAAGGCGCCGTGTTCAATTCGGGGCTTCCGACATTTGTAGCTAGCGGCACACTTGCCACCTCGACCTGGCCAAAGAGAGGCGTCGGCTCTGTTCCATTCCGGATGATCACGAGCTCAATTTCGGTGAGGATAAACCCATAGCGGCAGCTGTGTTCGCGCATGAGGTGATGCAAGTGCGCGAGGCCACGCAAATATTCGACCTTCTTGACATTTCCCTCGACACGCATGCCAGTGTTGAAGCGGTCGAAACTCTTGACAAGGCCAACAACACGAGCGGTGGGTCTTCCTCCAAACAGTGCAGCAGCCGACGATGCATCACTAGCCGTCCGCCCGACAAATGCGTCACCCGCCATAGCCAGCTGGATAGGACGCGGCGAAGACATTGTGAGCGCGAAATTCACCCGCGGCAGATAGTGACCTGCGCAGATGGATTGCAACTCAACCTCGGTCTCAGGGTGCTTGCAGGTGGGTGCATTCTGAGCAGGCAGTAAGGGTCTTGGTACCGAGCACGAGAGCACAGCTTTGGCTCCCGGAAGAGACAGCAGTCCACTGGCCGAAAATGCCGACCATGTCCGCACCTGGCGGATATCCCACCAAAAGTACTTGGTACTGGGGTCGCGGAGAGGAAAAGAGATTGTGCGAACCAGAGCCGGAGCTGGATTCGGGGCCGTCAGGTACTTGAGGAGGCTGGACGATGGGTCGACGGAAGGCGCAACACTGCTGACAGATATAGGGAGCATCGGCTCGGGGGTGGCTTCGACCGATACCGATTCCACCGACAGCGGCGAAAGAGCGCGGGGCTGCTGGTAATAATAGGCCTCATCGCAGTCATCCGAAGTGACAGCGGCAACAGCGGCCGACGCTGCCGATACCGCCGCCATACCTGCCATAGGGACGTTGGGTACAGTACCCGGATACGGAGCAAATCCGTACTCATACTTGACAAAGTCATCATCCTGGCTGGCATCGCCCAGCTCGCAAGATGAGGCACGATGGTTCGAGTCCATGACTAGAGAGCCGTCATGCTGCAGCAGAAAGTTGACAGGCGCACACAGCAATGTGGGCGGAGGCGGTGTAGACTCGAATACTGACAACGGTCCAGAGACTGCCGGAACAGGAGACGAATAGTGCTCCGAGGACGACTGAGATCTGAACATGATGGGATCCGGATTTGTGTAGCTGCGGACATGTCTAGCCACCGGCTGCGTTGTGCGGAGCCGACTGGCAGCTGCTGTGGACCTGCTGCGGAGGCCAGACTGAGGGACGGGAGATGTCCTCGCGCGCTTCGGCGGAGAGCGAGTACCGATGTGGGCAACTTCCGAGCCCAGAGCCATATCCTGAGATCGGATTTTGGGAAGAAGCAGGGGGCCGTGGGTGCGGATGGGGGAGCGAGCCGGCGTGTTGGTGCGAGAGTTGGGAGTGCTGCCGGCAACACTCAAAAAGGATTCTGATGGAGAGGATGAGGCAAAGGAATAGGCTGAGTAGGCCGAACACTGCGAGGTGGAGCGAGAGTGGCCATGGTAGCCACCATCGCGGCCACGAGCGACATGCTGGTAAGGGACATCCAGAAGAGACGTGCTATAAGCGACAGCATGCATGTCTGGCTCGCTGGGGGGGAATCTGAAATCAAAAGAGAGGTCCGCTCCCAGAGAGGACATGATGGGCTGAATGGTTGCCTGATGAACAACAACAACAATATTATGATTATTCGGTGGTGGGCGGGGGAGACCTGCTCCAGGACGACAAAGGAAATGGCGAAGGGAGAAGGGGGGATGAGAGGACGAGAAAGAAAGATGACGGTGAAGCAGGAGAGATGTGGATGATTGAAGAGAAGGAAAACGACCAGAGAACGGGGTGAGGCGGGATACTTATCCTCGTGAGGTCGGTAGGTGAGAGGAACGACAGGTCAAGGAGGCCCCCAAGACCCATCGCATCTCATCGCCCTCCCATGACCGCATGACTTGGGGGGCGTGGGCGTTGCCGCGGCCGCGTTGGGCGTGTTCTATCATTTTTCGCGCGGCCATGCAAATCTGAAACGTGAAAGAGGACAGAAGACTGATGGAAAAGGTACACACTCGGCAATACCAGAAGCCGCGATGGCGGGAGTAGCGCCTATCGGCATCAAGATGCTGGACATGGTCGCTTGGGTCGGAAGCTCTGCATTTCTTGATGCTGGATGGGGAATCCACCCACATGCAGCGGTAAGATACATATCGCGGGTACTGGCCCTAGCGATGGACTGGGGCAGGGGCGCGAGCCAACCAGAACGCAAAGCGCACCCGATTTCCTAGAAAAACGAACGCCGTTACCTTGGCCATCCTGGTCTGAGCACTAGGGCTTGGGGGCTAGTCCTGGAACTGGCCGCATAGCTGTAGGACCACTCGCTCTGAAGGGCCGTTTGGGGGGGCCACCTGCAGACTACTGCACAAGCTGCTGCAGTGTCTATGAGTCACGAACAAACACACGGAAAGGCAGAACGGATGGAACGCTTCCTACGAGCAGCCACCAAACGCGGGGAGGCGAGCGCGACGTGTTGGCGACATTTTGGTGGCAGTTTGGCGAGGCCAGACGGCGATGGCCTCACGTGATACATGCGCGTATTCTCGGGTGTTTTGGCCCCCTCCCGGCGGCTGCTGGAGCAGACCATGGCTGGGCCGCAATCCCCAGATCCGCCCCGACAAAGGCAACTGGATCAAAGGCAGGCCGGAAGGGCTCCCTGCCAATCTTGAGAAGCGCGCGGGAGCAGCAGAAGTACCACAACAGCTTGGCCTGGTGGGACAGTACATACCCCATAATGTCTATTCTGGGCAATGGTATATGCGCAACTGAGGGACAGGCGGCTTTTGGGCGATACAACATGCGAAAATTGCATCTATCCAATTTGTGTAGGCGCTGGGAGTGGACTCTGGCGCTGGGAGTGGGCCGTCCGGCGCTGGGCTTCAGGTGAGCAGTGGCCCTATAGGTCGCTATAGGCGGCCACCGATCATACAATATGCCCCGTAGACCGTGAGACAGTGCACAGCCTCCGCCGACGGCAAAAATAACGATTCGGTTCTTCGGCGTCGATTATTAAGAGGATTTCATTCGTCCGCTTGCAATCGCGCGCAAATCCTATTGCTATAGAGTACGGTGTACAAAAGTGCGTATACGAAATACGGTTAGAGCCATTACCTAGCTTTGGCTAATGGCGCGACCGTTTGTTTCTCTTTTCGCCAAGTTTGTTTAAGGTTTCACTGTTTCGTTTCAAAGAACAGCAGATGGCACAAACAGATCATGGCTGCGCTCACCGCTTAGTGCCGGCCGACATCTCCGCCTGACGCGTCCGATTATCTGACGCGTCTCGTCGTGCCTGCCTAACGTCCTGCTCCGCGCCCGTCCGCGCCTGCCCCGCGCCTTCCGTACCCCATCGCGTCAAACGCGTCTTGTCCGGCTTCACACCGCGTCGTGCATCGGGCATGCGTCGCCCAGACTTGTGACTCACACGGCAAGTCGGTATCCAAAAAGATGTGGCATGAAAAGGGTATCTATCCAATAGAAGTCACCGGCACTCTTAAAAATCGCGCAACGAGAAACTTCCAACAAAAAGTGAGTTTCGGGTCTACCTGCCGAAAATGCCTCTGAGAATGCCTCACCCTCTCCCCTCTTCGCCTTACACCTCTTTTGGCCGGAGAATCATCGTTTCGCGGTGTCATGTGATCAGACGGTGGTTGCAGACCGCTATATCGCTACATCGCCACCGGTTGTCGCACCCGGCGTAGCGCTCGTTGCATAGTGTCCAGCCGGTCTCGCTCGTGCACCAGCATTTTGTGCGCCAGCTCGCGAATGGCGCGCCGTCCCACCCGCTCGTGAATGTCTTGCCAGGCCGCTAGTTCCTGGGCCACGGTTTGCTGTGTATAGCGCAGTTCTTTGGACAAGTTTTCGCTTTCTGTCCGACTTTGCTGTGCACGAGCCTCGCGTTCGTCGTTGAGCCGCTGTCGTGCATCATCTAGGAGGCCGAGCGGCCACCTCGTCGACCGGTTCACGGACTGGTAGGTGCGCTCCATCTGCTTGCGTGTTGCGACGATTTGGGCGACCAGTCGTGGCGGCCGTTCCAGGGCCACCAGAATGGCATCCACCGTCGACTGGATAGCCAGAATAGCCGACTGGAACTGTGCATAGGTGTTTGTCTGTGGCACTGCCAAGGCGTGCACATACACGGCTATGGCTTCCTTGTGGCCCATCGGCAGGAATTCCAGCATGAGAACTTCTCTGGCCATCAAAGCCGCTGCATCGCGAAGGTCTGTCTGCCGTTAGCTAACAAAGTCTATACCTTACGCATCATGCAGTTCATAGGAACCTACCCATGGTCATGACCTTCAGCATGTTTGTCCGCCGCATGACGCTCTTAGTCGAGTAGTTCACACTTCGAACGAGCTCGCGTGCATGGTCCACAAACTGTTCCACTTCGCGAACGTTGCCCAAAGGTTCATACTCGTCCCGCACATTTTCTGCGCGCGTCTCGGCCTTGAGTTTGCTTCTTTGTGCCATCATATCCGGCTGGATGTCAGGCACGAGAACAAACTCCCAGAGCATCTCGTGAGTCGAGAATGTTGGGTGCAGTAGCATGATCCGCAGAAACCAGTCCATCCGAATCTGCAGATCCTTGAGCGTTGCTCTACTTGGCTTTGACGGAATTTGGAACGGCGACCGCAGGCCCGTGACGGATGGGATCCACGATGCCGGGTTTTCGAGCGCCAGCAGCTTCGTCAGATGGTCAAAATCCGTCAGAGACCGCCGGCACGTCGTCACGGCATAGCTGACAGGACTCACGGCCGCTCCAGACTTGAGGACGAAACGCACGCTCGCGTCTTCCACAAAATATGAACGTACCACTGCCGTCGTTCGGCCGTCATCTTCTGGTGGCAGTGACAGCAAAGTCAGGTCGTCAATCTTATTTCGAACATCGTCGTCCTTTGCCAGCTCCACAGCAGTCAGGCCCCGGAGCTCCTTCGCTCCCAGGTCCACGCGCGGATCAGCAAACAACGTCCGCACCATATCGAAACGTCCGTACTTGCTGGCCACCATCAACGGAGTGAATCTCTTGTCATTGATGGCGTTCACGTCCACGTCGCACTGCTGGAGTATACGTACCGCCAGCTGGGCGTCGTTGACAATGTGCAGCAGCGTGTTACCTTTTGCGTCCACATGGTCGTCCAGAAACAGCCGGTTGCCATTTTCCTGCGTGCTTGCCGCCATGTACAGGCCCTCATCCACCATTGTATGATAAGAGGCATGGTCGTATGATCGACAGAGTGCAAAGAGGGGTGTTTGACCGTTTTTGTCCTTCTGCCGCCAAGGCATCAGCTTGCCAAACTTTGCTATTAGAAACGGAGCGTGGAATAGGTAGTGCGCCACGCTGCGGCCCCAGATGTCCTGCTGCTCGAAATATTGCACAAGGCGGTCCTGGCCCACCGCCGACGCCTTGACCAGAAAATTGGTCAGTGCCGTGATCAAGCCTTTGTTGCCAAGCTGCACTGCTGCACTCAGAAGAGTCGTTTCCTCGTGATTGACGTCATCTAGGACAATGTCAGGCTGGAAATACTCTTCTAGGCTGAGCAGGTATTCGAGAGCTTCCAGACGCTCATTCTGTACGGCCATCATGAGAACGGACTCCCCAATGAAGTTGTGTGTTTGAGCAAGCCGCTCCACGGACGTGTCCCCCCCAGCTCCGCTTCCGAATGTGCTGGCAAAACTCGTCGCTCGGGATCGGTATGAAACCTCGGAGCCGCTGGACATACTCCTAGTGTCCAAGGCCACCTTTTTCACCCGCTTCACGGGAAATTCGGGATAGGTGTCGATTTCGTCATCATCTGCATCGTTCGCTTGGAAAGGGAACACGTGATGCAGGCCTGTTCCTGTCGAAAAGGACTCAGCCTCGGACAGGACGATGGAGGACCGACGGGTTGAAGCTGACGACCCCGAGGAAAACCCGCTTCCAAAGCTGATCCCACCGAGAGAAGGCGGCCACCCACTGCCCGACGTCCTCCGAGATCCACCAATTCTTGAGCTCGTCCCATTATCATCCATGTCGTCTTCGTCAATCGCATCCGAGCTGGGCTCCATGATCGCCTTCAAGTCTGCAAGATCTCCCTTGGAAGCGGCTTCCCATAACGCCTTGTTCCGTCGGCTGACACGGCGCAGCCCGCTAGAGTCCCGAACCAGATACAACAAAACTGCCTCAAAGGTGCTCAGGGCATACCCCATCTCGCCACTGTCGACATCGTCGATGAAGATAAAGTGGCGCATGTACAGGAATCGTGCAAGAAGATGTCGCACCTGCGCTCGAATCACCACGTACAGAAGCAGCGAGACTAGCGTGTCCGCGTTGACAGTCAGAAGCGGCTTTTCCGTCGGGGCAGGAGTTGATGCAGGAGCGCCAGTACGCCCATTGCCACTAGGTGGATTGGTCAACTGGGTGACTGACTTAACCGTGGATAACAATAGTGCCAACATATCCTGCGGGCACATGGCCGAGTCCATTTTGCGCAGCTCCTCCACTGCCCGGCCCAAGGCAATGGCCACCTCGTGTTTGTTCCGCGGCCCGCCTTCGATATCCATGCCCAGCTGCGTGATATCGACACAGTCCATCTGACGTATTTTTGCCTCGAGCTCCAGGTCGTCCTGCCGCTTGAGGGAGCTCAACCGTGGGAATATGAGGTGGTGCACATTTTCCGCCACGTAGCGCTCGATCAGCCGTTCCACCAAGGGGCCAGTCAAGTCCGTGGTGGCGCCGAGCAGCGACAGCTGCTGCTTGTCGACGCCTTGGAAAATATCAATCGCCGTGGTTATCGCCGATTCCAGCGACGCCCGCATCACGAGTTCATCGTCTTCTGAAAACAAAACCTCTGAAACTTGGTCGTCGCTGCTACTAAGCGTGCTGGCAGCGTTTGCGTTGACTGCGACAGTCCCTGCTCCGCTACCTTCGGCGGTTGACGGTTCATCGAGTGATTGGCTAGTAATCGTCTGTTTATTATCACCGTTGCTGCCATTCGTCTTCGTCGGGGAAGTTGGGTTTATGGTGGACACATTGCCCATCCGGGCCTTTTTCACAGCCGTTTTTATCGGACCATCCGGCTCTGGATCGGGAACGTGGGGTGCTGTGGGCGGGGGTGGCAGACGGTGGTCGAAAGCGGTGGTGAATTCTCGGAAGATCTTGTCGAGACCTGGTTGCATCTGACGCGCAATCACGGGAAAGTGATTCAGGAGATCATGGAAGCTACTAATGTCCTTTTTCTTCGGTGTCGAGGTCCCCGGATCGTCGGATGCGTGCTTAGCTCGTGACTGCTGTGGCTGCTCCGGCGATTTGGGGGATAGAGACCCAGCTGACCTGCCCGCAGATGACGAGTATAGTCCGTTGGTAGCGTTGTTGGCTTGATCCGGACGCGGAAGAGGGAGGATGGCTGGAATGACTTTGATCTCTTCCCAGCTTCCGATAAGCGGTCGAGAAATGTAGTATATCAGCCAGGACCTAGGCTCGAGCGTGTCGGCGTACCAGATCGCATCGACGAGCAGGACAGCGTGGTTTATGGTTTTGAATCCTGTGTTTGTCAGCTATAGAGGCCCTTGGTTCGCGAAAGCTTCCGGCAGGTACCTTTGTTACTGTACACCATGTTGTCCTTAATGACGACGCTCCGGCCATTGAAGGTGCTGTAAGGTTTGGCCTTGCCGCGTATCTCCCGGAGATTCACCACGCCATCTTTGCCTCCCGCTGCGTTGGCTGCTGCCGCTGCCACACGGGCATTAGGCATCCGAATCACATGGCTGGCAAGAAACTCTTCGTGGTTCGGAAGCTCCGCAAAGGTCGCCCCGGATTCGGCATCGCGGCAGGTCAGGAGCACTTCGGTGGTCGGAACAAGAATAATATGATTGCTAATGGGCGTGCACTGGGATGGCAGGGTGCTCCTGAAGAAGGCGGCCAAGAATGGATTCAAGGGCGGCGGCATTCCGTCGACGTTTGACTCTGCCTCTTCCCGCGACGGGTCCTCGCGACCACAGCTTGTGGCATGAGGGCGCGGACCGCGCGCTGTTCAAGAGAACGTCGACAGAAGTGCCTTTTCAAAGACGAGAAGCCAGCCAGTTCGAAGATGGTAAAACAGGCCAACGGCTAGCCGAGAGGAGAGAAAAAAGGGAGGTCGAGATGCGATCGTTTCGTGCCAGGAAGCTCTGCGCAGCCTAATCGTGGAGAAGTTTGATCGCTGCTAGGCCGTGTGCGCGGGCGTGATAAGTCGATGCTGGATGACGCTGTTCGGTAAGCTGGATGTAGGAATTTCGGTGGAGGAAGGATTTTGCGGGCGCTCTTCTCACGAGCTACTTGTCTCTCGTATCACAGGCTGTTGGATGCTCTTTCCCTCCTTTGGCATTTGAATGGAAAGGAGAAGTCGCGAAATAATACCCGCAGCCTTAGTTCGAAGGGAGGAGGTACTCTGTACAGGGGCGAGCCTTCCCGTTCTGAGCGCCTATAGGGCTCTGCTGACCCACTTATTCTTCCTGCTGGCTGGGTATCATGTAATCGTAATAGCCGTACCTAGCAGGCAACAGCCGAAAATGTTATTAGTGTTGGACCATTTGTCACAAGTCTGACTCGTAGGACTTGACCCACTATTGTAGACAGCGTTTGACCAATCAGGAGGCTGAATCCGGTGGCCAATCAAGGCCACCGGTGTGGGTCAGCCTCGAGGCCATGAAAACCTTGCAATTCTCGCGACAGCTAGTTAGTTGAACCAAGCTTCACCATTTCGATCAATCTGTATACCAGCACGGTTCCACGTGCGGCTGTACAGGATCACGCGTGACTACTTCCAGAAAGCCGAATTCAGCGGATATTCCGACAATTAGAGATATTATACGGACAAAGCTGTAGGTTGATAGGACCCGTTATCGATGAGCTCTTGCGAGGGTTCGTTCACGAGAAATATGTATGCCAACTGCAAGACCGGCTGTGTGATGCAACGTACTCGTAGAAGCATGGACACTATGACTCGATTGTTCTGCCTCTAATCCTTCTTCAACGGCAAGATGACCTCCTCAATCCCCTTCGACGTCACAATCAGCATCTGCAGGAAGTCGCCAAC
Source organism: Leptographium flavum (assembly GCA_963580335.1). Lineage (NCBI taxonomy): Eukaryota > Fungi > Ascomycota > Sordariomycetes > Ophiostomatales > Ophiostomataceae > Leptographium > Leptographium flavum. The sequence continues at coordinate 533,436 of OY756935.1, forward strand.
TTCAATGTGCCGCTCCACCGCGCCGTCAAAGGCATCCTTGACAATCTCCTCGACATCGCTCCGCGGGAGCGGCACACGCGGACGCTCCGCCAGTTCGTGGCCAATACCGCTACCGGGCACGTATTGGTTCTTAAAGTTGACCTGGTTATCCAGGAACGGCATGATCAGGCTGGCCGCCGCACCACCCGCACGGCACTGCTCACGCTCGTAGCTGCCGACGGGGTCGTAGCTGTAGACAGCACCGACACCCTGCTCATCGATACCAGCCAGAATGGCGTGGGTATAGTAGGGGAAAAACCGCTTCTGGTACAGGATGGTCGATAGGCGCTTGGCGCATGCGCTGACGCTGATGGGTTTGCCGTGGCGGTAGCGGTACATTTTGCAGATGGTGTCGAGGCGCTCCTTCAGGGCTTCGCCGTCGGCAGCGAAGCCAACGACAGACAGCACAATCGTGGAGTCCTTCTGGTCAGCCGTAGAGCCACCGATTTTAAAGACCTTTGGCGAGAAGCGGCTGTTGATCGAGTAGCCAGCAGTGTGGCGGGTGTCGCCGGCCACGATCGCGAAGTCGGCACCAGCGATGGCCAACGTGGTACCGCCGTTGTCGGTGTACCTGCGGAGATAGTAAGCAAACGAACGGGGACGTTGCCTGCAAAGACAGGAGTCGGTCTGTTCTTACGGGTCGAAGCGATGTTGCCGCGCTCCCTCCGGGGCCTGGGCTTTGGGGGCGTCCGAGAAGGAGTAGTTGGGCCCATTCAGGACGGGGTTCTCGCTGAAAAGCACAGCCATGATGAGAAATCTGTGCGAAAACGGTTGCGTGAACGTGGGATAGAGAGTGATGCACTTGGGAGAGATGGGTCGAAGCTCCGACAGCAGAGAGAACTGGCCAACGCGTCCGCCTGGCAGCCTTGCAAGATGACTATGCAAATCACGTGACAAACAACCTCATTGTACTGGTCCACTTTTACTCCGTGCATGTTCTAATTAATGAACGGCTGTGAGAAGGAGCGGACAGGAAGCTCAATCCCGGCTTTTTGCTTGCCTTTCTCCTGCCGCCTCTTTTTCAGATTATGCCAGCAAGCATTCCGCAAGCCATGCGATCATCGCACTCTGCCTGAGCATTGCAGCAGTTTTGTTTTTGGAATTAGACGCGTCAAGTCTTACCGCTCATCGATCAACAACCGCAATTACGTGTTCACGATGGCATCGAGAGATATACGTCAGCGCGCTCTGGAAAGAATTGCCGCCCTCTCAGCTACGAGCGATGGAATCCCTTTTGAGCATACCGACCTGGGTCGACTGTGCAAGGCCTGTCCTAGCTATGCTCGCGGCCGCGATGGCGCCAACGGCTACAACGCACGGCAACAAGCCTCTCTTGCTGGCCGTGTTCCGATGGTAGGTGAAAGTTCGAATTGGGGATTTTCCCTTTAGACTAGAAAGCTAACTTTCTGAAGACCATCCGCGAATTCGAAGTCCTCATGTCCCTTTGTAAAGCTGCCCCTATCGTCCTTGACGGCTCCAGCGCCCAGAGACTCGCTCAGCAATTGGTCCCTTACATACTGGATTCTCACGTTCAGAACTTCGCGCCTTCGCCGTTCTTCCGCCGGATCCAACCTTCGCCAGCCGAGTCCCTCGCTTTCCATGTGACCGCAGCCCTCCTCGCACTTGGTATCAACCACGACGACATTCACGAGACCGTGTCTGATAATATCTGGGTCTTCCTAAATGCCGGCTCTCGGACTACCGACAATATTTCGCCGCCCTCTTCGTTGCTGCATGCCAATAGCAACGGGATCGGTGCCAATGGGCAAGAGGATGATGGCGATGTGGAAGATGCCATTCGCACGGCAACCATAGCAGTGTCACTGTTGGGTTTCCTCAATGCTGCTGCTGCCCAGGCCGAGTTCTGGCGCTCTGGTGGCCGTTTGGCGCTCGTCTCACGCCTGCGGAAAATGCTCTCGGAGCCATTCCTGGTGGCTGTCGAAACGGCTTTTTCGACAATCCGCAACTCTCACGCATCTGATCGTCTCACAAAGGAGTGGAAGCGAAACCTGCGTCACTATGCGGAGACGGGCCGCCCTCTCGGGGCGATGCTGCTTCAGCAGAGCTTTATGCACTTGATCGTGGCAGCTACGTCACTTCTTGTCGCCGAAGTGCCGCCCTTGAAGCGCAGCCAAGTTCTCGACCTGCTCATCTCAGGCGAGGGCTTGCTTCGCCCCATGACTGCTGGCAGCGGCGATGCCGATTTCCAGTCCGTTGAGATATTTGCCAATTCTGTCATCGATCAGATGAATTACCTCGAGGCCACTTCCGACTTTATTCGTCTAGGCTCGCCGGCACAACAGAAGTTGTCACTGTCCGTAAAGGCCTCGGCTCTGATCAGCTATCTGAACTGTTCGAGGCTGAATGAGGATGCAGCCGATGCCGACACTCTCATGGGCTGGCTCGAAGACACACTTGCAGACAAAGGCCAGATGGCTGACGAAAACCTGGCTTCAGTTGTGCTGAAGTCTATGGTTCTAATCTGCAAAATTTCTCCTGTTTATGCTGCCAACGTGGGAAAGCTACTCACGCGATATATTGTCCAGGGCAGCGTACAAGTGACGGCCATCGACAACGCTTCGGCAAGCCTAGCGGGTGTGTTGCGGATGATGTCCACCGACGCCATCATCACGACGCTGTACACCCTTGGCAACGTTCTTAGCCCTGGCACCGAACGAGCACTGGCCAGCGGTGGGATTGACTTGCCTAGCGACATCGGTCTGGCCGTGGCCGAAAGTGTGCAGGATAGCAATGCGCAGGAGTACCGCGGGCGCCAGTCAACAGGAAGCTCGATTTCGTTGCACTCTCGCAATGACGAAGAGACCTCCGGTATCTACGCAAATGTGGTCCGGGCTATTTGCGGTATTGCCGGCGCTTGCAAGGACACCAAGATCAGCGCTCTCGCGCAGTCCATGTTGCTACAGAAGGTGAACAAGATCAACCACGCTGTTGATGCAAAGATCATCCCGGCTTCTGCAGTGCTGGCTCTCAGCGGCGGGCAGCCCGAGTTCCGTTCCCTGCTGAAAACGTACACGCGCATTACGCATATGGCCACGGTCGAGAACAAGACTATTATTTTGGATGCGGTGAGTTTTGACGAAATGGTCAAACTAAAGCGACGGGGCTGACTATCTAGGTGATGACGGCCCGGAACTATCTCTCGTCCCACCTGCGTCGCGACTCTCCCTTGTATGAGATTTACTGGGAGAATCTGCTCGAGGATATTATCTCCAAGGGCGATGTGCACCAGACACATCACGCGAAGGAGTCGGATATTGAGCTTGCCGCTCGTGAGATTTCACAGCTACTGCAGCCGGCTGCTGTGCTGATGTCCGCCAACAACCTGTCGCCAGATGACTTGTCCGACGACGATGTCAACACGCTGATTCGTGACGCTTGGTTTAATATTGTTGTCCACGGATTTACAGCGGCAACTGACCGTGGCAAAAAGTACATCAACGAGCTGCGCTTTATGGCTGTGCATTCACCACTGCTAGTGGCCGAGCAGCGTGGTGAGCAAGTTGAGAGCGATATCGAGCTCAACACGATTCTGCGCCGTGGCATGAATTCGGACCGGGAAAGCCTGCAGAAGAAACATCTGTCCGAACTGGTGCCCGGTAAATCTTCGGAAATCCGGGGCCTCAGCTACCGCAAGGTCATGTTCTTGCATGCCGCATACCTCGTCGAAAGTCTGCGCGCCGACGCTGGCGACTGCACCAAGGCTATTTCCTACTTTTTAGAACCGAGCGCCCGCCGCGGTGATGTTAGCAACATCATGGATGGAATCACAGCCATCGTCGTCGACAAGTACGTGAAAAAGACCATGTCGGGCACCGACGTTAGTTTTTCGGCGCAGTTCGCGGCTACACAACTCGCCACGCTCTTCTGCAGCTGCTGCCACCGGATCGAACGGGTCCAGCAGGCGGCATATGTGTGCGCAGACCGAATTATTCGCGATGTGCCGTCCGCTCTGTGCCACAAGTCGTCCCTATTCGCGCTGCTCGAACTGCTCTCTCTGATGTGGTCGAGCTGCCTCGAGGCCGAGACCGACATGTACGAACCGCGCAGCAGATTCCAGTCCAGACGCGGCAACGTCATGGTCGAGCTGTCGGATGACTACGCTTTGCGGCGGCTCACGCTGAACACGCTGTACAAAAAGGCAAAGACGTGGGTGGCTGGTGTTATCAGTTTGGCACCAGCCGACGTCAAAGGCTTGCTGCAGACGTATCTGTCCGAATGGGATGACGATGGCGCGTACGGGCACATCTCTCTTGGCCGTTCTTTTGCGATGGAGCTCGGGTCATCTGTGCCCTCAAGCAACCAGAGGTTGTTGTCACTGGACCGCGTCGGCGAGTGCAATATCAACATGACATCCGACTTTGTGGCCCAGTACACGACGCGCCAAGAGTACCGATACGCCGAGCCACTGCCGGACCACAGCCTCGAATGGACGAGTTTCATGCGGGTGGACCGTCGCCTATCGGTCCTCCCCAACCCAGAAAGCGACAGCACGGACGCAGTGAGTGCTCTTGCACACATTGAAGGTCGACTCCTGCGGAGGAAGCCGACGCCGTTTGGGGACGTGTGCGACATTCTAAGGCGAGCAGCATCCCTGCTTTGCCGCAGCGAGGGCGACCAATGCTCCATTGCAAAGTTTTTGGTCAGCATCCCATTTGCCATGTTTACGAAGCAATCCATCAAATTGAGTGTCTCCCTATGGCTGGGCGTGATCAACGAGAACCCACGCATGGAACCGCGCATTATCTACTTAGTGTTGCAGAAATGGGAGCAGACTGTGCAGAAGCGACAGGGTTTGTTCGGTGCGGCTGTGATTGACAAAGACCCGTTTTTCGTCAAGATGGAGTTTGCCCCGAGCGACCGCGAGACCATGGCAAAGTACCAGCAGCGGGCTCACAATATGCTGGCACCGCATACTCGCCTGCTGCAGTTCCTGCGAAGCCATTTCAACGCCACGCGTCTGGGTAGTGTCGACATCCAAATGGGATATCTGCGCATGCTAGATGTGACACTAGATGCGGTCAAGACGTCGGCTAATACACACCCAATGGCTCGCGAGCTATGGTTCCAGACTATTTTGTTTGGATTACGGGTGCTGCGCAACAGCTCGACAATCAGCCACAATGCACAGTGGCGTCTCAAGGACAAGATTCTCTCGGCCGCACTCAGCTGGTTTGCCAGCTCGCCAAAGTGGTCGTTTGGCAGCAATAACCTGCAGTTGAAGACTGAGATCCGACTGTTGGCCGATGTCACGGCAGCCATCAAGGCCGCGGCATACATTGGGCAGCATCAGATTGGCAGCAATCTCAAGTCACTTGTGGCAAAGGAACAATTGCTGCTCTTGCTGCTGGAGAATGAGCAAGCGCGGCTCTACGTCTGGGTCTTCCCGCTGAGTGAGCCGCCCAAATCGGCCTGGACGATTTCGCAAAGTGGCAGGGGGGCGATTGAGGTAAGATCCGCAGGTCTCTGCTTGTTCTATATGTGTCGGCATGCATGCTAATATGCTCCCCAGACTCTCGAGCCTCTCGTGCGTACTGCCTGGCAGGAGAACCCCTCCCTGGCTGTGGAGCTGGCAGCCAGGTTCCCGAATCCACGGATTCACAGGGCTGTGCGGTGGCTGTTGCTGAATTTTCCGTCCAAGGCCATGGCTGAGCCGGCTGCTCTGCCGATTCTTCTTGATGGGGCCCTTCCCGACGACGTGAGCTTCCAGCTTAAGGTACAAAACTCGAAATAATTTGCAGATGCGATCAGCTTGCTAATTAGAAACACAGTATCTCCTGTTCTGGACTCCGGTCAACCCCATCACGGCGGTGACTTACTTCCTGCCGGCCTTTGAAGACCACCCGTTTCTCATCCAGTATGCCATGCGGGCGCTAGAGAGCCATTCGGTGGATATCACGTTCTTCTACGTGCCGCAGATTGTGCAGACGCTCCGTTACGATGCTCTGGGCTATGTCGAGCGCTACATCCTCGAGACGGCGCAGTTCTCGCAGCTCTTTGCGCACCAGATCATCTGGAACATGAAGGCCAATGCCTACAAGGACGACGACGGCCAAATCGTGGGTATTTTCCTGCTTCTGGCTTGGATTGTGCTAACAAGTCAGCCCGATGCCATCAAACCCACGCTGGACGAAGTCATGTCGCGGATGACCGAATCCTTCTCGGCCGTCGATCGCCAGTTCTACGAGCGGGAATTCTCCTTCTTTGACGAGGTCACGGACATTTCCGGCAAGCTCAAGCCGTTTATCAAGAAGTCCAAGCCCGAGAAAAAGCAAAAGATCGAAGAGGAGCTGCGCAAGATCAAGGTCGAAGTGGGCGTGTATCTTCCTAGCAACCCGGATGGCGTGGTGATTGGTATTGATCGCAAGTCCGGAAAGCCGCTGCAGAGTCATGCCAAGGCGCCCTACATGGCAACTTTCCGGATCCAAAAGTCCAAGTCGGGGAGCGCCGAAGAGCTGCTCGAAGACGTCAACGAGACCGCTGCTACTGGGACCGCCGCGGGCAGCAACGGCAGCGCACTGGTCAAGGCATCCTCGAGGAACGGAACTGGGGGGACGACAGCAAACGGCATCAATGGTGTGACAAATGGGTCCACTGGCGACAGCACTATTGAGCTGTGGCAGTCGGCCATTTTCAAAGTAGGCGACGACTGCCGGCAGGATGTTCTGGCACTGCAGATGATCTCTGCGTTCCGGGGCATCTTCCAGGGCATCGGACTGGACGTGTTTGTGTACCCGTACCGGGTAACGGCAACGGCGCCTGGCTGCGGTGTGATTGACGTGCTGCCCAACTCGGTGTCTCGCGATATGCTGGGCCGTGAGGCGGTAAACGGGCTCTACGACTACTTCATCACAAAGTACGGCAACGAGAACTCGCTGAACTTCCAGGCGGCCCGCACCAACTTTGTCAAGAGCATGGCAGCATACTCGGTCATCTCGTTCCTGCTCCAATTCAAGGACCGGCACAACGGCAACATCATGATTGACGACGCGGGCCACATTTTGCACATCGATTTCGGGTTCTGTTTCGATATTGCACCCGGCGGCATCAAGTTTGAGCGGGCTCCTTTCAAGCTGACGTCGGAAATGGTGGCTGTGATGGGTGGCAGCACCGAGCACCAGGCATTCCGCTGGTTCGAGGAGCTCTGTATCAAGGCGTTTCTCGCAGCGCGGCCGTTCACCGACCAGCTCTCACAAATCGTGCTGCTGATGATAGACAGCGGTCTGCCCTGCTTCAAGCCCGAGTCGGTGCAGCATTTCCGCGAGCGGTTCGTGCTTGAAAAGTCGGAACGGGAAGCAGCAGAGTTCATGAGGGACCTGATCAAGAAGAGCCATGCAAGCTACTCGACGGGCCTTTACGACCAGTTCCAATGGATGACGAACGGAATTCCGTACGCATCAAGTTAGTGGAAGATGCCGGGAGGAAGGTTGGGGGCGAGAAAAGGGCGAAGAGGAAGGATAGTTCGATCTTGCATATAATAGAAGTTGGCTTAGCAACACTTTGAGAGGCAAGTGGCCGTGTACATTATGGGGCCCTTGGGCAGGAGGGACCGGCATGGGAGAGTTGCACCCGCCATTCCAGGCACTTGCTTCCATATCTGATATGTTTCAGGCAGGATCCTTTTTGGCGTAGGAAGGCGCATTAGCAGCAACATGTGGAGCTCATATCTGTGTGCCTAACCGCCGTCGCCAAACTGCCCCCTCTCTCCCGCATACTACTCCGCTCCAGCTTTGATGAGTCCATCTCCTCAATTAGTTCTTCGTTTTCTCGCTTTTCGTTCCGCTTGCTCACACTGAATCGTGACACAATACCACTGACAGCCGGTATCATGGACATACAGAACACAGAGCATAGAGCACAACATTCGAGCCGAACAAGGCGCCGTGGCTGTGTGCCTGTTCCATCACAGCAGAGTTACATTTGCCACGGCTACAGGGGCCGGTGATTGGGCCGCCACATATGGCGGGCAGCCTGTTTGTGAGGCCGCTGATGCGGGACCATGCCGCAGCGAGCGCAGCTTTGTGACAAATGATATGCCAGAACACGACTGATCATGCATGAAGGGCAGGCGAGCAGGATTGGTCGGCTGCAGGCTGCCGCCCAGCGTGTGAAGTTCAGGCTCCTCAAAATGGCTCGCCAGCGCCGCCTTCTTGTTTTTCCAGATGTAGGCATCGGCCTCACTGCTCAATAATCGCACATGGCATGCCTCTCCGTGGCTAGAGTACAGTCATGAAATTGTACGAAAAGGTGTTTAGGAGGAGGCGGAGGGGGGCCTCCTCAGGGTCGGCCAGCACAAGCATTCCGAAAGCACCCCGACCACAGCAACAGACACCAGAAGCGGACAGTCCCCAGGCAGAATCGGCACAGGCTTCGAGTCTCTGGACAGCTGCGGCCGATCAACTACAGCCAAAGGACAAAAACAGGCTCAGAACCCTTTTGAACGCAAAGCAGACCGTCGAGAGTGGCCAGAAATTAGACCCAACCATGGCCGGCATACACCTTGTAATTTCTCGGACGCTGGAACTGCAAGATGATGACAGAATGTCTTCCGTGAGGCCGGTAAGTTTCCCACGATACCGCACATATGTGCATGGCATTTCCTCACGGACTTACATGACTGCCCTACAGGTCCTGGACAAGATCATAAAGGCTGCTCTCGCCGTTAAGAAGGTTGGAGATGCCGCTGCTGAGTTGGACAAATCTGGCTACGCTGCTGTGGGCTGGTCCGTCATTTCTGCCGCCTTGCAGATTGCTGTCAATGCAGAAGCAGCTCGCCAATTTGTCCTTACAAGCTCCGAGTTCACGGCCGCCCTTTTGACTCGCTACGCCGAGTATGAGACCGACTTCCGAGGGCCGCTTGCCGGTGACAAGTTTGACAGGCACCTCACAGACGTGTACAAGTCGGTGCTTCTTTACATACTAGCACTGGATGAATTTTTGAATCGGTGTGCAGCTGGTACGTCTGCCCGGATATCTGTCGATTTGGTCTGACAATGGTAGGTCGAATCGGACGCGCGATCGGCAGCATCGACGACCGTACAATTTCCCAAACAAGGGCGGCGGTTGTTGAAGCAGACGAAATTGTTCAGAAGTGGATTCCAATAATCGCATTCAAATCCCAAAAGCACGACGTGCAGTTGCTCCAAGCTCAGAACCAAGGACCAGCTCCTAATTTGTTAGCGGCCCGGGGCTGCTCCAAATCGCTAGCATTTCTCGATATGGAGGCCCGATGCAAGGATATCAAGACGGCCACCGAAGGCACATGCAGTTGGCTTCTCAGCCATCCGACGTACCAGAAATGGATCGCGAGCGACCGGGGCCTGCTTTGGATCAAGGGCAAGCCAGGCTCTGGAAAGTCCACGCTGTTGCGCTACCTTCTTGATCAGACAAGTGCCGATCTTGGCAGGTCTATGGACAGCAATGATCGTCCTTCCGTGCTCATTCTTTCCTTCTTCTTCCACGGTCGTGGATTCGAACTACAGAAGACGCCGATCGGCTTGTTCCGCACGGTTCTCTACCAGCTCCTTCAACAGGCTCCAGAGACACTCCAGGATCTCGTCACAGCCTACGAGGGTCGCTGTCAGAGCCGAGGCCAACCCGGAAAAGACTGGCAGTGGCATCTGCGAGAACTGAAAGACTTTTTGCTGTCCGCATTGCGGCGAGTCTTGATGATTCGCCCTGTGCGTCTCTTTGTCGATGCCCTGGACGAGGGTGGCAGAGACAGTGCCGGGAAGCTTGTCTCCTGGTTCAAGGACCTGCTAAAGAACCCCACCAATGCCGATGCCGCAGCCACGGGCTTTCCATGCCACGTCTGTTTTACGTGCCGGCATTTCCCCATTCTCAGCCTAGACTCTGGGCTCGAAATTTGTGTCGAACGCGAAAACGGACAGGATATCGCCAGATTTGTGCAGGACGAGCTTTCTGAGTCGCAGATATCGCCGGATTTGATCATTCAGCGTGCCGATGGAATTTTCCTGTGGTGCCATCTGGTCATGGAGAAACTCCGGCTCGTCGAACTAGACGGAAGTGTTGATATCAACGAGGCCATTCAAAATATCCCTCCGCGATTAGACGACCTCTACCTCGGCTTGGTAGACAGCATGGAAAAGAAGGCCGAGTCTCTGCGACTTATGCAGTGGGTTTGCTTCAGCTATCGGCCATTGACCCTGTATGAGTTGTGCTGGGCAATGGCAATGTCTTCTCAATGCCCACATCGGTCGCTGGAGCAGTGCCAGGACAACCAAAACTGCGTGCCCGACAAGGAAATGTTCAAAAGAAGGCTCAGGAGCCTGAGCGGTGGACTCATCGAGACTGTCCAGTCTGTCAAGGATGGAGAGCCAGTTGAGGTGGTCCAATTCATCCATCAATCGGCAAGAGACTTTGCCTTCAGCAATGGCCTATTGGTTCTCATGAACAGCAGCGGAAGAGAAACGACCGTGGAAAAGAGCCGTATCTCAGATCGAGCAACAAATGCCGAAATTGCCTCGGTCGCACATTACCAAATGGCTCGATCCTGCTTGCGATACTTGGGCATGGATGAGTTTCACGACGGAACGGTGTGGTTCTATTCTACAGCCGAGCAGCTTCCCTTGCGTTTTCCACTTGGCAGTTATTCCTTGAATTGGATATATCACGCGAAGCTCATCGAAGAGACCCGGCAAGGTGATCTGATGGACTTCCTCGGCTGGCCATCTGACGCTATTTTTAGAGGTTGGGCCATGTTGTGTAGAGATATCCGGCCTTCCAAAGATCTATCACCTCAGAGATCTGAAGTCCAGCACATTGCGGCTCGCTATGGAATTATTGGACTACTGCGGGCCATTCTTGAGCGTTCCAACAGCGACAAAAACATCGATATCGACGCGCGGGATATTAACTACAAGACCCCACTGTTTCTGGCAGCTGAATATGGGCACGAGTCTGCAGCGAGAATTCTTTTGACTTCGAACAAGGTCGATCCAGACGCAGAAGACTACAACCGCCGAACGCCGTTATCACAGGCAGCCAGAGATGGCCACGAAAACGTTGTGCAATTGCTCCTCGACTGTCCTCGTGATCAAGTCGAGGTCGACTGGAGAGATGGGGAAGGTAGCACCCCATTGGCAATGGCGGCTTATTTCGGACATGACTCTGTTGTGAGGATATTGCTAGATAAGGGCAAAGCGGATGCAGATTTAAGAGACTTTGGCGGCAGAACACCACTGATGCAGGCTGCCGCTGAAGGACAAGAAGCTGTCGTGCAACTTCTGCTGAATACAGGAGGGGTGGACGCCGATGCAAAGGACGACAACTGTTGGACGCCTTTGGTGTGGGCTGCCAGGAGGGGGAATGATTCTATTGTCCGGATGCTTCTCGGCACAGGCAAGGTCGATGTCGATTACAAGGACGTGTACGGACGCACGACTCTATCGTGGACGGCCGAATATGGGCACGAAGCGGTGGTTCGGACACTTATCAACATGGGAAAGGCGGATATCAATACAATGGACGATGAGGGAGAAACACCATTGTCGTGGGTAATCAAAGAAGGATGCTCCAATGTGATGGAAAGCAGGAAAGCCGAAGGATGGTTCGATGTGATGGAAACGCTTTTGAGAGACAAGAGGATTGAAATCAACAGCAGGAACAGCAAAGGTCGCACGCCGTTATTCCTGGCGACCGAGGCGGGGAATGAGGCGGTTGTGCGGCGACTCCTTCGAACGGGCAAGGCCGATGTCGACGCGGCGGACAAGGAGGGCGAAACAGCGCTCTGTGTTGCCTCCAAGCAAGGGCATTCGGGAATCGTGCAGTTGCTACGGCCATTTTCTGTCGAGATCCGGCCGCAAGCAGAACGGAACGACAGCATGGCAACGACCGGCAGCGACAGTGTGACGGTGGTCGGAGAGAGTGTTGCCGGTGATGGCGAAATCCTGGTAGGACGGGACAGCTTTTCGGTCAAGGAACGCTTTGCAACAGTCGACAGCAGCTTTGCAGCCGTGAGTCGACGGAAGCTGAGTGTGACAGACGAGGAGAGGATTGCAACGGAGCCAATGATAGCCATTTAGTGAGTATATGCAGCGTCGGTTTGGATAGACAACCTGGACGAAGGATTTTAGATTATGTTAGGCTATTTAGGATAACGTGATTTATAAGCGAGCCGAACATATAAGCGAGCCGAACACTCTCCACCACACTGTAACAACCATGCTTAATTGCTACACTACAACACTAGGAATCAACTATAATTACATGAGAAGCAGCTGAATTAGATGCTTCCGCACCCTCCTGGCAAGTGCGGGCATTATGGCCAGGCTTGCCGCACATACTGCAGCACCGAACCCTCGTACGAACCCCCCATGCACCACCACCATCCGGCTGCATTTCTTGCACTCCCTCCTCACCCATAGCCCTTAGGCCTATTACTTCCTGTGCATCTTGTACAGCAAGGGACCCTTTAAGCTGTACGCGCGTTCTTTTAGCTCTACGGCGCTTACTTAGTGCCTCGTTGGCCTTGCGGAGCGAAGACACCTCTGACCGAAGAAGAGCTACCTCGTGCATTACAACCTTCGTACCCTTGGCAAGCTGGTCCACAGCAGCTAACATCGAAGTCGGGGAGCTATTTTGATGGTTGGTAATGCGAGTCTTGATGAGTGTTGGCTGCGGGTCGGCTTCTCGGGGGTTGTGTGGTGTCTGGAAGACCCAAGGTGGTGGGGTGCCGGCTCGTGAGATTGGGGGTGTTGGTGTACGAAGCTTGACATCTAGCTTAGAGAGCACCCTCTCTGGATCGTGTGGCACTAGGCCAGCACCTGCAAAGCCGCCTTGGATATTCTTCTTAGTAATAGAGGCAAAGAAGGCCTTGCGAAAAGCGCAAAGGAACTCGAGCTTGCTGATATGGTTGATATGCATGCGCATGAAGTCTTCTACCTGGCGACCGTATGCTTGCTTTAGCGGCCCAAAGCAGCCAACATCAAGTGGCTGGAGCAGGTGAGAGGAATGCGAAGGCATGCAAAGTGTAATAATGTTGTTTTGCTGGCATTGGAGCTCGAATTCAGTTGAGTGGTGGCTTTCATGGCCATCAAGGATTAACAACCGATATTTGCCTTTTGTCCGAGGTGCTGTATAGAAGTCAAAGTGCTTGATCCAATCTAGGCCAACAGCATTAGTCGTCCAGCCATTATCGGTAGTTGCAATGCGCCAGTCGGCTGGGAGGTCGCACTCGGTATACCAGTTGGCAAGGTGATACTGCGCGGCTAAGATAATGAACGGAGGGACAGCCCAGCCAAGGGCATTAACGCCTTGGATAACCGTTGCCCACTCGCGATTGCCAGGCTGGGCCAGCTTTGCCTTGCCACGGCCATCCGAGGTCGTAATCACCATGCCCGCAAAGATGATGCCCATCATGAACCCAGTCTCATCAAAGTTGTAGACATCGTCATCCAGGATGCCATACTTGGCCTTGACGTTCCACACGAGGGCAAACCACTCGCCAACAACCTTTGGGTCCTCGCACTTGGCCCTCTGGTAGTCGTATCGACGCGAATAACGCGTCCGGAGCTCTGGCTGGCGTCTGACGAAGTTGTGTGCCCAGAGCTTACCGACAGGGGGCGCGTCGCGTACGCGTAACAGATGGTTGGCCATATCTTCCACACCACACAATCTTGGTGGAAAAGATCGCGCAACTAGCTCAATGATATATTGAACAATGACCTCCTCTTCTGATGGAGTGAGCTTTTTCGAATTGGGTGGAGTGTCGCGTCGTGCAGGCCGGCCAGCGCGTCGGTCGTAGAGGGTTGTAACTGGCACATTATAAAGCTTAGCCACGGCTCGGAGGCTTAGTTTCTTATCGTTTTGAAGAGCTTCGAGGGCTAAAATCACCCTGGCTTCCTTTGAAGAGGAGGACATATTGGGTTGTGGAAGAATTGATGTTTAGGTAGAGGGAAGACGCGTTATGCCAAGAAGTGTTCGGCTCGCTTATATGTTCGGCTCGCTTATAAATCACGTTAGTTATCAATGTTTGGTTAGCGGGAAAATGCCTAAATTGAGGCTGTGCATCGCAAGGCTGATACGGCGATGACTCTCGGTGATTCGCAGCCAGGAGTGATACTTAAGCATAGTTTCGAGCCGTTGTAGTTGTTTCTGTCGAGATATTTCTGGATAAACCTGAGAAACCCTTTTTGTATTGGGAAGGCGCGTTCCTGGGGTATTGGCTTGATTTACAGAGTATTCTGAACTCGATTCGCAGCACTTTCATCACAACCACAATGGGCGGCGCAGCCTTTTCGGCGGGTCCGAACCCGTTGCACACCCCGCGCATGTCGACAGCCGTGTACGCGGCGGTACGGGCGCGCTGCCATGCGGTGCTGCGCGGGCTGTTTGTGGCCGTGGCCACGCCGGTGGAAGGCCCTGGCAAGGCCACCTTTGGCGACGTGGACATTCTGGTGGCCGTGCCGAGGGTGGCGGACAGCGACACGGGCGAATTGCTGCGCGAGGCGGCCCGGCGGCTGCAGGCCGAGCGGGTGCTGTACGCGCCGCACAAGGCGACCCTGGCGGTGGCGTGGCCGGAGGGGGGGACGGGCGAGGAAGTCGCTGACACCCCGGCCAAAAAGGCCTTTGTCCAGGTCGACCTCTCCGTGGCGCCATCGCTGGCGGCGCTGCACTGGGACCTCTTCCACCACGCGCACGGCGACCTGTGGAACATTCTGGGCACGGTGCTGCGGCCGCTGGGCCTGACGGTCAGCGACACGGGGCTGTGGCTGCGCGTGCCCGAGGTGGAACAGATGGACCGGCGGCGGGCCCGCGTGCTGCTGAGCCGGGAGCCGGCTGCCGTGCTGGCCTTTATCGGGCTGCCGGTGCTGGCGCCCGACGGGTGGACGGGCACGGGCAGTGGCCGGGACAATGACGACAATGAGGACAATGACGAACGCGACGGCCTACCTTCGTTCTGGGAACGGCCGTTTGCCGACGCGCAGGCCCTCCTTGCTTATGCGGCCCAGTCGCCTTACATGGTGCTGCCCGCGCCCGCCGCCTCGGATGCTCCTGATGCTCCTGATGCTCCCGATGCCACCGATGCCACTGATGCCACCGCCGACGCCGACGCTCCCGCCCACGGCATCCCCCTGCCCATTGGCCGCGACAAGGCCAACGACCGCCGCCGCATGCGCTACCGCCCGCTCTTCCGGCAGTGGGCCACCGAGTATGTGCCGGCCTGGCGGGCATCGGCCACGGCGTCGGCGGCCGTCCCGCTCACGCGCGCTGCCGTCCGCGACGCCGCCTTTGCCCGCTTCGTCGGCAGCCAGGCCGTCTATGAGCGCACACGCCACGACTGGCTGCTCGAGCGGCATGTCCGCGCCGTCTGGACCGCTGCCAAGGCGGCCGTGCCTGCCGACCTGCCGGGGCGCTACCGGGGGGCCGTGTGTTCGGCCGTGCGGGCGCGTCTAGAAGGGGCTCCTCCTCCGAACACGGAGACAACTGAGAGCACAGAGAACACGGAGAGCACGGAGAACACAGAAAGAACAACTCCTCTGGATGGCGCGCCGCTCGCCGCTACCGGCTTGGCGGCCTGGACGGCCGACGGGGCCGCCGCGTTTGTGGCCGCCAACTGGCAGACCCTCGTCGCCGCGGCGACGCCCGACGTCCACGCAGAATACGAAAGGCGGACGGCCGAGAGGACAGAGACGAAGACGGAACAAGTAGCAAACGGGGGATAAAGAGGCTGGATTAATGATTATCATATGCTCGTAAGCTCCTTTTGCACGAACGCGCCTTCCGCATCTCTAAATATGCCTGTGGATGCCTGCCTCTTTTGGCCTGCTGCTTTCTCGCTCCCTCTTCTCGCCCCTCTTTTGCGCTTCCAGGATTTCTCTCCTCCTTTCCTCGGCCGCATCACCACCATCCCACCTGCTCGTCATCCGCAATGCTCTCCTCCACCACGTCCCGGCCCTCCTCGCGCGCCAGCTCGCGTGCCTCGCGCGCCCGCCGCCATGCCTCCAGCCGCGGCCGTGCCTCCTCGGGAGCCGTCCACGGCGCCACAAGACCGTGCTTCTGGAGCCGTCGCCGGTGGCGTCTCTTCTCCTCAAAGGAAAAGTACGTCGGGTCGACCTGCCGCAGATCCGTCCCCGTCGCGGCGTCCCATGCGTCCGCCAGCCAGTCACCCAGCTCCTCGGTCGTCCACGCCGCCACCACCCGGCCCCGGCCACCTGCCAGCCACTGGTCCAGCTTCACCGGCAGCGCGGATCCAAACGACGGATCGTCTGGCGACCACGAGCAGCCCTGCCCGCTGCACACCTCTGGCCGGCAGTACAGTGCGCACACCGTTCCCTCCAGCGCTAGCCACACGGCCAGAATAGCCACCACCACACCCACCACGGTCAAGTGCCCCTGTCGATAGAGCCGCGGCAGTGCAATGCGCACATATGCTGCGTCTGTGGGAGCGAAGGTTGTTGAAGAGGGCGTCTTCTCGTCCGCCACAGCCGCCGGCACCACCTTCTTCTCCTCCGCCGATCGCCGCCGCTTCGTCATGACTTGCTTCTCCTCGGCCACCACGACCGGCTTCTCCTCCTCTTCCACCTTCACCTCCCCCTTCGCCTGCGACACACGGTCCTCCAGTCCTTCGATCCCGCTGCGCGCTTGTTGGATGTTCAGCAGACTGGCTGTCACCGAATCGCTCATCCGCCGCAGTCGCTCCGGCGTCACCGTGTCGCCGCCTTTGACAGCAGCAGCTCCTGCCTCGCCGTCTGCCTCTTGTTTCGTCTGCCGCAGCAGCGCGTCAAAGTTGTCTAGCGTCGGGTCGTCTACCCGCCCCGTCTGCGTCATCGCCAGCAGGTCGTCGCGCGCGCTGTTTGGCCTCGCCGAGTTGACCAGTGGCCGCCGCTCCGACCGCCGAGGCAACGACCGTGACCGCCGCCGCGAAGTGCTCCCTGCTGTGCCGCTCGGCCCGACCGTGCTGGCTGTCACCGTGCTCGCTGCGCCAATCGTGCTCGCCGCGCCGTCGTCACTACTGGGCGTGCTGCTCGATCGCCGCCGCAGCAGCGATGCCACCACATCGACCGACTGGATGTCGACCGCCTCGCTCTCCAATCCGTTGAGCACCTCCTGCATCTTCTCCGTCCGCTCCGTCACTGGCGTCTCCACATAAGCGCCCGTCACACGCGGTGTTGGCTGCATCAGCGGATTGATCGTCTTCTGCGGTCGCGGCGTCGCCTCGTCGGCTGCTGCTTCGTCGTCTCCGCTCGTCGTCACTTCCTCCGGCGACGATGCCCGGAGCGACCCTCGCTCCGACTGGTCTCCCGTCGGCGCAAACAGCTTCATCTCTGCCTCAATCCGGTCGATCGGATCGCCCTCCGAGTTCGCCACGCTGGTCCGCTTTGCCGTCGTCGAGTCGCTCGACGACATCCGCCGCAGTCCGGCAAAACCGACAGCTGGCCGCACCGCCTCGGCCTCTCGCGAAAACTCGCCACTGCTGCGCAGGCTGCCGAAGCTCTTAATCTCCCGCAGCCGCCGTGGGTTCTTAACACCCGGCACCAGTTGCTCCTTGTCCTTGCTGGCTGATGGACTCGTCAACATTGTCACCCGCGCCAGCGACCGCAGCAGCTCCTGCGACTCGTTACGCGAGTGAGCTGAATGGGCCGAGTTTGATGACGACGACGACGATACCTTGCGCAGACCATTCTCCTCTCGCCGGCTCTTTTCTTCGTCGCTTGCTGCCGCCACCAAGTTACGCACGCCCACCCGACCCCGGTCGCCAGACGATCTCCGGAAGATCGTGACCGGAGTGCCGGGAATACGCTCGCCTTCGACGTCCATATATTCGGCCTTGGCCTTAGAGCCGGCCTCCTCGTCGCTCAGTAGCCGCTCTTGACTCGATTTCCGGCTGAGGTTTTCCTGCGACGACGTCCGGTATCCCGCGTTGCGCTCCCGGATCTCGTCGATTCGTGCCTTGGCAAGTGCCCGTTTCGACAAAGACTCTATCTCGCGTGCCCGAATCTCGTCAATCTTCTTATTCGTTCGCTCCGAGGGTAGGCCGCCGTGGCTGCTGTGCTCGTCGGACGAGCCGGCGTCTGACCGTCCCGAGTGATGCGCCTCCGAGTCTGTGTCCGACTGCATCGCCGGTGAGAGCAGCCCAGGGTCCAGATCCCGTGGTGGGACAGGAAACTTGGCCTCCACCTCGATTTCCAGTAGTCGGATCTCTTGCAGTTTTGGATTCGATGACCGCCTGGACGAGGTCTGCGCCTTTTCTTCGGCGTCGCTGACCATAACACCGTTGTCAAGGCACTCCTCCACCTCTGCGAGCTTGACGCGAGGACTCTCCGACACCATGAGGTCACCGGCCGTAAAGTCCATGTCCGCGTCGGCGTCCCAGGCGAGACTTTTGTTGGGGAAGAACCTGCCCGCCTGTGGTGCCGTCTCCGGTGGCGGAAGTACTGGCGCTGGAACCTCCATTGCTTTCTCTGCCTTTTCTGCTTCCTCGGGGAGGTCGTCGGGGCGATTATCCGGGTTTGTTTCTGCCTCGGGAGGATCAACGGGTGCGTCGGTCTTGCTCGTTTGTGGAGGAACCGTGCGCTTGAGAAAGCTGCTTTGCCTGCTGCGTGTGCCCCACTGGCGAGGGCTGGCCGCAGTCGCCGCCGCGGCTGCTGTCCTTGCCGGGGAGGGCGAAGGAGGTGTGAGGCTGCTAACACTCGTGCGGCGGCTAGGCCCGCGGCTCGTCACAGCCGGCTTAGGGCTGACGCGGGCTTTGGGGGAGAACAGTCCGGTCTTTTCGCTCTTGGCCACCTCCATGCGCACCTGGTCCTCTTCGTACCGAATTCGGCGCAAATCGGCCGACCGGGGCGTGGGAGGGCCGGCAGTAGCAGCAGCTGCGCCGTTGTTATCGCGTGCACTGGGCTGTGACTGTGGCTCGCCAAGTCGGCGAGCGGTCCGCCGTCCACTAAAGCTGAGCGGCGACTGGACCAGGATGCGTTCCATGCGGCTCTCGCTGGCGCTGATGGCGCCGGCGCCCGCGGCGATAGGTGATCCGGGTGTTGCTACCGGCAGCGGCGTGCCAATTCTGCTCTTATTCCGGCTGGCACTCGTGCCGGCGCCGACGTTGTTACCGGTGCGCCAGGGGCGAGGAGCCGGGCTGGGCGAGCCCTGCGCAACGGCGGCAGCAGCGACCTCCTCCTCCTCGGCCATCCTATAGGCGTCGGATATGCCCAGGGGACGGCGCGGCGTGGGCAGCACGGCGGCATGGTTGGTGGGCTGGGCATCAAAGTCGGGGCGCGACGGCGATATAGACGGACGGGGAATGCGGGTCCGGCTCTGGCCGAGGCTGGCGGCGGAGTGCAGCAACTCGATGCTGGCGCGGCGGCTGGCGGCAGTGGGGAGGCGGTGGTGGAAGCCGTTGGCACTGCTGCCGGAAGCATCTGGACCGCTGGAGGCGTCGGAGACGGCGCTGGGCGACGTGGTGCTGTGGCGGCTGATGCGCGGCGGCTCGGCGGCGGCGGCAGTGCGCAGCGAGTGGAAGCTGTTCTTCTTGGCCGGCAGGCGGCTCGCAAAGGCGGGCGACGAGCCGCGTCGCGTCGCGTCGGCGGGGTCCATGTGGCCGCTGTCTGGATCAGCGGTTCAATCGCGGGAGCTATCGCGTGGCTGTTGTTGGTTGTGCTGTTGGTTGCTCTGTTGGTTGCTCTGGTTGCTATGGCCCGTCGCGGGCAAGGAACGGCGTCCTCCGTTGGAGACGCACGGTCGGACGCGGGACTTTAGAGCGGCCGCAGGGACATGGTTCGGTCGAGGGAAGGGGACGGGAGCCGGCAAAGTCGTGGTATTGCTATCGACGGCGAAAAGGAGGCGACAAGGAAAGCAGCTGGCTGACTCGGGCGAAGCGCGGAGAGAGAATAAAGACCGAATTTAAAACAGGCAAAGAAACAACAACAAGTAAACGGCGCAATGGGTATCGAGAAGCGAGGACAAGGAAAAAGCAAAAGGGAGCGGTGGACAGTGTGGATGGAGTCGGATTGTTGACGTGATGTGTCTGTCCTTTTATTTTTCTCCAGTATTATTTTCTAGGTCCTCCCGGGAAGGTGGACTTGGAGGCGTCGCGACGGCGAGGTCAATGACACGCTGGCGCACGGGCCACCGCGAGCTCATAGGAGAAAGCAATAGCGCAGAGCTCCACGAAGCGTTGGGCGGGCCGCTGCTGTAAAATCCACCTAGGATGCTAGGGCGACACGAAGAGAATAGACAGAGCTCTGCGGCGGTGAATGGCGTGGAGTGTATGCGAGCGTGTACCGCGTATCGTGTCGGGGCGCAGAAGTAAAGCTGTCGCGAGGGACGCGAGATAACGGCATGACGTAGACGTCATGTGCGGCATTCAAGGTCACGTGAAATGAGCTGTGCCGAGACAGGCATGTTTTCATAAGTTCTCCATTAGCGTACTAGGCCCAACATCTGGGAGCTGTCCAGGGCGGTCATTGGCGGTGCTGCTTTCGGGTCGCCCAGCGTATTGTGCAGCTCCCAAGTCCAACACAATCGTTAGCGATGGCATTCAAGTGCATTGAGTAGCCGGGAATGGCAGTCGTGCGTTGCAAACGGGCTGCAGAGACGGACCGACTGGCCGTAAGCAGGAATTTGGCTGCCTAGTCACCGAGTATTAAAGACGGCGACCCCCTGAGGAAGGAACTCTTCGGCGCACTGGCGGCAATCGATCATCGCCTCTGTACACTTTCACCGCCATGGCGACTCTCCCGGCGACGGTGCGACCGCTGGGCCTCTTGTGCGTTGTCGCTCCCTCGTGCTCCAGTGTTTTTTCCAAGTTTTTTTTATTTTACTCTCATTGGATCCTGACCAACCAGCGAACGCTTGTTTGCGGCGCGCCACGATGTCGGACTGCACAATGCCATTGTCATGGTGGCCGGTTACGCGGTGCCGCCCGACCTGGCCGACGACCTCGGTGCGGGCGGGCTGGTGCGGGCGCGTGTGGCGGCCGCGCTCGCGGTCGTCGTCGGGCGCGTGGGCATGCTGCGGACGGTGATTGTGGACGAGGACAAGGCACGGCCGCGCTTTGTCGGCGTGGCCTCGCTGGACGTGCGGGACCATCTTGAGTGGGAGGAGGAGGAGGAGCAGGAGGCAGCCGCCAGCCAGGACCAGGATACGCCGGGCGACCCCTGGCTGGAGGCCCTGCTCGAACGCGAGAGCCGCCGCGACTGGCCCGGCGTGGCCGTGCACCCGCCGTGGCGCCTCGTCGGCCTCGTGCGGGCCGACGGCCGCCTCGAGCTCGCCCTCACGGCGCACCACGTCCTGGCCGACGGGCAGAGCGGCCTCGCCTTCCACGGCTACCTGCTCGAGGCGCTGCGCGAGGGAGAGGCGGCGTCGCCGTCGCCGTCCGTCGCGCTACCACCGCCTGTACTGACCTTTTCCACACTTCCCGCGCTGGGCCTCCCCCAAGAAGACCTCGTCCGCTTCCACCTGTCCTGGTCCTTTTTTGTCCGCACGCTCTGGTCCGAGCTCGGGCCGCTCTGGCTGAAGCGCGTCGCCGCCTGGCTGCTGCCCGGCGCCCTGCGCTCGCCCGACGTGAAGCCGTACCTGGGCGCAGCGCTGCCGGTGCCCTCGGCCGCGGCCGTGCGGCTGCCGCCGGCGCGCATGAGCGTGCTGACCATCCCGGCGGACGTGGTGCCGCGGCTGCTAGCCGTCTGCCGCGCGCACGGCACGACGCTGACGCCGCTGCTGCACGGGCTGCTGGCGGCGGCCGTGCTGCGGGCCGTGGCCCGGTTCGAGGAGACCGGCGGCGGCCGGCTCTGCAACGGCGGCCAGGGCTTCCCCGGCAGCCTCATGGTGACGTCGCCCGTCAGCCTGCGGCCGTACCTCCGCCAGCTGGGCGACCGCGTCCCCTTTGCCGTAGACCGCGCCATGGGCAACTACCTGTCGACGTACCAGTACCTCTTCCGGGCGCCGACGATGGCGGCGCTGCGGGCGGCCGCGACACCGGCGGCCACCACGGCGGCCGCCTGGGCGGCCACGGCCGAGATTGACATCTCGCTGCGCGCCTGCACGGCCGACGTCCTGCGCGACAGCACCATGGGCCTGCTCGGATGGGTGCGCGACTGGCACGCGTGGTGGCGCGACAAGGCCGCCCGGCCGCCCGGCGCCACCTGGGAGGTCTCCAACGTGGGCGTGGCGCTGCCGGGCGGCTTCGATGCCAAGGACGCGGGCCCGGACGCCTGGCACCTCACCCGCATCCTCCTCGCGTTCACGGCCGTGGCGTCGGGCACGCTGCTGAGTCTCACGGCCATGAGCGTGCGCGGCGGGCCGCTGACGCTGGGACTGGTCCGGGTCCGTGGCCCGGACGGCTCCGAGGACGAGCTGGTCTGCGAGGCGGCGAGGGCGGATCTGGGCGCGAGTCTGCAGCGGTTTGCCGAGACGGGCGAGTTCTTTTAGAGACGTTGTGGTGTAAGAGTCGACGGGGAAAAGTACGTACTTGAAATCACGTGATTGAAGAGCTGTGTGGATTTTGCCGATGAAAACGCTTCGCCGCAGCCACTGGCATTGGCACCACCAACCGCTACCATGTCTCTCGCCGCACGCTACCCGGCGTGTCTCCGGTGTGTGGCCCGACGTGCCGTGGCGCGGCCGGCCGTGCTGGCCGTCTCGACCACGACGGTGCCGGTGCGCGGCAAGAAGACGGGCCGCCGCGACGACAACGGCGTTGTGGTGCAGCTGCTGGAAGACGTGCCGCAGTACGGTGCCAAGAGTGCGTGCCAGTGTTTTGTGTTTTGTGTTTGTGTCTTTTTGGTTGTCGTTCTCTCCCCTGCACCACTAACGCTTCTAGACGCCGTCATCCGCATTGGCCGCGGCCGCATGCGCAACCTCTGGTTCCCCAAGGGCATTGCCGACTATGTCACGACGGCCGGCGCCACCGTTCAGGAGCGCGATCCCTTTTTCACGGTCCGGTCCGACGGCACGACGACGACGGCGGGCGCGTACGACGACGCCCTGGACGCGACGGCCGGCCTCGTGCCGACCGTGGCCGCCTCGCGAGCGGCCGAGCTGCTCGCCGCGCTGCCGCCGCTCGTCTTTCCCCGGCGGCCGATTGCGCCCGACGGCACGGCCATTTTCGGGTCCGTCTCGGTGGACGACATTGTGGCGGCCGTGCGGGCGGCGCTGCAGGCGGCGGGCGGCGTGGCGGCGCACGTGCGGATCGAGAACCGGGACGTGCGGTTTGTGGAGGCCGGCGAGGAGGAGGCGGAAGCCAGCGAGGAAAAGGCCGAGACCAACGACGCCAACGACGCCAACGACGCCATCGAAGCCAGCGAAGCCAGCGGACCCAGCGAACCCGCTGACCCCGCCGAGACGGCCGTGTCGGCGGACCGCGTCAAGGCGCTGGGCCGGTGGGAGATTGAGATTGCGGTGCGCGGCACGGGCGCCGCCGCCGAGGCGGTGCGGACAACGATCGAGGTGGTGGCACAGGCGTGACGTGGCAGACATGGACAGAAACAGATAAAAAAAAGGTTATTCACGCAGCACTGAGAGACGCGCCATGCATGCCCAAGTGCGGACCATGTGTATGCGGCCACTGCGTACGTACGCACGCGTCTGTCTGCCTATACAAAGAGCCCCCCCCTCTCTCTCTCCTGTCTCTAGACTCCTCATTTTCCCTTGTACCTGCCTACGCGGCCTTGTCGGCATGCTAGCCAGCCGCAAAGGTGGCCATGAGACTTCGTGGACCTCCGCATCAGCGCGCACCTGTTGTGCTCCCCTGATCGCCGTGGCAGATCGCACGCTCAACGCATCTGCCGCGTCCTGTCGACTTCTTTTCTCCGCCATGCGTCCCCTTGGATCCCATCATTCCGGCCGGGATCGGTCCGTCTGCTGTACACATTGCCGAGAACCAACGACTGGGAGCCAGACACACGCGCTGTGGGCTGGGCTTCACAGTCCAGTCCGACAAGTCACCATCCTCACTACGATGCTGTCCGGACTAAGTAGATGCTTTCCGACATAACCAAATCTTATCGTACAGCGAACGGCTCTAGTCTAGGAAATCCACGCTATGCGACCAAAATTCAATCTGACTCCGTCTGTTTGCCTCCGTAGTCCATCGTCCACAGTGTGTCCCACACGACGCTGCGCTTGGACGGGGTATCCGACACCTCACGGCTGAGTAGAGGCGGCGGTGTCGCTGTCGCTGTTGCTGTTGCTGTCACTGTCGCTGTCGGTTGTGCTGGCGATCCTGTTTGTGGCGGTGCATCTTCTTGTGGCGGTGCAAGTGCCAAAAACGCTTCCTCCTGCAACTTGTTAGGGCCCGAACAGCACGTCGACGGCGGTGGTGGTGCGTACCTCGGGGGAGGCGGGGGAGGGAGCAGGGGCGGTAGATGGCTCCTCGGCAGGCGTGGTGGCGGTCGCACCGTCAGTCGCACCGTCAGTCGCACCGTCAGTCGCGCCGGGCGTGCCGTTGGGCGTGGCCTCGGTCGGCTCAACGTCCCGCAGGGCAGAGGTGCGTGCAGCAGCGGCGGTAATTCCTCCGTTTGCCGCTGGCGTAGAGTTGCCAGCACCAGCACCAACACCAGCACCAGCACCGGCGCCCGCTCCACCCGCGCCAGCAGTTCCGCCGCCACCGCGCCGCGAACTCGTGCTCGACCGCCGGCTCTCCAGACTGCGCGACAGCGTCTTGCTCACGCCGTCAATGCCCATTGGCCGGCCGCCGCCGAGCACGAGCCCGTGGCCGCGCCCGCCCGAGCCGCTGCGGCCGTGGGCCGGCGCATCGGCCATGGCGGCTGTCGCCTCGACATTGTTGCCGGCCACCGTGCTCTTGCCCAGCCCCGGCGTCGCCGGCGCCCCCGGCTTGTCCTCCTGCGCGTCCAACAGGTACCACCGCAGCCCGTCCGAGAGGTCAAATGGATTGTCATTGTCCGTGTTGTCGTCCGTGCTGCCGCCGGCCGTGCTCGCGCCCGTCGCGCCGCCGCCGCTCGCCGCCCCTAGGTCCACCACCCGCTCCTGCACCCGCTGGATGCGCGCCACGAGCCACTCCCGGCTCTGCAGCCGGTGTGCCTCCTGCTCCCGCAGAAAGTAGTGCGGGAAGCCGACGTTGAAGGCCGCCCACGCACCGCTGCTCTGGTTGCGCGTCGGCAAAAACAGCGCCAAGTCGCCCTCCTTGAAGTGCCGAAACGCAATCTTATCGTGCGCCTCCCGCTGCAGCGCATGCGCCTTGTCCCGGTATCCGCGCACGTCGCGCTGCAGCTTGCGCCCAATGTGCTCCACCTCCTTGACCCGCCGCACCACCGCCTCGCCAAAGGCCTCCGCCTCGATCGCCCCGGCCGCCGTCACGAACCGCGCAAACTGGGCTGCTTCCGTCTCCGCGTCTGTGCTCGTCCAGTCCGTGTCCCTAATCGACTTGGTCTCCAGCGCCGCCTTGATCTCCAACACCCCCGACCGCTCCGCCCGCGGCACCCGCTGGATCACCACCCCGTCGCCCTCGCTGCTGACGGAGAAGCCCAGCCGCTCCAGCAACTGCCGCCGCTGCTCGCCCGCCACTGCCACCTGCCGCGACAGCTCCAGTGTCCGCCGCGTCCGGCCTTCGAGCCGCGTCGCCAGCGCCTCGGCACTCTCCCGCGCTGTCCGCAGTTCCTCTTCCGCGCTGCCCACGTGTGTTTGCTTGGTCGCTAGCTCCGCCCGCACGCCCGCGAGCTCCGCCTGCCGCGCATCCAGTTCCGCCTGCCGTGTCGCCAGATCCTGCTCTAGCTGTTGTGCCCGGCCCTTAGCGGTCGTCAGCCGTGCCAACACTGCCTCGAGCCGTTCTTCCGTCGAGTCGTCCCCATCCGCCTCATCGACCGCCGCCAGACGCTCGTGCAGCTTTTGCAGTGTGGCCCGTTCTTGTTCTGTCTCTGCCCTCGCTGCCCCGACCGCCGCCCTGGCCGCTTCTGCTTGCTTCTTTGCAGCCTCGGCCTCGCCTTTTGCCGCTTCCACTGCCACCTCGGCCTTCTTTGTCTTCTGCTTCGCTTCCTCCTCCCGCTGCCTCGCCTCCTCTTCCCGCCGCTTCCCACCATCCACCTCCGCCTGCAGCGCCTCTCCCCGCTCCCGCTGCTCCCGCGCCTCCCGCCGCAAAAAGTCCACCTGACCGTCGTGCCGCTGCGTTGCCTCGAGCCCTTCGTTCACCAGCCGCGCCACTTCGGCCTCCAGCTTGGCTGCTCCTGTTTGCAGCTCAGCTGCTCGTCCCTCCAGCAACGCCCGCTCGTGCTCCCGCGACGCGCCCCAGTGCTCCATCTCGTCCTCGGCCTCCTCCAGCCGGCCCTGCAACCGTCGCATCTCCTGCTCAAGCGACTGCCGCTCCTGTGCGAAACCCTGCTCGAGCGCCTTGAGATTCTTAAGCAGGTCCACTTTAGTCGAGTTGGCCTCTTCCATCCGGCTGACCATGTCCGCCTGCTCGGCCGTCTGGGACTGCACCTGCTTCTCCAGGGCCGCCGTCCGTTCCCGCTCGGCCGCCAGCTCCGTCTCCAGCTGCTGTGCCCGCTGCTGTGCCGCTCGCAGTTCGGTGACCGTCGCACTGGCCTCTACTGATTGCCCCACGGACGCCTGGCCCGACGTCTGCCCACCCACAGACGTCCGCCGCTCGCTGCCGCTGGCACCGACCTGAAACAGCCCGCCGATGCTATTCCGTGATGCCTGGCTCTGCCGGTGCAACAGGTCCTCCAGCCGCCGCACCCGGCTTTCGGCCGTCCGCAGCTTACTCTCCACCTTGGCCTTGCCGTCCTGCAGGCTGCGCAGGACGTCTTCGTCGCCGCGGATCAGCAGCCCGCTGCGCCCCAGCGCTGCTTCATGCACGCTGCCGTTTCGAAACGCCCGGATTCGTCGCGCCTGCTGCTTGGTCGGCGCCCGCAGCTCGCTCATGAGCCGGTTCACATCTGCCACCAGCTCGGCGTCTGCCTGCTGCCGCTGCAGCGCCGCGTAGTAGTCGTCCAGCTCCCGCCGTGTCGCCGCCGGCCACTCGGTCTCTTCGCCTAGCAGGTTGACCTCCAGGCCGGCCACGGGGTCGGCCGCCGCCATGCTCTGGTCTCTGCCGTACTCGAGGCTGCCAACCGACTTCTGCCACCGCCGCCGCCGCTTGACCTCCTCGTCGTGAAAGAGCGCCATCTCGTTGGCTAGCGTCGACGCATCCGTCCGCACCTTGTCCAGCCACTCGCGTCGTCGAATCGCCTCGCCTATAAAGGACGCGTACACAAACGGGATCTGCTGCACCAGCCGCAGGTAGTCAAAGTGCGCCAGGTCCTCCTCCTCGCCCACCACTGCCGACATTTGTGCCCGCACCTCGCCGCTCAAGCTCGTCAGCTCCGTAATCGTCCGCATAAAGGACACCGACTCGGCCGCCAGACTGTTGCGCGCGGCTGTCGCGTACCGCGCCATCTCGTTCATCTCGTTCGTCCGCGCTGTCAAACTCGGCAGCAGTCGCTCCGTATGCGTCGCCGCGAGCTTGGACGCCTGCAACACGTCACGCGCCGATCCCTCGACGTATCCGAGCACTGTCCGCTCGTCTGTTCCGATTTTTCCCGCCACAGCGCGGATGTCGTCGAGAAGCTGTGCTGGCTCACCCTCGTGTGCCATGGCTGACCCCTCTACCGTCTGCTCGAACCGCCGCAGCACATCCTCACAGCCGGCCATCAGCCGTGGCTCTGTCCGTTCCAGATCGGTCACGCGCGTCCGGAACCGCCGCAGCGCGATCGGCGCCAGCTTGCCGGCCTTGCGTGCCGTCTCCACGTCCACCAGGTCCTCCAATGTCGCGGCCGTGACGGGAGTGGCTGCTGCTGTTTGCTTGGCACGTCCATTGCCCTGCCCTGTCATGAATTGCAGCATGGCCACGGATATAGGCACGCTCCGTGCCAGCTCCAAGTACTGCTCCCACCGCTCGACCAGCTGGGTGTAGTCGGCCCGCGCCGTGCCCGTCCACTTGTGCACGTCGGCGTACTTTGTCTCGACGCCCTTGACGACCGCCTCCAGATTGGCCACCGCCGCATCCAGACACCGTAACATGGCGTCCATCTCCGCGTACCGTTCGTGACACGCGCCAGCCTTGGCCGCACACTCGTCTGCCACGGCTGCTGCCCATTGTTGCCGTTCCTGGAACAGTTCCTGCCATGCCGCCAGCGACCGCTGATCCCGCAAGTCGTTGGGCGGATCCGACACGTTGGATGGTTTGGGCATCGGGAGATCGAGGTCGGCCGAGGCCGCCGTGCCGGTCGCGTCGGTCTGCGCCGTGCGCGCATCGTACACAAACAGTTCTTTCTGCGCAATTGTCAGTGCCGGGTGGCGCCGAGAAAAGAGGGCTGCTTGGGTGGACTCGATTATACCTCTGTCTGGAATGCGGCGAGGCGGAGGGGCTTTCCGTTGGGCGTCAGCGTGATGACGCAGTCCATCGGGATGGCGGTCTGGCGCGCCACAAAGGCCTTGAACTCATCGACTCTGCTACTGTGTCAGGATAACCACACACAACACAGAACCTGCCTGCTTACGAGTTGAGCAGCGCAAAATCCAGCTGGAGTCGTTCGCCCGTGTGGGCTATCAACACCTGGTTAGCCATCGCCAGACATGACCCTGGACCGGCTGCTAGACAAGCCTGGCGAGCGTCCGTAGAGGAGACAAACGGCTGCTGCCTTTTAGGAGTGTCCCGTTGTCCGGCAAAGCTTGTGTGGAAGTCCGGACTCGGCTCGGACTCGTGAATGCAAAAGAGGATCTAGAGGATCTAGAAGATCTAATCGTCGACAAGTTGCACAGATCAAACGCCGAGGAGAGTGCGGGCAAGCTGAAAGAATGAAGGAAGCCGGGTAAACAATAAGATCCAGGCCGTTGTCTGCCACGTGGATGTCGCTCGTGCGCTCGGGTCGCGTGGATGTTGATGGCAGAGTGAATGATCGACTTGTTGCCAAAGACGGAGAGGCTACGGCCTAGTGACGCCTAGCGTGTTGCTGCCTCATGACTTGGGCTCAGATTAAGCTTAGGTGATTGTAGAAGACGCCACAAATTAAGCGCCACAAACGCGCCACAGACACCAGCCACGCACGCGTGAAGCCTTGTGATCTGGAGGCGCGACAACGCGAGCGGGAGCGGGAGCTGGTTCACGAACGCACCGAGCGATGGCGGCAGATGGGGAGCTCAACACCTCAATGGCGGTCGACGAGGGAAACGACACGTTGATGGGCGATATCGTTGGCGCGAACACAAACGACACAAACGGCACAGGCGACGCCAAAGGCCTGGAGATACCCATCTTTTCCGACGACGAGCTTCGCGTGCTGGCGCTCTACGACCGCCTGCGCGAGCTGCAACTACAGATAGCGCTGCTCGAGGCGCAACGGACGGCCGACGAGCGAGCAGCCGAGGGAACAGCAACAGGTGAGACAGCAGCAAAATACAACAGGCAATGGACAGCAGACAGCGGACTAGAACGCTCACGATCGCAGACCCCACTGACTCTGACATTGACTCTGCACGCGATCGCCTTCTCGATGCCCGTGCCGCCTATGTCCTCCGCAACGAGGTTGTCGACAGCGTCCTGACCGTCCACCCCGTGCTACGCGCCGTCCACGAGACCACCCGCGCCTCGCCCATTGAGCGCGACCTGCTGCCGGCCATTCAACGCCGCGACGCGGCCGCCCAGGCCATTGCGAAGCAGTTGAATACCCGACGCGCGCTACTCGACGAACAAGCGACCGTGGCGGCGCGTCGACAACGCGTGCGTCGACAGAACGAGGCGCTGGCGGCGACGCTGCGCAGCGAGTTAGCCAAGGCGGACGGCGCCGACGACGAGGCGGACAAGATGGACGACGATGAGGACGAAGAGCTCGCGCAGCACCAACACGACCTCAAGACCAGCCGGCAGCGGTGGCGCCTCGTCAAGGGCACGACGAGCGCCATCATTGCGGGCAGCGGCGTGGATTGGGCGCGCGACACAGAGCTATGTGAGCTGGTGCTAGATCCAGAGTGATGACGCGGAGGGGCGCGGAATCCGAACATTACAACAAGCACCGCCAAGCGCAAAGCACCTCGAGTGGCCGCTCGCGACAGGAAATGGTCGCCCAAGCGGCCGGCGGCTACTTTGCAGACTCACGCCAAAAGGGCGCGACAGGATTGGAAGACCTTTGCCTTTCGTTTTACGGAGACGATACGCTGGGCTATAAGCTTTCCCGGCACATGGCTGCTTCCTACTGTGTGTGTGGGAAGAAGAATACGCGGGACTGGAGGGATGCGTGGTATTTGTTTTGTATGCACGTGACTAGTGATTTGCAGCAAAAGTCCCGCCCTCCATGAAACGCGACTAGGCCAAAATAGCAAGAGAAAATAGGTCCCAAGGCGCCAGAAATATGAAGAAATCAGACACCAAAGACAAGTTCCATTTTCCGGCGAATCGCAGCGCTCCGCTGGCCACAGCTCCGCTTGCGTCGCGCCTGTGCAACTAGAAGTAAGATACACACACGTAGGGGCGGCCAGCTGCTTGCCAAGGCGTATCTTACCGGGGGGTGGCTCTTGGAATAAGGGTCATACCTAGTGCGCCGCACACTTGCACACGGTGCCGGCCAATTTGTCAGAAGCTAAGGAGTACTCGTATCTTCCGGAGAAGTACTCCTATTATCTTGCGCAGCAGCCGCACGCCGCAACCTCGCACCCCCCTCGCACCCCTCCTCCATTGCGATAGCGCGTGCATGAAACTGGGCGCCATTGACCGTTTGTGGTGAATCTGGGGATGCGAAGAGTAGGGAAAGAGGAAGCCGAGAAGGCGGTGTTGTGCTCGTCCAATCCGGGTTTCTTTGGAATGTATACTTCTCTGCCGCGTGTTTAGATTTCGTGGCCTGCCTACCTTGCCCTCCTACTGTCCGCATCAAGACATCGTCGCTGTGCGAGACAAGGTACGATAACTCCGTAAGATACGGACTACTGGCGTAGCGAGTAATTGTATGTCGCAGGTGCGCAGCTTTAGCCAATGGTGAGATACATCCGGTCAAGTACCGGTACGTGTGCCAACGGGCGGGGAATACATGCTAGTCATGCATAGATAAAGTACCAAATGACTGCTAGTGGTTGCGTGCGCTGCTGCAATCAAACGCGCAGCCAATCAGATGTAGCACTGCTTCGAGCGCTCCGTTGTTTACAGTAAGATGCAGCGGCATTCCTGGCGGCGCACATCATCACGAGGACGTAAGGAGCAGATGGAGGGAGTACTCCGGACGCGCTATTCACATGCATAGGGGACGATAAGATGCAAGTAGAAACGATCTGGTGGCGAGTACTCTACGCACAACGAGAATACGGCCAGGATACCAAAAT
Organism: Leptographium flavum; assembly: GCA_963580335.1. Taxonomy (NCBI): domain Eukaryota; kingdom Fungi; phylum Ascomycota; class Sordariomycetes; order Ophiostomatales; family Ophiostomataceae; genus Leptographium; species Leptographium flavum. Next base: position 564,747 of record OY756935.1, read on the forward strand.
GCCTTGACGTCCTGCCGGCTTCGAGCGTACCGCCCGAGAACTGCGTATGACGACCTCTGTGCGATGCTGCAGGTCTACGGGGAGTCGATAGGAGCACGTATTCGTACTCACCGTTGCGCCTCTCCGTATAGTGCTACCGCTTCGTTGATGGCCAGATACACTACCCGGCCAGAGCGCCCATGTACACAGTACAAGTTTTTGCGTGCACTTAGTACAACGCTGCAGGTACTATACCTCTCCGCTGCGCAATACGAAATGACACCCTTTGTCCCCCTCCTCTTTGGCAGCGATTTCTCTTTTTTTTTATTCCACCTGTTTTGGGGGGTTCAGCCACCGCCCACACCCAGCGCCCAAGGAAGGCGCCCCCCTTACTCGCTCCTGCCCATACAGTCGCTCGCACTTACGCACGTACTCACACACAACACCCAGACGCCCCTCCTCCCTTGCACGCGCCCTGGCCCTCCCCTCCCAATCAGCCGCCCATAGTAAAAAGGCCCGCCCGCTCTCTCGCACATACTCTCGTCTCCTCCTCTCTCTCATCTCTTTGCAGCAAAATCTCCCATACAAAAACTTCCCCCAGCAAAAATCGAGAGCCCTCTCGTCGTCCCATACAAATCTGCGCCTCATTCATTCACTTACACGCCTCCAAACCACCAAATTTGTAAGTACCTTCCATTCCGCCGCCGTCTGCCCCAAATATCAAGTCACTGCGCTCGTCGTTGCTTCTGTTGGTGCTATCGTTCTGGTGTTCTGCATTTTCTGCTGTTTTCGCAGAAGCAGCAGTCATCTATTCATCTTGTTATCGGCCTCTGCTCCCTTCCCTCTTTCGCGCCCCGTTGCCCCATTTCTCTGTTACCAAGTTTCGCCCACAACGCGCCCGCGACTTGTAATTTCGCTGGCATGGTCGCGAAACAGCGTGTCTCCAAAAAAGTGAAGCAAAAACGATCATTTGCGATCGGATGGATCACAGCTGTTGCGTCCGCATCGCGACCACCAAGGCAGCCATACCTTTCTGTACAGCCGCGTGGCGAACAGTCTGGAAATCCATCCGATCGCAAATGATCGTCATCCAGACAACCAATTTAATTCGGATTTTCGCATCCATGCCCACTCTACATCCTGCACCTATCTCGCGATAGTTCGTCGCGCAGCCTTGCACATCACCTTATTACCCACATTAGACCTGCATTCAAAACCTGCATTCAAAATATATTTCGAGGCTTGAACACTTTCTGACCCAAACAGCACAATGCCCAAGGCCGCAGCAACCAAAGTCAAGGCCGGCAAGGTCGAGAAGCGCCGCAGCAAGAAGGGTACGAAGGGTTTGCATAATTTCTTTTTCTTTTAACCATCTCATACTGACATCCCAGACCCCAACGCCCCTAAGCGTGGTCTGTCTGCCTACATGTTCTTTGCCAATGAGCAGCGCGAGAACGTCCGCGATGAGAACCCCGGCATCTCGTTTGGCCAGGTCGGCAAGATCCTGGGCGTTCGCTGGAAGGCCCTGAACGACAAGCAGCGTACTCCGTACGAGGCCAAGGCCGCCACCGACAAGAAGCGGTACGAGGACGCCAAGGCTGCCTACAATGTGAGTTTCTGATTGATCTCTTGATGCACAGCGGACCTGGACTAATCTTGCAGGCTTGAGCAATAATTGATTTACTGCCTTTTTTCGCTTTGTAATGTTTGGGCTGGACAAGGAGGTGGTGCGAGGACTCATGACAAGGGAATGAGGTTACGTGCTGTCTCTGGCCATTGTCAAGTTTTGCTTTTATTATGGAATGCATGAGGTTTTTTTTCGGGTCATGATGGTTAGGCTGGGCAGCAAGCAGCCTCGTCTTCGACCCTCATGCGTCACGGCGCAGAAAGGGAAATGCAGAGGGCGCATGTACAACAAGTATAGGGGAATTCAATATTATCAAAAAAGTACCGTTCAGTATCGTGTGCAGTAGATTGCGACGTCTCGATCTCTATGGTACATCGCGCCTGCCTCATCGAGGTTGGGATCCTTCCTGTGTGGCAGCACTTCAGATGCCGCAATTGGTATCTCCTGGACTATGTTCATTCCACGATCCATTTCCCCTCTTCTCATTATTTCCCTTGTTTTCTCACCACCGCCTCGTCGTCCAGCAGCTACTATCTTGACTTTCCCCAATTATTTTTCCCGTAACCGTGCTAATGCATGTCGCAAACGGGAACACCTGGTTGGGTCCGCAGGGCTTCGTGGCAGCCTCCGCGACCAGTCGTCCCCTCTCTGCGGCTTTTTGGGGCTTTTTGGAGCTTTTTGGTGTGGCTCTTCGCCCTGTTCGTCTTCTGCCTGTTTGCTTCGTTCGTCCTACCCAGCTCTGTGCGTCCTTATCCTGGGCTCCCGGCTATCAGCAGACGACATGTCCTTTGGTGGTCATTGCGTTCGAGTTAGCCGAAAAACCAAAACCTGTCAGGCCAGAACCGACAGTGAATCAGTGCATGGGCGGCGAGACCGGATCGGGGGCTGAGAACAAACAACAACGCTGTTTGCCATTCACACACTTGCCATCGGACTTGGTTCCGCCACCACACTCTCGCACACTCCGTCCTCTAGTCATCACTACGACTACAGGCCACCACTTGCACCACGCACCTCTTGCCAGTTGCAGTCCCACCAACTCTCGCGGCCGTTGTACCCGAAGCACACATAACCCGCAGATTGGGCACCGCCGCCACGCTGAACGGCCTTGTTCTTACTGCCCAAAAACCCAGCGCTCCTCTCCAGCAGCGCTCTCGGCCACAACCCGTCGACACCCTCACGGACTTTGACCAACCGGTCCTCGCCCCCATCTTCGGCCGTCTTCCAGAGGCTTCCGCCCTGTCGTCCACAAGAGTCCACACGACAGGTCTTGGCCGCACGGGAAAAATCACGGCACCTTGACGGGGGAACGCCCGGTATATGTCTCGCTGTCCGACTCCCACGATTTTCTCCTCTGCTTCTCCCTTTTTACATCTGTTTGTCTCCTGCTCCATCGTGCCCTCTTTCCAAGTGCCGTGTACTGGTGTTCACCCGCCTTATCAACCAACGACGTGAATGAGATTCCCAACTAGCCGAGAGGGCGAGCGTGAGGCAGGTGTCTATCTACATGCCCAACAGCCACCTTCGGCAAGTGAACGATCGCCACACAGGAATACCGACTGGGTGCTCCATCTCGGAAGGCAATATATTGCCTTCCTTCCAAATCCCACCGACACTGAAGCGATAATGTTTTAACCATTTCCACCCTGTCTGCATATTCCCCCCTCCCCCATCACCAGACTCGGCACTTTTTGCTTCAGAGACTTTAAACCATTCCTCTTCCGTGCACCACAATGCAAGCTGGCTTCGGGGCAGGGTTCGGGGCAGGGTTCGGGCCCGGTTTTGCGCCCGGTTTTGTGCCCGGCTTTGGCCCCGGTATGACGCCAGGAATGATGGCACCCAACTTGAGCATGCCACCTGCCATGGGAATGGGAATGGCGCCCGGCATTGGCATGGGTATGATACCCAGCCTCGGACCCGGCCTTGGACCTGGCCTTGGACCCGACGACGAGGAATCCGCCGAACTCAACCGGACGGCCAAGCTCCTTGGCGCCTGCTTAAACGAGGCCATCGGGGCCGACCTCTCCGCCGGTTGCATCGACACGCTGCGTGGCCTCATCCCCGAGTTAATGCACCCACACATGATTGCCCTGGCCGATGCCCTCCGAGCCTGTGGCCGCCAGTTGCGCGACCTGGTCGGCTACTGCAACACACACTTCAACCGTGTCCCAGTCGTCCTGGAATATCTGGATGTCCTTCTTCCCAGCCTGCGGCGCACCATAGGAGACATTAAGAAATATTACGACGACTCCTCCCTGTCCTGGGAACTGCGGTGGCGTACCATGTACCACAAGTTGACCAACCAGGCGGGTGGCATGACGCTGCCACAGCGGGTTGCCCTGTACAGCCAGTTTTTGGTTGTCATGGGACAGATGATGATGCGGTGGGTTGGCTCGCGACCTTTGTCGACTTTTTCTAACTCGCATAGGTCACAGTACTTTGACATGAACGCCCTCGAGACGATCAGAGACCGGATCCTAGAGTTGCGCAAGAAGCAGGGCATCGGTATGCAACCACCGAAACATTTCCCACCAGACAGTCTGCTAACAATAGCAGAGCCGCCAAAGCCGCCGCCACAAACCGAAGCAGGTGCTTTGATTATAGCACCCATCCAGGATGAACCACTGGCCATGGACCGGGTACGTGGGAAAGGAGAGACGGAAGGACATGTTGCTGATCGAGCCTCAGGAGGTGCATTGGGCCGAAGACATATTCTCACGGCCGTTGCCGAGCCGCACACCTTTAAAACACCAGAGGGCGTACGTCAATCTGCTCGCCCCTATTGGCGTGCCACCACAAACACTGACACAGATCAGCTCACTGTCATATGGCCCGTATACCGACTTTCGCATTCCGAGCGACACACGAATTTTGTTTCGAAGATGGTTCGACCATGAGCGCATGAACATCATTGTATTTACCTATCCGGGCGACGAGGCCCCCTACATGGCCATTCGCAGCATCCAGATCGCCACAGGCCGCCCCCTCGTAGCCGTTCACGGCATCCACGAGCTATGCATCTCGCGGGACGGTAGTTGTCTGGTGCTCAAGCGCTGGAGCCAGCGCGAAAAATGCAGCAGGATGTGGGCTGTACTATACTTTATTACCTGGGAGGGTGAGTCTTCTGTCAACTTGTCTGGATGTCCTCTGACATTCTAGAAATGGTCCTCTTTCATTGTGCATTTGTTTCACTCAAGTTCCAGTGCTACCGCACACGGCAGATCAAGCCGGAGGAGTTCAAAATGGGCCGCGAGAAGCGGGAGTTCCAAGCGTCAGTATCGGTGTTTGTCCCATGCCTATTTGCCTCTCACTGACCCCCCTACAGGCGTATCCTCGATGACGGTTTCAAGCATTCGCTGATTGTCTACCGCGACGTCGACTCGCATGGCATCCGCCTTCACGCCGCCGTGTGGGAGGGCGACCTGCGCCAGTGTCCAGTGTGGACAGCCTTTGGTAAGCCGTCTTCGCCAGGCCGATCTACCAGACCGTGTCTCGTTCTTGCGCTGACCCGGACAGTGACCGACCAGACACTCTCGTCGCGATGGATCCGTCGCCGCGGCAAGCACAAGCTGTGGCTCAAGAATGTGCAATTGTATGTGTTTTGCAACATATACCGCGAAGACCACATGCGCCAGAATCGGCTCGGTTGGTTCGAAATCGATTTCGTCAGTGAGCAGGCGTCGCAGTGCTTCGAGGACGTCTTTTACCCACCGCCACCGAGCGCCCCGTCCGCACCGCTGGCTGTAATAGACGCAGATGATTCGCACGGCGACAGCAGCACCGGCGAACCGCACCACCAAGATCGCGTAGTGGCGTCCATGGTAGAGTCTGTGCCAGAGTCGACCAGGTCTGCCGGGTCGGAGCACCACTCAACAGTGGAGTCTGTGTCAGATTCAGACGAGGAGGACTCGGAACAGAACTCGGTGGTGTCAGGGTCAGGCCTGGCCGACTCGGAGCGCCACTCAAGGCCACACTCAGCAGCCTCCGACCGTCACTCGGTGGTGTCCACCAACTCGGCAGCGGACCATTCGGATCAGCATTCGGTGGCGGTGTCCATTCCCGGGTCTATTACCGGTTCGATGCCGGGGACGATGCCAGAGTCGGTCGTCTCGGAGCACGTAGAGGAGGACTACTCGAACCATTCAGACCATTCAAACCACTCGGACCATTCGCGCCGTTCACGCCATTCGGACCGCCATTCGGATGTCCATTCGGATGTCCACTCGGATTATCAGTCGGATCACCGCTCGGATCACTCAGAGGTCTCGGTTCCCGGTTCGGCAAGATCAGCGCACTCGACACAGTCCAACCGCCAATCGGATGTTCATCCAGACCATCAATCAGACGTCCATTCAGATCATCACTCCGATCACCACTCAGATGTCTCGGATCACCATTCAGATCGTTCAGATCGCTCCGACCATCACTCAGATATCCCAGACCACCACTCGGATATCCTTTCGGACCATCACCCTGACCAGCACTCAGACCGCCGTTCAGAGGTCTCGGATTACCACTCGGATTATTCCAACCACCACTCGGACTACCACTCGGACCATCGCTCGGATCACCAATCCGTAGTGTCGGTGCCAGAGTCGGTAGGATCGAGACATTCAGGCCATTCGGTCCTCTCTGACCACTCTGGTCACCATTCAGTTTACTCGGATCATTCGAATCGCTCGAATCGCTCAAACCGCTCGAATCGCTCAAACCGCTCGAACCGTTCGAACCGCTCGAACCGCTCGAATCATTCCGATCGCCATCCAAAGTCCCCTGACCACCACTTGGTGAACTCGGCGGACTCCAAACACAAGCCATCTATGCATGAGTCTGCCCCCGTGTCGCCGGTGTCGCCGCCTGGCTCGGCCGACGACTCGGCAGACTTGGCTGACATGTCGGACTCGCTCGGCTCGCTCGGCTCGCTCGTCCTGGTCGAGTCGACGGACGCGTCCGATGTGACAGAGTTGAAGCCGTCCACGGAGGTGTAATGGAAGTTTGTTGTTGCGCTTTTGCATATTTTGCCCTGCTTTTTGCATGTCTACATGTCTAGCGATTTGCATTTTGATATTTTTCTTGGTTCTTCTTGGCATACCCTGAGGCGATGGATAATATGGGTGCATAAAAAGGGTTTGACTCTTTCCTAGCCTTATGACTCAACGACTCGCCACGACGCTTAGACGCTTACGACTGATCTGATGGGACCGACAGACTGCAGCCACATTGGACACTAGTATTTATTCAGGATTACGAGGACTCAGATTGGTTGGCAGTGAATGTCTTGAATTCTGCAGACTTGGAGTGCTTCCCTCTCTTCTTGCTTCCGTCCTCCTTCGCCTTCACAATCGCTCGCTCATTCGCTCGCTCGCCCTCTACGTCTTCACATCCGGCTCGTCACGGCCAATGTACTCCTTGAACTTGAGCAGCGACTTGGCCAGCTCAATCTCGGGCTTGAGCACATCCTGGGCATCCTTGGGATAGGTGGCCGGGTCGTTGCTGTGCTGCTCAATGTAGAGACGGATGGTGGCGCCGCTGGAACCGGTGCCAGAAAGGCGGACGACGATGCGGGTGCCGTTGTTGAAGCGCACGTAGAGACCCTGGTGGTCCGAGACGGAGCCGTCGAGGTCCGTGTAGGAAAAGTCGCCGGCTTCAGTGACGGTGCGGCCGTCAACGACGCTGCCGACAAAGGTAGGGTCAGCGACGAAGCCAGCGAGCACACCGACAACGCGGGCGGCACCGCCCGAGTCAACATTTTCGTAGTCGTAGCGGGTGAAAAAGGTGCGGCCGTACTCGGCCCAGAAATCGGCCTGGATCTGGCGGATTGTGGGCGTGACGGTAGGGTTGGCAGTGCCCAGGCCAGCAATAATGTTGAGCCAGGCGACAATCGCCCAGAGGCCGTCCTTTTCGCGAATGTGGTTGCTGCCCGTGCCAAAGCTCTCCTCGCCGCAGATGGACAGCTTGTCGGCGTCAAAGAGGGCGCAGAAGAATTTCCAGCCGGTGGGAACCTCGTAGGACTGCAGGCCCTGCTTCTTGGCGACGAGGTCGACAGCACCCGAGGTGGGCATGCTGCGAGCGAGGCCAAAGACGCCATTGCGGCGGAAGTAGGGGATCAGCTGGGCGTGGTGGGCAATGATGGCGAGGCTGTCACCAGGCGAGACAAAGGCACCGGCGCCGTAAATCATGTTGCGGTCGCCATCGCCGTCCGAGGCAGCGCCAAAGGGAATGGCGCCCTTCTCAACGGCGTCGACGAGGGTGTGGGCATAGGTCAGGTTGGGGTCAGGGTGGCCACCACCAAAGTCGGGGCTCGGAACGCAGTGCTGGATGCTGGCGGGGCCGAGGCCAAAGGCGTCGGCAAAGATGGCCTTGCCGTAGGGACCCGTGACGCCGTTCAGGCCGTCAAACAGCATGCGGAAATCGGGATGCGCAGCAAAAAAGGTGCGGATTAGGTCAAAGTCAAAAATGTCCTTGAGCATCTCGACGTAGTCGGCCGTGCTGTCGACAATCTCGACCTCGAGCGGGCCGTAGGAGCGGGTGCCAACAGTGGTGATGTCGACATCAGAAACGAGCGGCAGCAACTTGTAGGAAGTCAGGGCCTTGGCGGCGGCGAAAATGCCATTGGTGACGGACTCGGGGGCCGGGCCACCGTTGGCAAGGTTGTACTTGATGCCAAAGTCGGCCTTGGGGCCACCGGGATTGTGGCTGGCGGTCAGCAGAATGCCGCCGGTGGCCTTGCGCTTGCGGATGAGGTGGCTGGCGGCGGGTGTCGAGAGGATGCCGTTCTGGCCGATCAGCAGCTTCTTGACGCCGTAGGCGGGAGCGATGCGAGCAATCAGCTGGATGACCTCGGGGTTGTAGTAGCGGGCATCGCCGCCGATGACGAGAGTAGCACCTGGGGGTTAGCGAGTGTGCGCGAGGGGCGCCTGTGCTCTGGTCCAATTGTTTGTTCGTGTTCTCGCGCTCTTCTTGAGTCTCTCTTTGCTCTTTTACGAGTCTTTCTCTTTTGTTCATTCATTCTTTTTCTCGTCACACGTACCCTCAGCTCCCTCGGGAATCGACAGCAGGACGCTCGTGATAAACGACTCGCTGTAGTGCGGCTGCTGGAAGACGGTGACCTTTTTGCGAAGACCAGAGCTGGGCGGATCAGCAGCTTTCCCTCTTGTTGGGCGCAAATGCCGCTGACGGCCAATAGACTTACGTGCCCGGCTTCTGGTCCGTAAAGGGTGTAAACTCGACAGTCTGGACGGCAGCCATGGTGTGCAATGGACGTGTGCGTGCAAAGGGGGATGCAATCTGCGTTCCAGGGGCTCTTTGTTGATGGGAAAACTGGCAAAAGCAGCTGGTCAGGAAGCTGGAGGTTGAAATGGCGACGTTCTTAGTGGGGTGTCCCGCCGGAGCTGAGCTTGGATATTGCCGTGCGAATAGTCTGTGCATGCTGTACATTATTATAGACGTATTTTTCTTGCTTGTTAATGTACACCACAGTATCCAATACTCGCACGTCCTTCACCCCACCACGCCGCCCCAAACAGGCAATTTCAGCTAACCTCTGGGCGAGTCTCCTTGGCGGACTAGAGGAAGAGAAGAGCCGCAGCCGCGGCCAGCCCAGACCGTCTGCCGGCAAACTGTTGCACTTTGAGACTGGTCGTTTCACGGGAGTCGGACAAGACGTTGGACAGGCCGTCGTACAGGGACAGCCGCGTAGCGCGCACTTCTGGTTGTTGGGCCGGTAGGCAGATAGACTTGAAGAGAACCGTCCTCGCCCATGTGGCAAAGACAGCAGAGTTTTTGTTGTACCGTGTACTCACACGGGTACTCCCATTGCAAGAGGCCGCCGGCTACAGTTCCACCGCCAGTATGCAAGCTGCTGCCCTGCCTCTCCTAAACCTTGATCTCTCTTCATCCCAACCGGAGCGGAAGCTCCGTGGCTGAGTGGCGGTGGACAACAGACAACGGACAACAGACAATCAGACAATAGACGGCAAGCAATTGACAAATAATTGGCGACAGGCAACAGGCAATCAGAAACCAGATGCCGACGGGCTTTGCTGCTGTCTGGATCGGCAGGCACGGTGGCGAAGCGCCGTCAACAAAACGGCGGTTCTTTGTTAGTTGGACAGAGCACAGAGTACACCAGACCTCTGCAAGGCAGCAGCCGACCTCTACGGGCGGGCCTTGTGTATCCGCCCAGAACGAGATACCGGACAGGGCCGGTGGTGGTGTAGGTGTAAACTTAGTGGTGATGTGCACCAGAGATTACTCGGTGTTTTAGTTGATTTTAGTGTTCTGCAGCAGCGTTGCCACCGAAAGGGCTAGAAAGCACTTGCCAGAGCGCCGTCGGTGCGGGCGTACCTTTTTCCTAGTGCAGGTTCTGGCCCCTGCTGGAAGGCACGGGGCGGGGATTTCGGCCCTGAAATGACCTCATTGCCACCGCTCGTCCATTGCTCAATAGCAATTTCTGCTTAATTTCCACCTGTGACCAACCTGGGGTTACAATTTCTCCGACATAGCTCGCGTCTGCAAAGAAGCGACCGTGAAAGGTAACCCAGCACGGCAATGAACGACGGGAATGACGTAGGAACGCACCGAATAAGCGTACTCGTATGCTTCTGCTTTGTCGCTGTTTGTTCCCTCGTGCATTGCCGACTTGAATGGCACGGTTGACGATAGCACCAAGTCCTTCCCATCGGCGCTAGTGGCAACAGACGAGAATAGCCCTTCCGCGGCGCAAATCTGGCAGCTGTCGGAATTCCTTGGCCGTGGAATATGCCGATGCCGACGGGTCGTGATGGCATTGCCCACCGAGTCGGTGATGCCCTGAACGTACGAGAACTGGGACAAAGCCACCGAAAGGGAGGTGGCAAACCGCAAGGTGGCAGGCTGCCTCAGGGACCTGCAGACGGACAAAGGATTCCCTTTGTCTGCGTCTTTGTGCGTCGTGTTGCATCGTGTTGTTTGTGTCTGTGTCGCTTGAACTTGTTTCGTTTCTCCCTGTTTTTCTTTTCCTTCTTTTTCGTCTTCTCGGAGCACGCAAAGTTCAATTGCCTGACGCAGACGTAGGAAGTCTGCCGTCATCAAGGGCAGCGCTGAGGCACGGCGCGAATTCGGCCACGATGCAGGCGCGACCAGGACCGCCCTGCTGCACCTTCCCTGCTCGCTGCTCGCGATGAGTCGTGGTTAAGCTCTGCGTCCCCTGCTGGATGCCGGCACGTGGGTCGTGCTTGCCTGCTTTGGACGTCATGCTCGCAGTGACCTGTGAGCGTGTTGGCCTGCGCCTGCTTGTCCCAGCCCTCAACAGGCTTTCCCTAGCCCTGTAACGTACCCTTCCCTTCCCAGGCATCGGCCTGGTTGGCTCCTTCCGCGTCGGCATGTCATGAGACTGCGGGTATTTTTCGTTTCGTACTTTGGCATCTTCTCATTTCTGATCAAAGTATTTCGGCTGGCATAGAGCCATCCTTGCATCATTGTCCGCGGAATCCTCGTATCGGCCACGCCTATAGCAAGCCACTGACGCATTTTACAGGCTGTCCCGTGTGCGCTGGAAGTGGCGTCTCCGTGCGCTGTCGCAGCCGCGGCGCCACGGCAGCTCCTTTTAGGGGTTCTTGTTTCTTTTCCATTTTTTCCTCTTTTCACTTCTCTTTCCTCGGTTTTCTCTGCCGTTCGACGGCCGTCTTTGTCCTCATGACGCAAGGCAGCCCATCACTAAGTATACGCCGCGTTGTCGCCCTGCGGTGAGGACGTGCATACGCGCGAGGGATTTCCTGCTCTGATGAGCATGAGTAAGATTCGATTTCCTCCGCTCCCAAACCTACCCATCCAAAACCCCGGACTGGTCACGCACGGTTGAACTGGCCGCCCATGCCGCCGCCGTACGGAAGTACTTCGCGCTGCGCGCAACTGACGGCCTCGCGATTGGCGGGTGCTGCCCTGCGGAGCTAAGATCAAGCCGCTCGTCCTAAAGACGACTCCTGTCGCTCGCACCTCGCCAGCCCGGCTAGTGGCGACACTCGGCCGGCAGAAGACGTTTGTGGCCTCGGGAGCGACAAGAGCTCTAGGAATTATGGAACTCTGGGACGCAGCCATTCTGGAAGGGCCGAGAAGCCTCTTGCTTCCCGGCAAGTCGGATCAACAGCAAAAACAGGGACCAGGGCGACATCGCCGCAGATTGGCTGGCGTGTACCAGGAGTGGCGAAAAGCCCCCCAAACACCCCCAAAATGAGCGTCCAGCCACCACACCACCTCGCCGTCCCTCCCCCAGGCAGGCCAAACAACGTCCATGGTTCGGGGTACAATGGTACAACGGCCCACGGCCCACGGCTCATGGCCCAATCTGTGCATCCCGTTTAGCCCGACATGCTTCGGCCTTTTGATGGCTCGTCCCTCCGGCTGCCAGCTCCACCGCCAGGCGCGGGCAGTGTTGTTCGCCTGCCGCTACATATACACCCGCTGGCTGCTAGAAATATATAACACGCACACCCTTCCTTGATCGTGACCAAACGTTGTGGATGTCTTGACTGGTTGCTCTGTTCTCTGGGCCTGGAATTGGATCTCGTCTTCCGTCTTCCGCCACTCGTCATCCGTCTCTCGCCCCCCTTCTGTTCTTGTTCGCCCCCGGCCCTGCAGACGTAGATCCCTGCACCCAGTTCTCGCCTCCCTAGCCGCCTGGTAAGTTTATCTCTCTCTGTTCTTGTTGCAGTCTCTCGAGTTGCATTTTCTTTCGCGTCCCTCCTGCCTTCTGTCAATCACACTTTTCCTCCCACCATTCATCCATTGCTCTCCAATGTCCTCCCTAACTGCTCATCACCGTTTCAAGCTGGTCGTTGTGAAAGCCGAGGCTGTTCGAGGTTGAGCTCGTCCCATCTAGACATCTTACACTGCCGATCTCAGACATCCCCACCCCGTCCTCGGTCTAGATCCTTCTGCTTCTCCCCTTCACCTTCTCCGGCAGTTCCTGAACGAGTAGCCTATCGTGGGCGCTCTGCCATTCAGACCCCTACCCTTCCTACCCGGACGTCTCACAGCCTCAACATCCCAACGCCTCGATCTCCTGCGTACATATGTCTATGTACTCACTCACACACGTGTCGCTCCCATCTCCCGGAGGAACAGGGTCTGGCTCAACGAGATAGTGAGAGCCCTAAGTTTTCCTTTCCCCACCCACACAGGCCGGCCCAGAAGGCCATGTACGAGAGAGTATAGCATTTGACGCCGTGCCGCAGGCCCCAGAGCAGCTGTGTGGCCACAAGCATAAGATGACCTACAAGGAGCCCAGCCCACAATCAATGCACCAATGCATGCATCAGTGTACCATTGCAGCGCTGCCCAACCAGAAGCCAATCACCAAGCCCCCAAGCCCCCAAGCCCCAGACCCCCCATGTCCGTCTCCCCTCCTCCGTCCCCCCCCCCCCCCCCCCCGGTCGTCAATTCCTTTGGCCAAGGCCTGGACTCATTGAGTCGGCTCTAAGAGCTGTGGCGCTGTGGCGCTGCGATACCGCGTCCTGCTGCAGTGCCACAGTGCTCAGGAAGTGACCTGCTCTAGCTTACCCGCCCGGCCTACCACGCTGCACTGCTCCTCCGTGTCCTCTGTCCCTTCTCCCGCTCCGGGTTCTCCAGCGCCCCATGTAACTAACAAGCAGAACAGTCAGCAGCCAGAAGAGCCGTGGACAGTCTGATTTTTTCCTCATTTTTTTCCTCTCCATCCTCAAAAGGGGCCTCGGCCCACTCCTTCGCCAGCACCAGTCACCGCCTGGTAGGCCATCGCCGCTCAGGGTGTTGCCCCACGCTCGTCCAGTCGGGCTTCACAACATCCTTGGTTCTCCATCCCACCAAAAACAGACACAAAAATAAGACCAAAACCCAATCCAAAAAGCCGCAGCCCTCAACTGCCTTGTGCCACCACCACTAGACAACACTTGCCACAACTGCTGCACCATCAAGACCTTGACACTAGACTCTCGGACACGGGTGTTGATACGCACCCCCCCACCCCCTGGTGTACCCTCCAGCGAGCCACCCTCGGTACCTGATACTTGCTCTCCCTTTGATATGTTTCTAGTTCGCTGTCCGTTTGATCACGACTAGAAACAATACTGTAAGTTTCTTCTTGCCACCCAACCGGTATATCCATTGTTTCTTTCTCTGTTTTTTGTGCCTCTATTTGCTATGATAAACCTGACACCCTGGCAGTCTGGGGACGCATTGCTTCTGCCAGATTCAAACTCGCAATCTTGCAATATCAAATAGCAACTGGACACGGCAAGCCAGCACGGGAGGCTCTGGCGTTTGTTTTCTCTCGTCTTACGCTCTTCCGCAGCCGACACAGGCGAGACACACTGTCAGCAATCTGATGATCGATGATAAGGCCTCTCACCAAGTCCTGCAGGACATCCGCCCTGGCCAGGCGACTGTTTCTAGACCGGGCGAGTCCAGCCAAGGAGAGACGGCCATTTCCGCGGAACAGCCCGGACTGGACGACTATGGGCAGCAGCAGCAACAGCAGCAGCAGCAGCAGCAGCAACAGCAGCAGCAGCAGCAGCAACAGCAGCAGCAGCAGCAGCAACAGCAGCAGCAGCAACAGCAGCAGCAACAGCAGCAGCAGCAGCAGCAGCAACAGCAACAGCAGCAGCAGCAACAGCAGCAGCAACAACAACAACAACAGCAACAGCAGCAGCAGCAGCAGCAACAGCAGCAGCAACAACAACAACAACAGCAGCAACAACAACAGCAACAACAACTACTACTACAGCAACAACAGCAGCAACAGTATCAGTATCAGTACCAGCTGTACCAGCAGCAGCAGGCGCAAATTGGTACGCACCAGCAGGCCTATGACATGGCCGGTATGGCACACGCTCTGCCCACGGCCGACTATAGACAGCAACAGTACGGATCCGGAACACCGCGGTTTGGTGCCGTCTCGTCGCACCCTGCGCCGTCGATGCCACCGTACGCGCCCGGCTACTATATGCCGCACTCGCCACAGCTGCCACCGTCGCCATACTTTGCCAGCAGCATCGGCTCGCAGCAAGGCTTCGCCTACTACACTGGCCCGGTACAGCCAAGGATGCCATACCCTCGACAGTATGGCCGCAAAGGTAGACACAGCCGCCGCGGACTCTTTGCGTACCATGTGTTCTCTAACGTTTTCCAAGCACAGCCTAGGTCGGGGCCCGCTGTTGCATCGGGAAGCGCGGCGAATTCAAGAAAGTGTGAGTTTGCAAGTTTGGTGAATCTTCTCGTCCTTTCAATGCAATCCAAACTAACACACGCAGCCGAAAGGGCCAGCAACGTGGTGCGTGGCCCCCCAAGGAAGCCCAAGCAAAGCGGTAGGCAAAAGCCCACTCGTTTTCCTCTCTTCCATTTGATTTTCCCTAGAACGCAACTGAACTAACTTACATCTTTAGGGCACGCGATTTGGATCGGAAACCTCCCACCGCAGACAAACTTGATGGAGCTAGTGGAGCACGTCTGCAAGTACACAGTCGACCTCGAATCGTTGTTTCTTATCTCCAAAAGCAACTGCGCCTTTGCCAACTACAAGGACGAGCTGAGCTGTGCCGACGCGCAGCAAAAGATTAACGACACCCGGTTCATGTCGGTGCGCCTCGTCAGCCGGCTGCGCAAGAATGCTGTCGACGGATTGTCGGGCGTGTTGCCGACTGAGGCTCGACAGCCTAAAGACCAAGCCCCGACCACGGACGGGATCGACGACGACGAAGACGGCGACGAAGAGGTGACAGACGAGCCGGACGGAAAGCAAACACCAGCACCGTTGTCTCCTTCGAATACAACCCTGTTGTCTCTGCCGGAAGGCCAGAGAGACAGGTTCTTCATCCTTAAGAGCTTGACGGTGGACGACCTGGAATCGAGCGTGCGGACAGGCATCTGGGCGACACAGTCGCACAACGAGGAAACATTGAACAATGCCTTCAAGGTGGGTCATTTTTGCGTCTCTCTTGTTCTTCGTCGACTAACCTGCAGAACTGCGATAATGTCTTTTTGATATTTTCGGCCAATAAATCGGGCGAGTACTTTGGCTACGCCCGGATGACCTCTGAGATCAACGAGGATCCGGCAGCGGCGATCCAATTCGCCCCGAAAGCACAGGCCTACACCGACGAGGACCTACCGAAAGCGATCCCGACCGAAGCCGCCGAATTTTCACCGGCCGGCCGTATTATTGACGACTCGGCCCGAGGCACTATATTCTGGGAAGCGCTGCATGACAGCGGCGAAGCGGACGAGGGGGACGAGAGCAACGAGAAGGATGTGGGGGAAAGAGAAGGGAAAGATGCAACAGGGAAAAAAGAACAGAAAGAACAGGGCGAAGACGGGGCGAGCAGCGCCAAGGGCGGCGTCGGCGGTGTTGGAAGTGTTGACGGTTCCGGCAGCATTGACGACATTCCCGGCAATGCTGGTGTCAGCGCCGTCGCCGGCGAACAGCAGACTTGGGGCAAGCCATTCCGGCTGCAATGGCTGTCGACGACCAGCGTGCCCTTTTACCGGACACGCGGAATGCGCAACCCGTTCAACGCCAACCGCGACATCAAGATTGCGCGCGACGGCACCGAGGTCGACCCGGCCGTGGGCCAACGACTGCTCGGACTGTTCCACCCGCCCGTGGCGATGCCGAGATCTGGCGGCCGTGGAGCTGTATACTAGAGGCGGAGGTCATGGGGGCATGGCTGGTCTGGACCAGGCCCGAGTGTTTCGCAAAGGTGCCATCTCTTCTCCATCTCGATCGAGATCATTTGTTTTGTTTGATAGCTTATAGAAACTACAAGTATAAACTTGCACGTGCAGAAATAAGTAATAAGCACTTGATTTTAGGCGAACCTATTGGCTAAATCGATGCAGAAAATCACAATTTTGGGCCTGTCCGGGACCTTATCGGAATGCAGTTTCTTTCACGTTACCATCACAAGTCGTAGAAAAATGCATGATGTGACGGATGTGGCAGAAATCAGGCAAATCGATCTCGATGTCGCCAAAAGCTTCTGTTTCCAATGTATGACGCAACATCTGGTCCATTTCGACCACTCGATATATAGTGTAACCTCGGCTGCTGATTGGTCAGCGGTAGCAGTGGATTCTTGTGGATGTCGTAGTCACCAGAGCTATTCTAGAAGTAGCTAGCTCTATACATGGCTGCCTTGGCCTATTGGCGGAAGCTTCCCTTAGCTTCCAGAGCCGTCAGGAATGGTAAGTTCGGGAAGCATCGAAGGACGACAAATCATCGAGTCTTGACATCATGCAAAGCAACTCGTATGCTCTGGCATCTTCAGGAATCGCGTGCGTGATTCCATATGCCGTGGCGATGGGGTATAAAGAACGCGGCCGTCTGCGCCCAGCAGACAAACTTTTTTCTCTGTATTACAACAACTCATCCAAGACTTGAAGCATCTTCTTCACAACCGCTCCAAAAACATTCAAAACGCCTCTCTATAGCCACTCTTCTCTTCACCCATCCAAATCTTTCAACATGCCTATCTTCCAGCACCAGCCCAGCTCTGCCGTCTACACCCCGGACCAGGCCTTTACCAACCTCTTCCGCCTCATTGACGGCTTTGACAACTACTCGCGCGAGGTGAACAACAACCAGCAGGCAGTGGGGGCTCCGGCTGGTAGCAACTCGGCCGTCCAGGCTGGCGGCCACGGCAATAAGGTCGCCTCCCGCGTGCCGTCTTCGCCGACGCGCGCCTTCAGCCCGCGCTTTGACGTGCGCGAGACTGACACCGCCTATGAGCTCCATGGCGAGCTGCCGGGCGTCGCCCGCAAGGACGTGACAATTGAGTTCTCGGACCCGACGACGCTGGTCGTGAGCGGCCGCATCGAGCGCAGCTACGAGACGGACCAAGCACCGACGACTGCCGGCACCGTCACGCCGGCTTCGGCCTCCCCGAGCCTCAAGGCGACGGTCGAGGACGAGCCGGTAGACGACGAGGGCGTCCTGGTGGACGAGCACGCCAAGGAGACCGCTGCCAAGGAGGCTGCTGCCGCCCCCAAGGAGGCCGCTGCCAAGGAGACGACCGTGGCGCCGGCGGCCACAACCACCACCACGGCGGCTGCCACCACGACCAAGCCGGTCCGCTACTGGTACCGCGAGCGGTCGGTGGGCCAGTTCCGGCGCGTCTTTGAGTTCCCCATTGCGATCAACGAGGACGCGGTGAAGGCTAGCCTGGACAACGGTGTGCTGAGCGTGACGGTGCCCAAGGCGGCCAAGCGCCAGACGAAGCGGATTGCGGTCAACTAAAGCGCAAAAAGCAAGAGAGTACCACCCGCGGGATCGCATAACACTTGGCGCATCGGATCGTTCTTTACTTGTTTTCAACACGGTGTTTGAATCTGGACAGATTGCTTTTTACGAGATAACGGATTACGGATTCGGAGATTCAACATTAATATTTGCTTATTAGATAGCAATCAAACCAAACTGATACAAAGAGATCTGTTCCATAAGTGACTACATAAAAGGGATAATCAATCGTACAGCAGTCATGGGCGTCGGCGTGCGCACTATGTAGGCACTCGTTGCTATGTAGCGGGGATGGACCACGTGACACGCACGATGGCGTCAGTTATGGCCGTTCAAACGAGACCACATCCTAACACGTTTGTTCCTCCCAACCGCTGCCATGATTGCCCCCGCTGCCGAGGCTGGCTTCCACGATGCCGGCGCCTACGATGCCTATCGTCCATCCTACTCGGACGCTGTTGTCGACGGCCTGCTGCACCAACTCGCGGTGCCGCCGGCCGACGTGCAGACAGTCAACCTGGTCGAGATCGCTGCTGGCACGGGCAAGTTTACAGAGACGCTGTCCCGACGGGCCGTGGCGTCGGCGGCCGCTCACATCCCTTGGTCCATTGTCGCCGTCGAGCCGCACGACCAAATGCGCGCCCAGCTCGAGGCCAAGCGGCTGCCGCACGTGAGCGTCGTCCAAGGCGTGGCGACAGCCGTGCCGTCTGTGCCGGATGGCTGGGCCGACGCCGTCATCATTGCGCAGGCGTTTCACTGGTTCGCCAACCAAGAGGCCCTCGGCGAGGTGCGGCGGCTGCTGAAGCCGGGCGGCCTGGTCGGGGTCGTCTGGAACGCCGAAGACTGTGCGTTTGTGTGGCCTACTAATCCCGTTTTCCCCTTTTTCTTTCTTCCTGCTGAGACTCGCAGACAACAAACCACATGACTGGCCGGCCGCCGCGCCGTGGCTGCAGCGTCTCAACGACCTCATCTTTGCCCTCGGCGACGACGGCAATCCGCGCTTCCGCAACGGCCGCTGGCCCGCTGCGTTTGTCGAGGCTGCCGCCGCCCAGCCACCGCTGTTCACGCCGCTGACCGACACGCGTGTGCCCTGGACCGTGGCCCTGACGCCGGACGGGCTGTGGCACCGCCTGCTGACGCTCAGCCAGGTGGCGAACCTGCCCGCGGGCGACGCGGACGACGGCGCAGCGCGTCCCATCAGCCGGGGCGCGTTCCGGCGGCGGCTGGACGCGATTCTCGCAGGGGTCGCGCGGGATGCGGACGGGGCCGTGGCGGTGCACGGGGTGACGTACTATGCGTGGGCGCAGAGAGTGTGAGCAGCAAAAAGAGGTGCAGACGGCAGGAGGCAAGGCAAAGCCAAGTAGGCACAAATGGACTGTATTCCGTATTTCATTTCGCCACGCTCGTCGACGCATCACTCATCGGCTGCAATGTACATAACTGGCAGTGTCAGCAGTGCTCCGTCTGGCCTCTCGGCTTCCCAGTCTCCTCTTCGCACACACCATTGTTTCCCCGGACAAAGGCGTCGCCGTAGGTCCGCCGCTTGACGCCGTTGACGTACTCGGCCGTCTTCTCCAGTGCAATGTTCATGTAGCCGTCGACCGACTGGAGTTCGCCTGGCCGTGTGTCAGCCAGCATTCGACACTCTCCGTTTGACAAACAGAACGTCTGCTTCCTTCACCTTTGTAGACGACGCCCGAGTTGAGCTTCACGACGACCGGGCTGCCGATGATTTCGCTGAGGAACGCGCTCGGGTCCGTGCCCTCTGACTGGCCGTTCTCCATGGCGCGGGATGGTCTGGGCGGTTGGGTGGTCGGTAGAGTGGTCTCGTGGAGGATTTGTCGTCTCTGTTGCGGTCGACAATGGCAAATCTGGCAGTGGGGCACTCTTCTACGTGCATATTGATGCCCCGCTTTGCTGGTTTCAGCCCAGAGCCTTTGTTCTAGCTTGGTTGGGCGCGAACCAAAGCCACGCCGTTCTTCGACACTATTGCAGCACCACCACGACGGGCGCGTGTGCACTCTCTCGTACGACTGTGCATAGGGCGATCCCTGTGCGCGCACAGTTCTGACCGTTTGACTACTCTTCTTTTTTTTCGACGTTCCGTTCCGACTCTCGTTCTCCGCCTCTTCGACATTTGCTTTCCTTTCGACTTCTCACCTTTTACTTGTCCCTTTGGGAATTGCCCGCGGGACGGGACTGTCCGCACGATGGACGTGGACAGCGGCGTCGAAGACGGAGCCGAGGAGTGGACGAACACAGACTTCAGCTATATGCCGTACGCGTATGCGTTGGAGCCGGCGGCCGGGCCGTCGCCGATTGCGAATTTTCTATTGGAACTGGCAGATGGACAGGGCGGGAGCTCGGCCGCGGGCGCAGGCCAGGGAATCCAGGGACTCCAGGGAATTCAAGGAAGCCCTACGAGCCCGGCAGGCGCCCAGACTAGCCAGTCGAGCCACGTGGGAAGCCCGGTCGAAGTGCAGATGGCCGGCCAGTCTCCCGGCGAAACAGCGCCGATGGCGCAGACGTTCATGTGGGCACACATGATCCCACCACCCACTGCACAGGAAGCACAGGCGGGACATGTATCAGCTCAAGCACAAACGACGGCAACGGAGACGGCGGCCAGCCACGGACCACCACAGTCACACGGGGCCGTGCGAGAGACGCTGCGGCAGGTCTCGGACAGCACAGGCGGCGCCCGGCTCGAGGGGAGATCCCGGCCAGCGAAGGGGCCCCTCGCGGGCATGATGGGCGGCGGCATCGTGCGGCCGCCCCCCCCGGCGACGACGGACCGCGATGCCTCCCACGGCGGCGCGCTGCTCTTCCGCCAGCCGCTAGCCATAGCCACGGTCGTCGTGCGCGGCCGCGAGTTTTGCATCCACGCCGAGCTGCTCTGCCGTCAGTCCGACTACTTTGCGCGGGCTCTGCATGGTGGCTTTGCCGAGGCGGCGACGCAGCGGATCGAGCTGGGCGGCAGCGGCGTTGGCGGCGGCGGAGGCACCACCACCACCAGTGACACCAGCGACACCAACGTTACCAGCACGCGCGGCGATGCTGCCACCGCCGCCGCCGCTGCTGCTGCTGCTGCTGCTGCTGCTGCTGACGACGACGACATCTCGCCCGACGAATTTGGCCTCTGGGTCGACCTGCTGTACCGCGCGCACTTTCACCGGCCTGGCTGCTTTGTGCTGCGCAAGGAGGAGACGGGCGGCTCGCTGTCGACGCGGCAGATTCTGTCGCTGTGGCGACTCTCGGACCGCTTCCTGCACCGCCCGCTGGCGGCCCTGGCCGAGGAGAGCCTGCAGCACCGGCTCGGCCTGTACTCGACCGAGCAGTGGCGCCGCCTGTACCGCTCGCGCTCGCCGACTGACATCCGGGCGCGCGTCGGCCGCCTGCAGGACGCGTACCGCCAGTGCCAGGAGCAGGGACTGCCGTTTGGCGACGCCATTGTGGCTGCGTGTGCCAACTGCCCGGCGCAGGTGTACGCCGACTGCGTAGATCTGCTGGACGCAGACTTCATGGCGCTGGTGTCGCGGCGCATGATTCTGGCACACGCCGACGAGACGCTGCGCAGCCGGGACGAGCGGGCGACGGCGGCGACGGCGGCGGCAGTGTCGTCGGCGGCCGAGCGGGCGCGGATGAAGTAGGGGAGGGGGGGGGTGGTCAAGCGAGGTAGTGTTTTTGGCGTTACGGATCGGCTTCAGCGAGGGTTTGTTTGCGTCCCGACGGACCAGCAGCAACGAGATTATCCAGCAACGAATTCCTACTTTATAATGTCTATCGGCATGGTTTGTCACAAGGTCCAAAAACAAGCTCTCCGTTCGTTTTCCACTCCCGTAGATCCTACACGTATCGGTACACAACCCAGCGCCCGTCTACGCCGCCTGCTGCTCCATGTGCGTGGGCAGATTGTAGTCGGCATAGTCGGCGTGGACAAAGGCGCGGTCGACAATGGGCACCGACTCGATCACGTACTGGAGGCTTTCGCTGTTGGATTTGTCAGCATGCAGATCAAAGGACCCGAAGACATCCGCGAGAGACGCACCTGAGGTCATGGCTGTCCTTGAGCGACATGTTGGCGTCGAGCACAATGTCGACCTCGACAATCAGCTTGTCGCCACCATGGTAGGCCTGGAGGCCCTGGATGGCGCGGATCGTCTTGGCGAAGCGCATCGTCAGGTAGAGGAGAATGTTGCGCTGGTCGGCCGTGGCGGAAAAGCCGGAGAGGTGCTTGATGTGCTCAATCGACGTGGCGGACCAGTTGAAGATGACGACGAGCGACAGCAGCAGACCGCCGAGGGCGTCGAGCCACCAGATGCGCGCATAGAAGCCGACTGTCCGTGGTTAGCAAAGAGGGCGCACACGACACGGGCCAGAACGAAATGGCCGAGACACACCAATCGGGAAGGCAATCGAGCCGGCGTTGAAAATGACGTCGGTCATGGCATCGCCAGCCCTACAAAGTCTGTCAGTCAAGTCGTCACGGTGGTCCGTCCCACACGATCACTCACAGTGCCTGCACACTCGAGTTCTTGACCATGCGGCACCACAGCCAGCACAGCCCCTTGATGACAATCGTGGTGAACATAATGGCCAGCGCCGGGATGCCCAGCTCAATGATGCTGTGGTCGTCCGAGGCCAGCCGCTGCACGGCTTGCAGCATGACCTGCACAAACGACGTGATCATAATGACCGAGAACATGAGCACGCCCAGCGGCTCGAGGCGCCGCCGCCCGACCGGGTAGCGGTACTGGTCCTGGTTGCTGATCAGCCAGGTGGTCGTCCAGACAATCGCTGTCGACAGGAAATCGAGCACCGCGTCGACCAAGCTGGCCAGCACCGAGATGGACGGCACCGACAGCACCACGGCGCACTTGCCGGCCAGCAGGATCGCGTTGGCGGCCAGGTTGATGTAGATGGCGAGCGTCACGACCGGCGCCGTGCTGTCCACGTTCTCGTCGTCCTCCAGCAGCTGCGGGATGTCCTCGAGGCGGGTGGACGGGCTGCGCGTGCCGGAGCCGTCGGCGTTGGGGGCGGCGGTCGAGGAAGTCACCGCGATTGTCGTGCACGTGGCGATGGGGATCGGCTTGGCCGGCTGGGCAGTGGCCGTCGTCTCGCTATCGGTGGCGCCGTACGACGGCGCGTTGGCACGGTGGTCCTTGGCGTCCAGCTTGGGGTGCCGCACGGCGCCTGGATCGTGGTCGTCCTCGCCGTCCTCCTCGGGCTCCTCGAGCAGGGGCATGGACTCAGAGGATCGGTATATAGCCTTTGGGGTGCGCTTGACGCGGCGGGCGGCGGCGGCCGTGCCGTTGGTCGGCGAGGAGGACAGCGGACCGCCGGCGGCAGCCGTGGGCGAGGCCGCGGGCTCTTCCGAGATGGTGGCAGGCAGTTCAAGGCTGCGGTAGGAGTGGCCGTGGTGGAGGTTGTTGTACTCGTTGAGGAGGTCGTGGGGCAGAGAGGAGGAGAGGAGGCGATCAATGTAGAGATATTGCTGGATGAGCATGTTGTTGCGCTCATAGTATTCGCGTCTAGAGTGTGAGAACGAGCGGAGTGAGGAAAGAAGAACAAGCTCAGCGAGAAAAGAAAGAACGAGCGGAGCGAGGAAAGAAAAAAAAACGAGCGAAGCGAGGACAAAAAGAAAAACTTACAAGGGATGCGTCATGTTTTTGATCTCCTCCTCCGTCTTCCAGTAGCGCTCCCAGCGGTACCGCTTGGCCTTGCCAATGAGGCGCATGCTGCGCATCTGTGGGTTGTTAAGCAGCGCATTCAGACGGCGGTCGTCGTGGCGGCGCGCGTCCTCTTCGTCATAGGCAAAGTTGCCGTCGCGTCGCCAGCTGGACCCCGCGGCATCCGAGCCCCCCGAGGGCGTGGCCGACCCGGATCCGGGGCCGCCGGGACCGACTGCCAGGCCGAGCGCCTCCTCCTCGTCGCGCGCGTAGTGCACGCTGGTCGTCGAGGGCCGTCGCCGCAGCAGCGTCGCGAGCGTACTGCCGCGGGGGGCCAGCGAGTAGGGCTCGTCCTGCATGAGCAGGAACGAGTTTTGCCGGCTGAGTGGCTTGGGAGAAGACATGGTGAGCCGCGTCGAGGGGCTGAGAGGCCGATATGCGCAAATGGCACGGTGGAGATGCAAGAGAAAGGTTTCCCGGACTGCGATGCCAAAAGTTGCTTGCCTGTTGGACGAGGCTGAAGCTCCACTGAAAAATATGAAACTAGGGCAAAACCAGCAGCAGCTGGAGGAGCTGCAGACTGGAAACCGAAAGTCGCACACTCAAAGCATAGACGGTGCCAAAAAGAGTTTGATCAAAGGATACTGCGCAAGTAGTGCCGGCTGAAAGTCGCCTCGCTCTCATTCCCCGCAAAGAGATGCACAAATTGAGCCTGCCTGGGAGAGAGAAAAGACCGCAGCGCCAAGGCTCGACCGGGAGCTAATCAGCTCTGCGCGTATTAGTACGGAGCCCGGAGATTGTTATGTAATGACGAGCAACATGAAACGGCTGCCACCACTGGATCGCGCACGTGATGGCTGATTCAGCATATTCGGAGCTTTGCACCGGAGGCTGCACGACTGGATTGCTCGGCAGCTACCCAGACGACGGCGACACCCAACGGTTGCCCGATGCATGCGACCGTTGTTGGGAGAGACAACCGAAGCATATTTCTGGTGGCAGTGGGTCGGTGAGACCTGAAACGAGAGCGTGCCTTGTTGGGAGCTTTGCATTCCAGCCAAGTCTTTGGGGACAAGCTGGAGCGCCGCATTGAGCAAGAAACAGCTGGGGACCGGATCCGGCAGGGGACCGAGGGGGGTAGAGACAGAAAGACAGACAGATGACCGAGAGACCGCACGAAGCAAGACATAGACAACGCAACCGACACGACGACAATGCATCCGTGGCGTCACTTTTCCCACTGTCTGTCTCGCATCCGTCTTGTCACGCAGAATCAACAGATATCAGGGAAAAGTGTGCCAGACACGGACACAAAGAGGGCGCCGGACGACCGACGGACTCGGGCGACTGTTGCCGGACTGTGCCTGCAAGTGTATTCCCCGACCGGCCAGCCGCGGTACGGTCGCTGGAGTTGCGCCTGACAAAGCACAAGTACGACGCAATGATTCGTATCGCGCAGAATCAGCGGCCAGAACAGATCGATCGGCCCAGGGGCGACAGGGGCGGCTGCAGGGGATCGGCTGGCCCGTTGTACTCGTACGGTACGGCGTCGACGCAATCATCAGCAGTCGTTTGGCGCAACGCCCGTCCGTCCAAGTGATCCCGGAACCTGGCAGAGCTGAAATGATCAAGCTAGTAATTTGAGTGGTTTGCGTCGTTGCCGTTCCTCAGCCGACAAATCTGCACCGGTGCAAATGAAATTCAGGCAGCGCACCCTGTCGGTTTCCCTCTATGCTTTCTCCACTGCGGCTCTCCCCTGCATCACCACCCCTTTCAAATCCTTTCAATCTTTTCAATAGAACCGGGGACTTCTCCACCGATCCACCCAGATCTTGGGTCAATTCGCTCCTTTTTTTCTCTCTCTTTCTCGTTTTCTCATGATCTGACCGCCATTAGTGCCCAGACTGGAGCCTGCAGCGTTACGCCACCAGTGTAGTTTATGCGGAAGCAGGCGGTGTGTATACAGTGGACGTGTGCTCGTATCCGACCTTTTCGCACTTGCTCAGTAAGAAGATGCGCCTAAAAGCGTGCGCTGCGGGGTGCTTTTAGCGCTCCATTCCAGGCACACAGCCGGAGCTGCGGTCAGTACGGGCAGTGCAGGAGCGAGCCGCCAGTACGAATTCCAGGCTCCCTTCACCACTCGTATTGGTCCTCTTTGCCCCGTTGGCCCTCGCTCGTACACAGCTCCTATCATTCTGCCGCCCACGACCGCCTCGGCCACTACTTGCCGCCTCTGCCGCCTCTTTGCCGGCATCTTCTTCGCAGCTCGCTCAGCTGCTTGGCTTCGAGCTTTCCTAGCAAACCCGCCCAGTCCGCGGCCTGCAGCCCAGCCACCCTGTAGCCACCAATCCCAGCTGCATCTGCCAGCCCGCCCCCCCCCCGAGTGGCCCGCAGCGCCCAGCTTCGCCAGCTCGGGCCCTGGCTAGTCGCCAAATCGTGCTCGTACGGCCCTCGGTTTCGCTGGCGCTAGCCCTGTACTCCCCTCTGTTTACCACCTTAGCCGCTCCGTATTTAAATGGCCCCTCCCCCTTCGCCGCCGTCGCTATGCCCGCCTAGGCTAGGCCTAGAGCGTAAAAACAGCTAAAATCAACGAAAATCAGCCAAGACAAGCATATCGTAGCCATGCCCGCCGCCTGTCCAGCCATTTCATGTTTACGACGTTCTTGGTAGCAGGCCACTTGGACTTTTTGCTTCCGTAGCCCGCTCGTTCCTGCAGCTGGAAAAGAAAGCAGAGGAAGAATACGGAGTAGTCTGTACACAAAGCAATGACTCGGCCCACAAAGCTCTTTCGAACCTTCTGCACGTCCTTTGTACCTGCTGTTTCCTAATTCCCGTATTGCATACTTGTCCCTGCCTTCACCGCAAACAGTTGCCTCGCTCCTGCCACCTGTCAGCCATCCCACGCCGCTGCCTTGCCTCTTCCTTCTTCGGACTCTATCTGCTGCTTTCCTGTCCTCTTCGCAATATCACCAATCCATTCCTCCTGTCCATCATCCTCATTCCTCGGCATTCCGCGTCCAATCGCTTCCACTCTGCTGTTTCGGAAGCGGCGTTTACACGCCTTGTCCGGTCCCCTTGTTTTTTTATTCGTATTTATTTTAACAAGTATTTTATTTTCTAATTTTCCCCCCTTACTATTACGGAGCTTTTTGGTTGCCGCTCTTTACGTTCCTATTATTGGCATCCATCTCTCTCCTGGTCTCCATCCTCTTTTTCTTCACCCCAAAGAGTCCCCCCCAACTTCGATCCGCATCCGCTACCGCTCGTTTAAGAGGCGCAAAGGCGGCTTCTCCCGACCGTCAACAGTCCACGACACTCGTTCTCCGCCGACTCTCCGATTCTCCAACCTTCTCTTCCCATCTCCACGAGAACTTTCGCACTCGCCCCTGTTCGCCCTCACCGCCTGCGAACCTCCTCCGTGGCTCGACCCTCTCCATACTGCCGGCCTACTGTCCTCGACTCCTGCTGCTCCAGGTCCGGTCTGGCGTCCCGAATACATCCCCTCCTATACTCGGTAGGTGGCTTTACTTTTCATGTCTCCCGTCTGCCCGTGCCTACCTAGAGGATAGATACAACAGGGACGCGACGCTACAACAGGGACGCGACGCCAGCAGATGCAGTGTTCGTTCGGTTTGTTCGGCCACCTGTTTGTCATCTTCCCTCCGCCTCCTCCCTCTTCCGTCCCTCGCCGTCCTTGGCACTGCTCTCGGCTTTGTTAGACTCTGCAGTTGGCCCAGTTGACCCAACCGCCTTGCATCGTCGCACATCAGGCGTTCATGCTTATTACCGCAACACACATTGTAGACTCGTCTTGCTAACCAGGGACCCTCCCCGCCATGCAGCCACCCGAAACCTTGCGTCAAACCGTCGGTGGCCTTGGCTTGCGCTATTCCAAAGAAAATTTTGCTCCTGCTGCTGGTGTCACCACGCCAGTTCCGGGCTTCTGGTCCTGCTGTTGTCCTCTTCTTCACCCTAACCGGTCACTTTGACAAAACTTGTTCGACTGCCACACAACGCACTGCTCTGCTGTCCTGCGCAGAAGCTGCTCCCGCGACTTACCTATTCCGTCACCTCGTTCTACATGCCTAGATTTCCAGTCACCTTTAGCCGGCGGAAATCTTCCGTCGAAAACGTCGAAAATGCTCCCTTAGCACCCTCTTTCCGCGTCCTCGACCGCTCGGAGCTGCCTTCGGGCTCGCGGTCCCCCGACTCTGAGCACCTCGCCGTTCGGCGACCGGCCAAGTCCCGGACGATGCCTGCCACCCTTAGCGAAGGCATGGCTATAGGCGATGACACCTCCTTTGACGACCTGAAGAACAACCGGTACGTTTTGTTTCCACCGTTTCTCTACTCTGCTGGCTGCCGCTGCCAGACATACCACGCCAGCAAACGTCCTTTACAACGGATCACTGACACGATACAGCGGCAGCGGCTCCTCTAAAACCACAACTGCTGACAATTCCTCGCGGCACAGCAACGCATCCACAACCCCGTCCTCTGCCGATTACAATGCCCAACAGCAGCCGCCCCAACCGCCACAGCATTCCCAACTCAACGAGGAATATAGACGTCCTGGCAGCAGTGCCTACAACGACATTCCCGTGCCGCCCATCCCAAAGTCGAACACAACCTCTAGCTTTCTCAAATCTGCCGGCCGTAC
The DNA here is from genome assembly GCA_963580335.1 of Leptographium flavum. NCBI lineage: Eukaryota > Fungi > Ascomycota > Sordariomycetes > Ophiostomatales > Ophiostomataceae > Leptographium > Leptographium flavum. Next base: position 592,931 of record OY756935.1, read on the forward strand.
CTTTTCCTTTGGCGGGCAGAAGAAGCATGAACGCTCTCCCGTGTCCACACCGCCGGGGACTGGCCGAGAACGGGCTGCCACCGCCTCTACGGCAACGGCGACCCCTCCCAAGCTGGAGGAGGAGTTCACTCTCGATCTCGGTGGCGACTTTAGCAAGATGCTTGGCAACTTTGACAAGCGGGCGAGCGTTATGACTGTCCATGAGGAGGGTCAGGCCCAAGGGCAAGTTCAGGGGCAAGGCCGACCTGCTCTGGCGCCCCGATCGCTCTCCGGAAACCGTCTCAACCAGCCCTCGCCCATCCACCTGGATGCCACGTCCAAGGTTGAGCCGTCCCCGCTTTCGTGGGGCAGTCAGCATTCCAATGAGCGACTCATACAGCCCTCCCCATTCGGCCGGTCGCCTACCAACGAAAACGCACCACCTGTCCCGAGACACGCTGCGCAGTACATAAACACGTCGGAGAGAAGCCCAAACCCATCAACCGCGACACCTGTCGACTCTGGCCTGCGACGAAGCAGTGCAAAGTTTGGCCGTCGCCGATCCACCACGATGGACTACGTTCCCGAGCCCGAAGACGAGGACAGCGTTCTGCTGCGCGATTCCTATTCCACCGCCAACCGATTCCTCGGAGGCGACAGCACGCCGGCGGCCGTCCCCAAGACGTCGCCCGTGCCGATCGCCAGCCGATTTAAGCGCAACGACGAATCGGCCTACAGACAGCTGCCGACTACCGAGTCCACCTCGCCCATTGAGCCCAAGGTGCCCGTCGAGGAAGAGGAAAACATGTTTGACACGTCCTTCTCGCGGGCAAGAGAGATTGTGCCTCGCCCGGTTATTCGCAAGCCCAGTCCACAGCCAAACAAAGTCATGACGCCGGCCGAATTCGAACGTTATCGGAAGGACAAGGAATTTCAGGAGAGGCGCAAATCCGTTGTCATGATGAAGCCGGATGAGGCAGCGGGGGACGACGACGAGGACAACTACGACGACGAATTTGAGGATGAGGCCGACAAGGCCAGACGAGTCGCCAAGGAACGGCGGAAGCAGGAGGCGCATATGACTGTCTATCGTCAGCAGATGATGAAGGTTACCGGCGAGTCTGCCTCGGGCACGCTTGCTCGCCCGGGCCTGTCGGCCTCTAGCCCCAACCTGTCGACCTTTACAGGCATCAACAGCGGCCCCTCTCCCCAAGGCGGCTCGGACGTCTCAGACGACGAGGAGGTGCCCCTTGCCATTCTAGCGGCGCACGGATTTCCCAACAAAAACCGCCCGCCGACGCGTCTATCGAACATGATGTCGAACCCGAATCTCCGTGCAGCTGCCACCCCCAGCTACCAGCGGCCCAGCTCTGCCATGGGCGCTACACAAGGCGGTGGTGGAAATCTGCCGCCTTTTGCGCGGAATCTTCCCCAGGATCCCTATGGTCTCGTCAGCCCGCCTGTCCGGGAAACACTCCAGTTCTCTGGTGGCGTTCCGGCTGGCGCGCCAACGCCGATGATGATGCCACGGTCGAACAGCCCACAGCTGCCGCCCGGTGGCCTTATCGGTGTTATTGCGAGCGAGGAGCGGTCGCGCGCTATCCGGCGAGGCGCAGGACACACCCTGCCCGGCGGACACTTTGAGCAATCGTTCATGCAGCCGCCGGCGTTGACTCCCGGTGACCAGGCCCAGATCCAAATGACGCAGCAAATGCAGCAATTCATGCAGATGCAGATGCAGTTCATGCAGCTAGTGGCCAGCAATAATGCACAGCCGCGCCCGGAAAGCCACTACTCGACGACCAGCGGCTTCAACCCGATGATGAGTGGTGGCATGGGCATGGGCATGGGCGCCCCGAGCATGGCTGGTCCAGACATGTCCCGAGCCACATTTATGGACAACGGCTCCATGGCTGACCTATCGGGACAGCAGCGCCTAGATATGCGCAATGGGCGGACGATGAGCATGGTGCAGCCAGGCAATGCGTCCTGGGTGCAGCCCCGCGCGCCGAATGCCGGCATGGCCCCATCAATTCGGCTGATTGGGAACAATGGCTATGCCGCCTCCATTGCTCCCTCGGAGCGCAACAACATCGGCCTGCCAGGACGGTACCGGCCAGTGTCGCATCTCCAGATGGGCTCCGAGTCAGACCTGCACAACTCCGTGGCCATGTCGGGCGCCCTCGGTGCGGGTGTGTCGAACGCCCTGGCGAGTGAGGGCTCGACCCCAGATGCTGCTGCCTCTACCTCACCCAACTGGGACCAGTCGCGGAAGCAGACGAACCGGTCACCGCTCAACAACACGTTGACTGCAGTGGACGACGATGACGACGAGGTGGGCTGGGCGGCTATGAAGGCGAAGCGCGAAAAGAAGCGGTCGCTCTGGAAGTCGAAGAAGACACTGGACAGTGAGCTTAGCACGCTTATTGTTTAAGCTGGTGCTAGCCCTCTTTCCTGATCGATGGCTCTGTCCGGACCAAACTTTACTTGGGACTCTCCGGATTCTTCTTGATCTTTCTTGGAAACTAGACACATTAGACTGGACGTGTCTGTCAGAAAAAAAAGCATCTTCCGCTGGGGAAGATGTCAGTCAAAAGGAGGCTGTTAGAAGGTCTTTTGTCGATTTGTCGATATGTCGCTTTCCTACCCTCATTAATACCATATTGGGCGTTTACATCATTACAAGAGCACAAGTGGTGGAAAGGGGCATCTGCTTTCTTCTCTTCTTGGATATATACACATAATCTGGAAACGACTCACGATTGGGAGTAATAATAATGCATATAAGAACTGTCACCTGTTTGCTGGCGGGATTTTTATTAGTACAAGTGTCTTATTTTACACTTAGCTAACTCTTATCCTGGAGCCGTGGTATTCTGATATGCTGATTCCTGCACTATAGCTTCGGGTCTTTTTTGGCGTTTTTGGTCTCGCTTGCGTTCTAAATCTGCCCGGCCTGCCACGCATGTCTCTTGACGGCCATCTCGACGGCGGCCGAGCCCCAGTCCTCGCCGTGGTTGTGGCTGCCTTCGACCACGCCGGCGCGCGCCAAGCCCTGCTTCTCGTTGAGCACCGTCAGAAGGCCAAAGATGACGGGCACGCCCGTGTCCAGCTGCACCCGCATCAGGCCTTGCGACACACTGTCGGCGATGTACTCGAAATGCATCGTCTCGCCCTTGATGAGCACGCCAATGGCAATAAGCGCGTCAAACGGCTTGGTCGAGGGGGCGTTGCCCAGCGTAGACTTGGCCGCCGTCAGATCCGACGTGCTGCTGCCGAGCAGGTCGCCGGCGGAGAGGTCAGGGCCGGCCGAGGAGGCGGCCTGGATCTGAGAGGCAGAGTAGAGTCTGAGCCGTTAGCGGAGGACAGACGACAGACGACGGAGGACGAAGAACGGAAGAGTGCCTACCTCTGGACAGCCACGGGCAGCTCCCACGCCCCCGGCACGGTCTCGACCACAATATCGTCGGCGGCCACGCCGCTCACTAGCAGCTTGGCACGGGTGCCTTCGAGCAGCGGGTCAATGATGCTGGTGTTCCAGCGGGCGTGGACAATGCCGATGCGCAGGCCGGCGCCGCTGTGTTCCTGGAGCTGGGGGCGTTTCTCGTGCATGGTGGAGGTGCTGTTGGGAGATGGTAAGGGTGAGAGCTTGCAGGGAACAAAGCTGTACGGTTGGAATGACGGACGGGGATGACTGTGAATGGCGTTGAGGGGCAACGGCCGCTACGAAGTGTGCGTGCTTCGGGGCGGGGAGCGAGAGGGCCGAGAGAGCTAGTTAGTAAGCGACGGGTACGGTGACAAATTACGGCAGCTTAAGCTCCAAGCTTACGAGGAGTATTTCTGCACCAATGAGAAGCTCGGCGGGCGAGGCTGCGATGGCAGTTTCCTGTTCGGGATCAAACCGAGCTCCTACCAAGAAGGTCAACGCATTGCATCGTACGAGTGTTCTGATCGCTCTTTCCACACGAAGCGGTTGCTAGTATGAGTGCCTACATGCTCCAGAGGATATGCGTTTTTGTTTGCTTTTCTCTTTAGCTTTTCTTCCCTGAGCCGCAGCGGCTTCCTTCAGCTCGTTATCTTCTCATCATGTCGATCAAGGCTCTGCCCGCCGAAGCCGTGCGGTTTATCTGCTCCTCGTCGCACATTGCCAATCCTGTGAATCTCGTCAAGGAGTTGGTGGACAATGCCATTGATGCAAAGGCCACCTCGATCCAGGTGCTCATAGCGCCCAATACGGTCGACAAGATCGAGGTCCGTGACGACGGCCACGGCATTCTCCGCGCAGACTTTGACGCCCTGGGCTGCCCAGGTCACACGAGCAAAATCACCTGCTTTGACGATCTGGCCACAAGAACGGCAGAGGACGCCACTCTTGGCTTTCGTGGACAGGGATTGGCCGCTGCTGCCATCCTCGGTCATGTTGCCATCACAACACGCACGCCTGCCGATCCTGTTGCTGCCAGCTTTCGCCTAGCCCATGAGTCAGCGTCTGGTAGCAGTGATGGGGGCATTGTTCGGTCCACCCTCAAGTCAGCTTCGGCGCCAATTGGCACAACTGTCACGGTCACTTGCCTATTTACTTCGCTCCCTGTTCGGCGTCGTACAGCACTACAAGAGGCATCCAAAGCTCTGACAGCAGTCAAAGCACTTCTTGTTGGCTACGCCCTGGCCCGGCCCCAGGTGAAGCTGTCCATGAAAGTCTACCAGAAGCCGGAACTCTCATGGAACTACTCCTACTACCCCATGTCTCAGACGGGGCCGTCCGAAGCAGCTACCCGTGGGGCCGAGATGTACGAGACGGCCCGTGTCCTGTTCGGCAACGAGGTGTCCCGCCAGTGCCAAGACGTGGTGGTTTCGGCCGCCGAGCTGCTGTCCCTCGCGGGTAGTGGCAGCCAGCTGGTCCTTGAAGCCTTGCTGCCTCGCCCAACTGCCGACTTGTCCAAGATGGCCCTGGGTGCCTTTATCTCTGTCGACGGTCGGCCGTTGTCAGCCCACCACCGTGGTGGGTTTGTCCGAAAGCTCCTCGCAGGTTTCCATGGGTATCTGTGTCGGTCTGTCACACATGGGCCGAATCAACGCCACATCCGCGACGCATTTATGCGACTAAACATCAAGTGTCCGGCCGGCAGTTACGACGCGAATATCGAACCATCAAAGACGGATGTCCTCTTTGCGAATGAGAAGAGTGTGTGCGACGCGTTTGAGCAGCTCTGCGTCCGACTGTACGGAGAACACCATGTGCAGGTGCCTGATGCTCGCCCTGTAAGGACAGCGAGGGATGTATTGGCGGGCGGGTACGGTTTACGTCACTTGACTAGTACAGGCATGTCCTTGCGGTCGACCGTCACTCCGCTCGTCAGCCCAACTCCAGTCAGCGGGCCCAGCAGTCCAGCAGGTCCGGTAGCACGACGACTGCCTAGGCTGGCCGGGAATCGTCTGCGGGTACAGAAAAATGGGCAACTGGCGGTCCCCATCGATGTGTTGCAGAGAAGTACGAGTATTCAACAGCGCGGTCATAACAGGCAGACGGGCAACGCCCATGGGCTGCAAACGCCACCGCCATCCAGTCCGCTACAATCACTGATACAGCGCCGCCAGGGCGGGCGAGTGGGAGGACGGCGAGCAGAGAGCCTAGTTCATGTAGACCTCCCGGGACTTGTGAGCAATGACGCTTATCGGCAGACAACCATCTCGTTCGGGAGACCATCCGAGACGACGCATCCGCGCCAGTCAGCGAGTGGGCACAGCGGGGCGAGGGAGTTGCCTCTTCCAGCAGCGGGCTGCATTGCCACGCGTCCGCAAGCAACTACGAGAATGGCAACTCACGAAGCAGTCCCCGAGTGTGCTCGGTCATGTTTGGCCACAACATTGCCCACGGCAGGGGGTGGCAACAGCCAGCAAGCAGGCCGGCAACTGGCCAGAAAGGTTGTCCATATCCTTGAAATTAGTATGGCCGAGCTGGAAGAAAAATTTGTGAGATTTGTGGCGGACGGCGACTGGACGGGCGACTTTGCTTGCCTCTCGCCGGACACGACCGACATCGTTGCGGTTAAGCGCCGCTTGAGACAGGCCGTGGCAGGCTGGCTGGCGAGAACGAGGACTAGCACTGGTTTGGGTACGAGTGGGCGGAGCAATTCGCTTGCAGAGATTGAGTTCTACCTCCGTAGAGGTCTGAAGGGGAAAATGCGTGACACGACTCGGAGGACGAAGCCCGAGTAACAAGAACGAGAAGGCCGAGTACGAGGCGGGAGTGGCAATTGTTGCTATATTTGATCGAGCGCGACTGTCTGCTTCTTATTTTCGAGGGCTTTTACATACAGCCATGTACGCGTAGAAGGCGAGCGCAGTGATGAGTATTGATTTGAAAGAAGCTTAACACTATTTGGTGACATTCTTCTACATTGCTGGCCTCGTATCGGTAGCCTGGCCGTACTTCTTCTGGCGGAATGTTCCAGTGAGCAATACGCTTAGTTAGAGCATACCTAGAGTGTTTCAATAGAGGGGAGACGGAGGCGGTTCCGCAGATATGAGTTGCGGTCAGTTGGCGACAGCTGTTGATGAGTATGCCCTTTGCTGAATACGACGTCTGGGAGCACTGAGCAACGCGCGCTCCACTACTATAGGGTTGCTAACATCAGCTGGCCGTATAAGGACTCTTACCGTGCTTTCGGACGTGTCGATGCCAGCAGGCACCAAGATTTCACGGCATGCCTGGAATAGGGGCTTGTGGGGAGAGGTGGGACTCGGCAGAGAGCCGTTGGGAGCCGGAGAGGTAAGTATATGCATGTATGTGCTTGTGCAGCGTATAGGGCCGTGTTTGGTGGTTGGCGGGAAGAACGGATCGTCCGGCTCCCAAGAAACAAGGACGGTGACATTGAGAGGTCCAAAACGACGCAACGGCGCAACCCAATAGCCAAAGCCAAGGCCAAAAATAACAAATACCGTGAAAACTGAAAACGAAACCGATCGAGGAACGGAACGTCCGTGAACCGGGCTGAGGTCAAACCCAGGCGAGCACAAAGCATGAAGCGCAGAGACGTCTAAGCCACAGGAGAGAAGATGGGCGAAGAGCAGAACCAAGACGACCAAAGACGACCGGCTAGAGTGATCCGTGCTTTTGGTGCTCGATCTCGTATATGGAGATAAGCGGGCGGCACTTGGCGCGGGAAACCCGCCAGCGAATAGGAGCACGGTAGAGAGTCATCTAGGTCGACCGAAGAAGGAAACAAGAGAGCAAAGTAAGATTGGTACAGTGTCTGGAGAATGGAGAAAAGCAAACGACGCGGCGAGGAGGAATCGTGGCTTCATGACGTGGTTGTCCGCCGCAGCTGCTTACGACTACTGCTGCAAACTTCTCCGTAGCTGCATCGACCCGTTGCGCAGCAAACCACCACCCAGCGCGTCTTCTGCCCCGCTTTTCTGTGCTGGGCACTTCAGCCGAGAGCGGTCCGGGGGGTCTTTTTTTATTTTTTTTACTTTCCTTACTTTCCTCGCTAGCCCCTAGAGCCTGCGGGCCCGCGCAGGCGAGCAAAGCCCCCCAATAGACCAAGAGAGATACGCAGAGCGCTCTGTGGTCAGATACTTGTCGCCGGGAAGGACAAAAACACAGGAACGCTCCTACCTCACGTCATTTCGAGACACCGAGACTCGGCCTTTCCCACGCTGTTTGTCTGGCGAAAGTTCTGCCGGCTCTCTTGCCCTTCTCTTCCTTCGATTTTTTTTCTTTCTTTCGGTATCCCATTATTTCGCCCAGGCTGTCCCCTGCCCCTATCCGCAGAGTGCCTCGTACTCTCGTATCGATCACTCCTGTTCTCTTCGCCCTCGCGCGTCGGTTTTCCTTTTTTTTCTGCGTCTTCTCCGGGCGGGAACAGACTTGCAGCCTCAGCCTTCGCCTTCTCTTCTTCGGTTTCGTAACGGGCGCGGCGCCCCCCTCTCAGCGCGGCATTTCTTACCGGGCAAGGCAATCGGCGGCCGGTATTGCAACGAGACGCGACACCCTGACGAAATCACCGCACACCACCACCAACCCCATCGACGACCGTGCGACAAGTCGCCGCCTTGCTCTGGCACAACGGGCTCGCCGTCCAAAATGAGGTGCTCCTAATCCCGTGCCGACGCGATCTTCTCCTTGTTCTCACTTGCCCACGGTGCTCTTGTCTCGCTTGCCGGCGACGGCTCCGACCCTACCCCGGCTCATTTCGACATCCGTGCTTGCATCATGCGGGACGCATTTGCTGCAGACGGCGACGCTACTGCCGCCAGCCGCGCAGCTCGAGGCCGGCCACCAACGTCCATTTTCATATCCTCCGACCGATGCCAGGATGCCGAGGCAGCCACCGCAGATGTGGCCGACACGTGCGGCACGGCCTCATCCTTCTCGCTCCGGCGACGCATGTCTGCGGGCACGAGCATGCTGATGGCAGTGCTGCTGGTGGTATTTTTCGCTGGCACAGGCCTGCAGCCAGCCGAGGCCGCTTCGGTCGCCTTTCAGAACTGCCTGTCCGACAGTTACAAGAACAACGATCCGGTTCTGCTGCAGTGGGTGCCCCTTCTGGTGGAGGCCACCTTTGACTCGGAAGACGACACGCACGGCCTGCTCGTCACCATGTACGGCAATGTTACCGGCACGATGACGAGCACGACGCTGCCGGCCTGGAACAGCTCGGCGTGGAACGACAGCTCGCAGACCGACGGCAAGATTCTCGAGAAGCCCAATCCGAACTCGGCCAACCCGAAACTGACGACGTTGCACTCCAAGGTCAACGTGCTGACCTACGAACCGTTTGAAAAGGACACAGATTTCTGCAACACATCGCTGAGCAACGGCGAGTGCCCGCTCGGCCCCGTCTTCAACACCTCTGTGATCAGCTACGAAACGCTCCCCAACGTCAACATTTCCAACAACTTTTACTCTAGCTACGCCTTCGCCTCATTTTCGGCCACCTTTATCATCCGCTATGGCGACGATGCCGTCACCACCATTGGCTGTGTGTCCGCAACGGTGACGCCCGACCTCGGACGCCTGGCCTTGCTGATCAAGTTCCTGCCGCTTATGGTGCTGGTGGCCGTCGGCTTCGCCACCATCTTTGCCGGCATCTACAGTCCCTGGGGCGCGGCCGACATTTTCCACTGGACGTCCAACTATGGCCGCGATCCCGATCTGTTGCGTCTGGTGACGCCCGGTTTTGGTGACTGCCTCCAGTACATTCAATTTGTCGTCCTGACCGGCAGTCTGACGCTCAACTACCCCGGCTTCTACCAGCCCATTGTCAGCCAGGCGGCCTGGTCGTCGCTCATGTTCAACCACAGCTTTGTGAGCAACACCACGCTGCCCAAGACGGTCGACGGCATCTACGCCACCAACGGCACCTACGGCCTGCAGAACATGGGCCAGCTCGTGGGCATGGGCAAGGCCGAGGACGTGTGGCCGGGCATGATGGTGTGGTTGCTGGTCATCATTGGTGCTGCCCTGGCTGTCTTCCAGATGGGCTTTGGCGCCCAGTGGCTGTACCGCTTCATCCGCCGCATTCCCGAGGAGGACCTGCGGGCCAAGAACTGGCCCTTTTCCGTTGGTAACGTCATCCGCATCGTGTTCAACTACTTTCTGCTGCCGCTGGTGGCGCTTTCGACGTACCAGTTTGTTGTCGCCGTATTGTCGCCGGCATACACCACTGCTCTCGCCGCCGTGACGCTGTTCCTTATCATTGGCTTCGCCGGCTGGCTGGTGCACCTGATTATTTCCACCAAGCCCCGGGCCGTCCTTTTTGACGACCTGCCGACCCTGCTTCTCTATGGTCCGTTATATAACACCTACTCGGACGAGGCTGCCGCATACGCGCTGACGCCGCTGTTCCTGACATTGATCCGCGGCATCGCCTTGGGCGCCGTGCAGCCGGCGGGCATTGCGCAGGTGGTGTTGCTGGCCATTTGCGAAGTGGTCCAGATTCTGACTCTACACGCCTTCCGACCCTTCCATCGGCAGTCGTCCATGAACGCGTATCACACGCTCTTTTCGCTGATCCGGTTCGTGACCATTATGCTCATGATTGCCTTTATTCCGGCTCTGGGCGTGACCGAAGGTCAAAAGGGCTGGGTTGGCTATGTCATTCTGGTCATCCACGCGGGCGTGCTGATCCTGGGCTTCTTCCTCAATGCGATCCAGGCCGTACTGGAGGTGATTGCCCGCATGGCCGGCGCGGGTGGCGACGACATTACGGGCCAGACGAGGGGCGGCCTGTCCAAGATTTTCGGCATGCGGCAGCTGTCGAGGCGGATGCCGCGGCGGAGCAGCGGAGCCATATCGCGGCAGAGCCAGCTCTCTAGTTCGGCCATGCTCTGTTCGGAAGAGGGCAATAAGACGGGCTATGCGATGCCCGGCGGTCGTCTCCGCAGTGAGTCGGCCGGTAGCATTGGCGTGCTCATGAACAAGGCCGGCCAGCGGAGCTCGTCTGCCCTCGACAACCTTAGCTTGGACGGGGGCGGTGCGATGCATGGCGAGACGACGCCGACAACGGGCGAAATGTCCGACTTTTCCTATTTGCCGTCAGGGGCCGCCAACCGGCCAACGGCACATGGTGCCCAGCCGGCCGAGTCGGCCGGCCCGTACTACCGCCCTCCACGACGGACAAGGCGATCAACGCTGGAACAGGACAGTGCGTCGTCGCCTGCCGACCGGACACGTGGGCCGTGGTCGAGTGGTGACTGGACGCAACGGCCGGGGACAGACACTGGCGTTGCCGTGGGACCGGAGGCGGCTGTGGCTGCTGGTGCGACAGTAGGCGTCGCGGCTGCGGATGCAGCCGAGGCCGATGTCTCGTACACACAGCCATCCATCATCTCGCCGCGAACAGACTACTCGACGCGAGAAGTAGATTTCTACTACGGCGTGCGCGGCGAACGGCTCAACTCGGATGCGCCTGGCCGCAAGCTGGGCACGGGGCCGGCGGATCCTACGGGGCCCATGGCCTCGGCGGCCGGGTGGATCCGCGGCATGCTCGGCGGCAAGAGCAAAGACAAGGGCAAGGGCTTCGAGGTGGTGCGCAGCGCGCGGATGCCGGCAGCCATGATGGCGCGGGGCAGCTCCTTTGACGACGAGGGGCCGCCACCCGGGATCCCAGTGGCCATGGACGTGATCCGGCACGGCCCGATTGAATCGGACGACGAGGAAGACGCCAGGGCCCTGGCGCAGCGGAAGCGGCACAGCCGGGTGGTCAGCGGGGCGTCAGTGGTCCATCCGGGCGAGGCGGAGTTGCTGGACGAAGACGGCAATCCTGGCGACGAGGTCAGCGAGGCTAGCGAGATCAGCAGAGCTAGCGAGGGCGGCCCGGCGGACGATCTGGATGAGATCTCGCTGGGGCCCACGGGCCTTGTGTCAGACGTGGCACCGGTGCTGCCGAGCATCGACGGCGGCGAGAGTCTACACATTCCGAGCCGACAGCAGTCCAAGGCGAGTCGGTATACAGGCAGCAGTGCTGGGACACCATCCTTGCCAGCGATGCCCACAATGCCAGCGATGCCGCCCATGCCCGATGCCCCGGGCACTGCGCGGACGTCCGGGACCGCGCGGAAGCCAAGCACAACACGGATGTCCGAAGCAAGCATGTCTCGGCGCAGCTCGGCGCGGTCGAGGGGGGCGGCGCCGAGCCGAGGTCCATCGTACTCGATCCACGGGACGCAGGACGGCGGCTTTGGCGGCGGCGGAGTTTCGCGGTTTGCGTCAGAGCGTAGTGTCTCGACATGGCGAAGCGTGTCGCCGGCGTCGTCGTCGGCGGTGACGGCGCAAGAGTACACCCAGGCGGAGCTGCAGGCGCGGCGAGACGCTTTGGGGCGCGTCGATTCCAACGAGCACCGGTAGTTGCTCGATGGCCGTTGGCGGGACTTTTGCTTTACCTGATTTCCTTTTTCCCTTTTCCCTGGTCTTTTTGGCTCGCCTATTGGCGTATGAGTAGATAATTGGTTCTTTTTGGGTGGATAGCACAAAGCGACTTGGCGCACCGGCGGGGAAGCATCGTTTTGGCTTGCGCAGGAAAATGGGCCGCGGCACGACGGGTGCCCTGCTTTCTTATGGTCTTACGCGTACAAGTAGAGTGGCAGAGATGCCCGCATTAATTGGAAAAAGCACTACGGAAGGTACATGAACAGCGTGCAGCGTTCGTGGCGACATCTGAGATTGCTCCGAGATAAGCAGGCGCTCGGCGGTGGAGCCGACAGGCTAGCGTCGGATGCACTTGACATTTGCGGACCAGCGTCCTCCCCGCAGAGACTGGCTCGCAGTGAAGCATTATCTGGAGTCTTATCTCGAGGGTATCTCTCCGCTGTGCTGCTCTCTGCTCAGCATCGGCCAGTGGCCCACGACACCACAACATAATTGCGCAGTGCAGCGAGGTCCAGTCTGCCACGTCGAACTGTCGAGCGAGCGCGGAGCCCCCCACGAGAGCAGAAGCAGACTAGGAAAGAAGGAGAAAGAGCAGGACAAGACGCACAAGCTTTGGCCTCGATTGAGCTCGCTATTGAACGGAACCGACCAATTCCTCCCTCCTCCTCCCACGCCCATCCCCCATGGCTCCCAGCCGGCCCATCCCGGTGTCCCCGTCCAATGGGGACCGCCGGGGCTCCTTTGCCGGGCTGGCGTCGTCCTTTGCGGCCTCGTTTGCCAACCCGTCGCCGCTGGCCCACGAGGCGGTGCTGCGTGACGTGGCCGACATGGACGAGTCGGAGCTCGAGGCGGATGAGCAGGCCGAGCGGCTCTCCATGACTGACGACGGCGGCCTGGACACGTACGGCACCGACTCGGACTCGGACAGCCCTGGCGACGGCGCCCCCGACCTCTACCGCCGCCCGAGCGGCATCGCCTACGGCACCTCGCGGCCGGCCGTCGGCCTGATTGCCCCCATTGTCGGGCCGCCGCTCAGCCGTATCGAGCGCAAGCAGTCGCGTCATGCCGAGCGCAGCCTGCTGCGCGACAACCACCTGCTGCCGCCCAAGCACGCCGTCCCGGGCGCTGGGGGCGCCATGGGAGCGGCGCGGGCTGCCGACACGGGCGGGCTGCTGCCGGCACCGACGCTCTGGATGCGGCTGTACAAGCGCATGTTTAGCACCAAGGTGCCGATCAAGACGGCGGATGAGGAGCGGGCGGGGACGGCGACAGCGACGGCGGCCCAAGTACCCGTGTCCGTGTCCGTGCCAGCAGACTACAGCGGGATGCCCGTGTCGCCGCGGACACGGCCGTCGGTGGGCGGTGTCGAGCCGCTGGCGGAGCCGACGGAGCGGACGTCACTGCTGTCGCCGCCGGGCGCAGCACCGACGCCGGCAGCAGCCGGCGAGCCGGGCAGCCACCGGGATCTGGACGCGCAGTGGGACGCGGCGGTGGCGGCGGGCCAGATCCACACGACGTGGCAGCGGGAGGCGCAGACGATTGCGACGTATTCGCGGTCGCTGATCATCACCTTTTTGCTGCAGTACTCGATCAACATTACGAGCATTTTTGCGGTTGGGCACATTGGCAAGGTGGAGTTGGGGGCTGTGAGCTGTAGGTGTCCCTCGGCCTTGTTTTCTGTCCTGTCCTGTTTGTTTCTTGTCCCTTCCCGCTCTAACCAGCAGTGGCCTCCATGACGGCGAGCATCACGTTTTACGCGCCCGTGCAAGGCCTCGCGACCTGCCTGGACACGCTCTGCGCGCAGGCGTACGGCTCGGGCCACAAGACGCTGGTGGGCTTGCAGCTGCAGCGCATGTGCTGTTTCCTGGTGCTGCTGATCCTGCCGCTCGAGTACGTCTGGTTCCACGCGGACGGGATCCTGCAGGCGCTGATCCCGGACCAGGCGACGGCGGTCCTGGCGGGCCGCTACCTGCGGGTGCTGGCCTTCAGCATGCCGGCGAGCGCCGTCTTTGAGTGCTCCAAGCGTTACATGATGGCCCAGGGCCTGTTCATGGCCAACACGTACGTGCTGCTGATTGCGGCGCCGCTCAACGTGCTGCTCAACTGGTTCCTCGTGTGGCATCTCGAGCTGGGCTTCATCGGCGCACCCATCAGCAGCGCGGTCACGCAGTGGGTGATGCCGACGCTGCTGCTGCTGTACGTGCTCTTTATCGACGGGTCGCAGTGCTGGGGTGGCTTCACGAAGCGGGTGTTTAGCAACTGGGGTACGTTTGTCTTCTCCCTCGCTGAATCTCCTTTTTCTTCCTTCTCGCTTCGCTCGCTCTTCTTCTCCCTCGCTAACCACAACAGGCCCCATGGTCCGTCTCGCCCTCCCCGGCATGATCATGATCGAGGCCGAGTACTTTGCCTTTGAAGTCCTCACCCTCGCCTCCGGCCAGTTTGGTACCACCGAGCTCGCCGCCCAGAGCATCCTCGTCACCATCACCTCCACCACCTACCAGATCCCCTTTCCCATGTCCATTGCCGCCTCCACCCGCATCGCCAATCTCATCGGCGCCAAGCTGCCCGAAGCCGCCAAGACCTGCGCCCGCGTCGCCGTCGTCGCCGGCACCATCATCGGCCTCTTCAACGTCGCTGTCGTCGCCATCTTCCGCAACTCCATCCCCCGCCTCTTCACCAACGACCCCGACGTCAGCGCCCTCGTCTCGCACGCCATTCCCATCTGCGCCTTCATGCAGGTCTTTGATGGCCTCTCTGCCGTGGCCAACGGCCTGCTGCGCGGCGTCGGCCGCCAGGAAATCGGCGGCTATGCCAGCCTCGCAGCCTACTACCTCATCGGCCTGCCGCTGTCCTTTTACCTCGCCTTTTACCTCGACTGGCGGCTGCCGGGCCTCTGGACGGGCGTCACGTTGGGCCTGGGACTGTACGTATTCTTTTTTTTTCCTCGCTCTGCTCGCTCTCTTTTTTCTTCTTTCTTCTTTCTTCTTTCCTCGCTTCGCTCGTTTCTCTTTTTTGTCGCTTCGTTCGTTCTATTTCTTTTCGTTACTCGTTCTCTTCTAACTTTCAGTGTCTCTGCCGCCGAATATCGCTACCTCTATCGCTACAACTGGCAGCACGCCGTCGAAGAGGCCGAGGCCCGGACGGCTTCGGGCTAGAATCACGGACCCATCGACGATCAGGCTGCCGGAATCCATTGCGCATTGCGAGTTAAGCGTTCTGTTACAAGTAGACATGTTTTAGCAATCTTCTTGACCACACACGACACATGCTTATATACCATCTAAGGCCATTAGGGCCCACTTAGTCGCATATGTCTGCCCCTAGACCGGTCCCACCATAGCTGTTGGCCCCGCTGTAACCTTATCCAGCAAGCGCATTGCCCAGGCGCCTGGCTGCAAAGCGAGCCGTCAAAGCACCTTCCTTGAAACAGCCCCGCCGGCCGGAAAAGCAAAGCACTGCCTCTGCCTCAAAGTCGCCGCCGCCGCCGCCGCCGCCGCCTTGTCCTCCTGTCTCTTTTTCCAACGCGCCTGCCGGTCAAGGGGAAACTACTTTTGGAAAGACCTCCGTCTGCCCGTTGGCAGTGGCCGCTCTCTGCTTTTCCGCCGCGTCCGTCCGCTGGTTCGAGACCGCCTCTTCGCCCCGTCTGCTGTCGTCTCGTCTCTCGTCTTGCGTCTCGTGTCGTTGTCCTCTCCGTCCGTCCTCTCGTCTCACGGTGCCCAAGATGGGTCTCTCGGTGATCCAAGAACAGCAAAGCAGTACGACCCTCCTTTGTGCTCCTGTCTGTCGCTCGGCGCCTCCTGTGACCACCGCTAACCGGGCAGTCCTCATCGACACGATCAAGAACATTACACGAGGCGACGTACGCTCTGGCTCTAGCTCTGCCGCACGGCTCTCGGACACTGGCTAACGCTCTGTCGTAGTGGAAGGTTCTCGTGGTCGACGAGACCACGCGCAAGATTATCGACAATGTGGTCAACGAAGATGACATTCTCAACCAGAACATTTCCAGTACGTCGCCCGGGAAAAAGACTGCCGGCTGCCGGCTGACGACTGACGACTGACGACTGACGACTGACGTCCAGACATTGAGCGCATCGAGGAGCGCCGCGAGATGAACCCGACCATGGACGCCATCTACCTGCTGTCGCCACAACCGCACATTGTCGACTGCCTGCTGGCCGACCTGGACCGGAGGCGTTACCGCCGGGCGTTTGTCGTGTGGTCGTCGCTGCTGGACAGCCAGCTCCGCCAGCGCATCGACACGGCGCCGGCGGCCCGCCAGCAGATCGCCGCCGTCGAGACGCTGGCCGTCGACTTCTTCCCGCGCGAGTCTAACCTGGTCACCTTTCGCGATCCCTGGAGCTTCCCGGTGCTCTTCCACCCCGACTGCAACAACCTGGTGCGGGCACACATGGAGAGCCTGGCCCACAAGATTGCCAGCGTCTGCATCTCCCTCGGCGAATACCCCAAGGTGCGCTACTACCGCCCGCGGGAACCGCTGCACGAGGCCAGCGTGCTGTGCACGCACCTGGCGCGCTTTGTGCAGGAGCGGCTGGACGCCTATGCGCGGCAGAACCACGGCTTCCCGCCGCCGTCGACGCGGCCGCAGAGCGTGCTGCTGCTGACCGACCGCTCCATGGACCTGATGGCGCCGCTGGTGCACGAGTTCACGTACCAGGCCATGGCGCACGACCTGCTGCCGATCCGCGACGGCGACAAGACGCTCTTCCACATGACCATCAACGAGGGTACGCCGGCCGCCGAGGAAAAGGACATGGAGCTGCAGGAAAAGGACTCGGTCTGGGTCGACAACCGCCACCGCCACATGAAGGACACGATCGACAAGCTGATGGGCGACTTCCAGCGCTTCCTCGACCAGAACCCGCACTTTACCGACGGCAGCGACGATCCCACCAGCCTCAACAAGATCAAGGACATGCTGGCGGGCCTGCCGCAGTTCCAGGAGATGAAGGAGGCCTACTCGCTGCACCTGACCATGGCCCAGGAATGCATGAACCAGTTTCAGGAGCACAAGCTGCCCGACGTCGCCTCGGCCGAGCAGACCATGGCCACCGGCCTCGACGAGGACTTTCGCAAGCCGCGTGGCCTGCTGGACCAGATCGTGCGCCTGCTGGACGACGAAGCCATTACCAAGGAGGACCGTCTGCGCCTCATCATGCTGTACGCCCTGTACCGCGACGGCGTAATCGCCGAGGACGTGCGGCGGCTGCTTGCCCACGCGTCGCTGCCGCCGGGCCAGTTTGACGCCCTGGTCAACCTGGAGCTGCTGGGCGGCCGTCCGGTGCGCGCGAACCTCAAGGACGTGCGGAATCCGCCGCCGGCACCGCTGTTTCCCGTCGACCCCAAAGCAGCGGCCGCCGCCTCGGGCGAGGAGTATGCCTTGTCGCGCTTTGAGCCGGCCGTGCAGCAGATGCTAGACCGCCTGTGCCGCGGCCAGCTGGACGCGGCCGTCTTCCCATACGTCAACCCGCCGCTGGACCCCAACGAGGATGCGGCGCTGGCGGCCGCCAACATGGGCTCGCTGCGGGCGGCCAAGCCCAGCTGGGCCGGCAGCAACCGCCGCGTGCCGGACAACCGCCAGCGCATCTTTGTGTTTGTGGCCGGCGGCGCCACCTTTTCCGAGGCCCGCGCCTGCTACGAGGCCTCGGCGCGCCACGGCCGCGACGTCGTGCTCGCCACGAGCCACATGTTGACGCCGAGCCTATTTCTGCGCCAACTCGCCGACCTCTCGGCCAACTTCCGCACGCTCGACATCCCCCTGACCCGGCCGCCGGCCCAGGCTCCCGCCCACCTGTTTGAGCGCGTGCTGCCACCCAAGCCGCCGCCGCAAAAACCGCTGCCCCAGCAGGGGGGGCGGCCGGCCGCTCCGGGCGGTGTCGGCGGGGGCATGTCGTCCAAGCCGTCGACGGCGCCGCGGCCGCCGACCAAGCAAATGGGCCAGATGTCGCTGGGCGGCGCCAGCGGTACCAACGGTAGCCAGTCCAGCCACGCCAGCAGCGCGCATGCGCCGACAACCGGTGGTGGCGAGAAGCACCACAAGGACAAGAAGAAGCGCAACATATTTGGCCTGAAAAAATAAGCAGTAGGACACGCGTATATAGCCATCAACCATGTAGATAGATCTGAGTACATAATAATGGAACTACGTCATACGTTGCAGACACACGACGAGCACGACATGCATAGCCTGCCAAAGCAAAGTGACAAAATCCGGTCACCAGACGCCCAAACACCTTTTGCCGCTGCCACCGCCTTCCTTCACATTAGGGCAAACGTCTCGTCGTCCACGGTGGCGTAGATGACGCTGTTGTCCGTCAGCTCCTGGACGGCGGCCATGACGGGGGCGTAGCCGAGCTTGAGCTCGTGGATCATGACGTTGACGTTGATGCCTTCGTTGCCGGTGGCCGTGTTGCGGAGGAAGTTGTAGACTTTTTGGCCGTTGGCTGAAAAGTTGCGGCCGGCAGCAGCGCCACCGCCACCACCACCATAGCCGCCGCCGTCCTGCTCGACAAACATGGCATCGTTGCTGTGGGTGGTGCCGCCGCCGCCGCCTGCTGCGCCCTTGGTCAGGCTCAGGTGCACGTAGGCACACTCGAGCAGGTGGTAGCTGACCTCATTGTAGTCGTCAATGGCACGCAGAAAGTGGGCGCCAACGTAGCGTTTGTTGTTGAAAAGCTTGAGCCGGCCAAAGACGCGGACGTGCTGGTCGAGGGCGAGGGCGGTCTCGGTGCCGTCGTTCTTGTCGGCGTCCACCCACTTCTTGACGTCAATGACACCGGTGCCGTCGTCGATGCGGTACGTCACGTTGGTCGGCTGCGGGTTGACGGCGCGGACCTGGCCGACGAGGGTGAGCTGCGTGACGGCGGCACCGTCAATGGAGAACTCGGACGCGCCGGGGTAGGCCTCTTCGAGATCGAGCAGCTGCTTGACCGTGACGGGCCGGAGGGAGTCTTCGCTGTAGTTCTGTGGGGGGGGGAGGGGAGGGAGAGTCAGAGTCAGAGGGGAACAGGAATCGTTTGCAACAAGCACACAACAGCAACAGCAACAGCACGCACCCGTCCGCTCTGGCTGGCAGGCTGTGATCCGCCGCCCAAAAAGCCGCCGCCGCCGTCGGTCGCGGCCTCGCCGCCGTACGAGGTCTTTGAGTATCCGCCGTAAGAAGCTGGGGAGAGGTTCAGAGGTCAGCAGGGTGATGCGGACACAGACGACAGGAAACGCACCCATTGGAGTGTGTTTGTTTGGTTCTCGCAAAATCACAGGCAACGCGTAAAACGCAAACGCAAAGACGCGTCTCCATTAAACTCGCGAGGGGTCGCGGCGCCACGCCTGTGGCGTTGTTTACAATGACTAAGCACGAGCCACACCCGGCACTTGCCTCGGCAGGCGCAGGCAAGAGAGCATGCGATCCTTTGGGCTTCGATGGACTTCCACCTGCACCTAGAGCTGTCCAACGACCATCGATCGCTGCCGGATCCGATAGAGGCGTTTTATTCCGCACCAGTGTGTATCCACCGACCGACTTGATTCAGCCGCTCTTGTCTCTGCCAATCGATTCCTCGGCTCATTGATCGACTCACCGATCCTCGACTCCTCTTTGGCACCTCTTCGACCTTGTCCTCCCCTCTCAACATGTCCGCCCAGAGCTCCCTTCCGATCCTGCCGCTGCCTCGCGGCGTGGTCCTCTTCCCCGGCATCGTGCAGCACATTCCGGTGACTGCCAGCCGGTCCGACATTCCGGCGCTGCTGGCCACGATTTACGCGCAGGCGGCGGGCCAGACGGCGACGGACGGCGCCACGGTCATCAGCGAGGTGCCGGTGGCGTGTCTGCCGATGGCGTCGCCGTTTGTCGGGCCGCAGGGCCAGCTGCTGCTGGCCAAGGACGGCACCAGCGCGCCGACGGCGCCCGGCGAGGCGCCCGAGTTTGTCATGGGCCAGACGACGCAGGCGGACCTGTTCCGCTGCGGCGTCGTGGCGACGATTCGCAACATTGAAGGGCGCGGTGCGGGCGAGTTTGCGCTGCACGTCGAGGGCCGCTCGCGCGTCTGGGTCGACCAGATCTACCAGGAGCAGCCGTGCTTTGCGGGCACGGCGACGGTGTACTACGACGAGATTGACCTGGCCGACGGCAGCGTGGCCGCGCTCTTTGGCAAGCTGCAGCAGGCGTCGCGCGAGCTGGCGCAGATCCTGCGGCTGGCGGCCTTTATGGCGCCGGGACGGACGCCGTCGCGGCTGACACCGCTGCTGGCGCGGCGGCTGGACGCGTACATTTCCAGCAAGACCGTGGCCGAGGCGGGCGTGCTGGCCGACTTCATGGCTAACATTGTGGTGGCGTCGTACGAGGAGAAGCTGCAGGTGCTGGCGCTGTTTGACGTCCAGAAGCGCGTGGCCCAGGTGCTGGCCCTGCTCGAGCGGCAGGTCAGCAGCATCCGC
The DNA here is from genome assembly GCA_963580335.1 of Leptographium flavum. Taxonomy (NCBI): domain Eukaryota; kingdom Fungi; phylum Ascomycota; class Sordariomycetes; order Ophiostomatales; family Ophiostomataceae; genus Leptographium; species Leptographium flavum. The sequence goes on from OY756935.1 coordinate 613,236, forward strand.
AGCAGCGTCAAGTTTACGACCATTACTATAGGCCCAGACGACGGGACGGCCAACGGGGCAGACGGAATAGACGGAGCGGATGGGACGGACGGGACGGACGGGACGGGCGTGCCGCCGGCCCTGCCCCGGAAGCAGCAGATGCCCTTTGGCGTCATCGTGCCGCCGCACGGGTTTGTGATCCCGCCAGGCGGCAGCGGCATGACGACGGGACAGCCGCGTGGCCGCGGTGGCCGCGGCTTCTTGGGCGGCGGTGATGGCGCCGGCGGCCGCCGCTTCCGCGCGCCGCCCGCAGAAGGCGATCAGCAAGAGGTGGACGAGATGGACGAGCTGGCCGAGAAGCTCGAGGCGGCCCAGCTCAGCCCGGAGGCGGCCAAGGTGGCGGAGCGCGAGCTCAAGCGGCTGCGCAAGATGGTGCCGGCGCAGGCTGAATACACGGTGGTGCGCAGCTACCTGGAGACGCTAGCGGAGATCCCGTGGGCCAAGACGAGCGAGGACCGGCTGGGGCCGGGCACGCTGGCCAAGGCGCGGGCGCAGCTGGACGGCGACCACTACGGGCTGGAAAAGGTCAAGAAGCGGCTGCTCGAGTACCTGGCAGTGCTGCGGCTGAAGCAGTCGATCAACGAGGAGGTGGACGCGGAGGTGCAGGCGGCGCAGCAGGAGCTGGAGGCGGCGGAGGCGGCGGCGGCGGCGGCGGAGAAAGGGCCCGCGAAGGAGGCGAGTGCCGATGCCCAGACAGAGACGGCCGAGACGGGGACGGCAACAGCAACGGCGACGCCGCAACAGCGCATCGACGCAGCGACCAGCCTCCTCGACAGCCTGCAGCAGCGGCGCATGATGGACAAGTCGCCGATCCTGCTGCTGGTCGGCCCGCCTGGCGTGGGCAAGACGAGCCTGGCGCGGTCGGTGGCGGCGTCGCTGGGCCGCAAGTTCCACCGGATCTCACTGGGCGGCGTGCGGGACGAGGCGGAGATCCGGGGCCACCGGCGGACGTACGTGGCGGCCATGCCGGGGCTGGTGATGCAGGGGCTACGCAAGGTCGGGGTGGCGAACCCGGTGGTGCTGCTGGACGAGATTGACAAGGTGGGCACGTCCAACTACCACGGCGACCCGTCGGCGGCGATGCTGGAGGTGCTGGACCCGGAGCAGAACCACGCGTTTGTGGACCACTACGTGGCGGTGCCGTTTGACCTGAGCCGGGTGCTCTTCATCGCGACGGCCAACAGCATCGAGACGATTCCGGGGCCGCTGCTGGACCGGATGGAGACGATTGCGCTGCCGGGCTACACGACGCTGGAGAAGCAGCACATTGCGCTGCAGTACCTGGTGCCAAAGCAGGTGCGGGTCAACGGGCTGACGGGCGCGCAGGTGGGCGTGGACGGGGCGGTGGTGGCGCGGGTGATTGAGGCGTACACGCGGGAGGCGGGCGTGCGCGGGCTAGAGCGGGAGATTGGGGCCGTGTGCCGGGCCAAGGCAGTCGAGTACGCCGAGGCCAAGGACGGGGGCCACCTGGCGACGTACCGGCCGGCGGTGGCGGTGGCAGACCTGGAGGGCATCCTGGGGGCGGCGCGGTTCGAGGAGGAGCTGGCGGCGAGCGAGGTGCGGCCGGGCGTGGTGACGGGGCTGGTGGCGTACAGCGGCGGGGGGCAGGGAGGCATCCTGTTCATCGAGGTGGCCGTGATGCCGGGCGGCGGGGGGCGGCAGGTGCAGCTGACGGGCACGCTGGGCGACGTGCTCAAGGAGAGCGTCGAGGTGGCGCTGTCGTGGGTGCGGTCGCACGCGTTTGCGCTGGGGCTGACGGGCAGCGCGGACGAGGACCTGCTGCGCGACCGCAGCATCCACGTGCACTGTCCGTCGGGCGCGGTGCCCAAGGACGGGCCGAGCAGCGGGCTGGCGCAGGCGGTCGCGCTGGTGTCGCTCTTTAGCGGGCGGGCGGTGCGGCCGAGCCTGGCCATGACGGGCGAGCTGACGCTGCGCGGCCGTGTGACGGCCGTGGGCGGCATCAAGGAGAAGCTGATTGGCGCGCTGCGGGCGGGCGTCAAGACGGTGCTGCTGCCGGCGCAGAACGGGCGCGACCTGGGCGACCTGCCAGCAGAGGTGCGCGCGGGGCTGGAGATTGTGCTGGTGAGCGACATCTGGGAGGCGCTGCGGCAGGTCTGGCCGACGGTGTCCTTCCCGGGGGAGCAGTACCAGGTGGAGAGCCGTCTGTAGGGGAGGAGGAGGATGGCCCTGTCCGGCTGGCCTCAACACTGTCTCGGATGCTCGCCTGTCAGTCGTCGAGCAAGCGAGCGTGTCTTTGATTTGAGAGAATTTTCTTGTTTCCGTTTGATTTACAGCAGTATGTTTGGTGACTACGGAATTCTGGCCGTCCTTTGTTTCTGCACACCCCCCCTTCCCCTTGGGACGCCCGACGATGCCCGCCTGACCGCCGTGGTGGCCAGCTCGCTAAAGGGGGATCTATCTGTGCCTGGTGCTGCGCGTGGCGGGACGGAACGGAGCGCTGTGGTGGTTTGTCTGTGGTGGTTGTGTTGGTCTGCGTGAGTGTGTGTGCCTGTGTCTGTGCTGTCTGGTGTCGTGTCTACCGTCTGCGGTTTGTGGTTTGCTGTCGACCTCGACCTGTCTCGGCTGTTCTGCATGTCTGTCGCACCTTGCATGCTGGTGGCACCGAGCACGACAGGTTCTGTTTGAAGGAGCGAGCGTGCAGGAGCATCGCGAGGATCAGGCCACGAAGGAATGGACCGAACAAAAAATGCACTGCCAAACGGACGGCAGAAGAATGCACGCTCTCGGGCATGTTAGCCGGACAGCAGAGGGGAACTCCGCTAGGTCTGCTGTCTGGCTTTGGACCGGCTCGCTTCTGGCCTCGCCGGATCGTCTCTCCACCCCCTCGCCTCGTGGCCGAGGCGACACAGCCGATCGATCCGTTACAGATACCGAGTGGATGGCGGTCCGACCGCTGTTCGTCTCCCCTTTTCCAGCCACCGCCCGCGCCTGTGGTGTCGTCCCGGCAGGGCGCAGATACACGGAGGGGGACAAGGAGAGAAGAAGAAGGCCGGATCGGATCAAAAGGTCGCATAGGACACGAAAGAAAAAGTAAAGCAATCTACAGTCTGCAACCGTCCATTGTCCTTTTGTCCTCGCTCTTGCCTCTCCCCATCACCGCCCATGGCGACGACACGCCGATCGCTCCTCGTCCGGGCGCCGACCCTTCCGAGCCCCGTCTCCTCGGGCCCGGACAAACCCTCCTTGCGCAACGTCTGGCGGCGCTGCATTCCTGCCCTACGGAGCACGTCTCCCTTTGCTGCGCCCTTGTCCCCGCCTTGACACCCCTCGGCCGAGGATGCCAGCGGAGAGACAATGTCTCCTGTCGGGTGTCGTTGGTCGGGATCGTTTCGCCTGTGTTTTTTTGCCCTTTTCTCTTTTGAGAGTTGCTTCTTCGTTCTTTTTTCTTTCCAGTCCTTTCTAACCCTTTCTTTTTCCCGTCCTTTTTCCGTCCTTTTTTTCTTTCCCCCTGAAATCATTATTTGTGCGTCGTCTCCACCCCATGCATCGTACGTCCTTGTTTTCTTTTCCGTCGTGGCCGTGTCTCGCCTGGCGCGTAGTATGATTGTTTTTTTCGCTACCGAGTGCCATGCAAGTGGTTCCGCTAGGGGGTCTCGTCGTCCTGTCGCGCGGCGGCGCTCTCTCCGCCCGGCTCCGCTGCCAAGAAATTGCAGAGCATGTCCAGCCAACACACGGGAGGGTCTGTCCCCGCAGCCGCTGTTGGCCGCTCCTGCGGCACCGTCCCGACTCGTCTGGGAAGCGAGGCCAAGACCGGCCAGGACCGGCCGGGAGAGGGCCGACCGGACAGGCGTCTCCCTACGTCGTAGGCGTCTTCTAGCATGTCCGCCAGGAAGTATTTTGCCTACGCTGGCCATGCTCTATGCTCTAGCTATGCTCTCCCTCACTCCTCTACTATCCTCTTTTCTCTTTCCCTCCCTCCCTGACTGCCATGGATTCATGGCTGGCCGCTTCGCTGCCACACGCCTTGGCACAACTGAGACCTGTCCCGCAGTGGCCCAGCCGTGGCCTGAAGAATCCCCCCCCTAGTGCACCACGACCGCCTTTTCTTTATTTTTCGACTTGAACGCCGTGTCTGGCGACTCTTGTCATTTCCTTTCCCTCTCCCTCAGTCCGCAGGGCACTGCCCCCCCCCCCCCCCCCCATTGGCCCATGTGCGTGGCGAGGTTGCTGGCGACAGCCCTGCGGCCGCTGCGACTCGGTACGCCGTACGTCCCTTTTGCGCATTGCTCCGTCGCATTCGCCTCTCCGTCTGCATTTCCGGCTTCTGCCGTGTAATCTCTCTTGCAGGTCCCGATACAAGCGATGGCACGTCTCTACCAAGGCCTTGGGATGGTGGGCTCTGCGCTCGGCCTCTTGCACTGGAGTGGCCGAGGAGGGAGGGAGAGAGGGAGGGGAGGAGGGGGGGACCATTGCTGGTCTGACACGCCGCCTGGGCTGCTGGGTCATGTCAAAGCGCAAGCGCCGTGGCATGGGCCAATGCCTCGCGTGGAGGGTGACCTGGTGGCGCTTTGGGCTGGCAGAAACCATTCGACTTGTCGTTCTAGGCCGTCGTACGAGAGGCACAATTGAGTTGTGCACCAACAAGGCGAAAGGGGCGGGGGGGTTGCCACGAAAAAAGGGACAGGGCTGGGAATTCCAAACGGACGCCCTGTAAGATTTTAGCGACGGCGAGGGTGAGAGACGAAGCGCTGGCGTCACGGGCGATCCGGGCGGCACGGACGGAAAATACAGCTAGACAGTTGGGACAGCGAGACAGCCAGACAGCTAGATAGCCAGACACACACAACCAGAGACGGCAATACACTACGCTTACCGCACACGAGACGGAAACGAGACGAAGCCGAGACGGGCAGCGGCAGACGAGATTGGACCAGGCCGCCAAAAAAAGTCACCCGCAATAATTCTCCGCAAGCCAATCACGGATTCGGATCTGGGCCGCTCGGAGAGAAAAGACGCACAAGCAACCAGGGAAAAAGACCAAGAGGTCGCTGCGCCGTCCTCGTCAGACGCTCCCTCCCCCCTGTTCACCGCCCAGTTGACCAGGGCGGTATCTTGCTGCTGCCGTGCCGCGTCGATGACTAACGAAAACGTGCGCCGGAACGGGTGGTCCAAGTCCTGCGACTCCATGGTCCTAGCCTGCGCTCGTAGCATCCCTGTCCCCGGCCGAGGGTGAAATGAGGGAGCCCTTTGCCCAAACTATCGATGGCATGGCTTGGGGCTGTCTTGCATAGGTGATGTGCTCCGTACGTGACGATGAGCCAGTAAATAGTATAGCCTAGGCCCCGTTGATCGGACACCGCCTAGTTGGTTGTCCCCAGCCCTCACGCTCGCTTTGACTACATAAAACTTGATCCGTGACTGGCCACAACACGGTCCGCAGGACGGGCAGCAGTCTATTTGGAAACGGTCCTTTTAATCTTTTTTTCTTCCTTCCTTAATTCTTTCTTTTCTTCCTCTTCTTTCTCTTCTTTTTTTCTCTTTTTTTCTTTCTTTTTTGTCCGTACAATGTAAGCGTAATCTACAGGAAGCGGCATATTCCGCAGCCTCGTAACCTGCGGTGTACAGAAAGTATACGTACTTTGTACTCGTCTTTCTGTCCCAGGTTAGTGTCCAACGGTTTTGGTAGCGCCTGGCGGGTTGGGGCCTGTCGGGGGTGCCGTCGAGGAGGAAATTGGTGGCCGGAAATGGTGGCCGGAAATGGTAGTCGGAAATGGTAGTCGGAAAAAGGAAGCAAAGAGACAGCCGGAAGATCGGCGACGGATGGCAGTGACAAGTTGTATCTGGCAGAGTCTGTGCAGCGTGTACTTTTACCGTAGCAGCCCTTGTCCTGTGCTACACTAACGAAAACAGGGAGGTCATAACGGCGCGCTGGCCTGTGGCTGTCGCGGTGATATGTTGTAAAGCAGGGGAGAGGCCTGTCTGATGGAAAAATAAACGGTGGGGTAGGGAAAGAGGAGGCAGGAGAGTCGAGGAACTAAAGTACGGTGAAAACCGGACGAGCGAAAGCACAAGGACAGAACGAAGACAGAATGAAAAAGAACCGGAAAAATGAAGAAAAAATGAAAGAGGAAAAGATCCATCGACCAAAAAACCTACCACCAAAATACCCTGTCCGACGCCTGTCGGCAGTCGCCAGTCTCGGCTCTGGCTGTGCCATCGTCGCACATGTCTGCCAACTGGCCGAGCACAGCCTTTGGCCAGCCACCCCTGCGCTTCGTACGATGTACGTGTACTTTTAGGCTCGACCAGTCGCCCACTCTCCAGGGATGAGACCTTGTCTTGGATTACAACGCTTGGCGCTGCCTACTCCTCCGTATATCGCAATCCGATCCAAAAGCTGGTAACCACATTTGTTTCCCATCTGCCCTCCGGCCTGCCCGAAAAACGCCACCAGGTCGGGCTCTCTGCGCTGGCACGAGGGCGCTGGACGGTGCGAGGACTCTCCGTGCCCGTTGCAATGGGGGGGGGAGGGGGTGTCAGGGGTATCCATGCTGGGCCGGTGAAGGTTGTTTCCTCTTTGTCTTCGGAGGTTTTAGAGTGGAGAAGAAGGAGCCGGTGGTCCTGAACGAGCAGCAGGGGTCGGAAGAAGAAAGCAGAGAAGAACAACCAAAACAAAAAGGAAAGGTGAAAAAAAAAAAAAGAGGCGAGGGGAACCAGGAAAAAGAGAAGAAAACGGATAGGGAAACAGGCGAGAGGAACGATGCCCAGCAGCCGGGCATGACGACGAGCCAGATACTCGTTTCGTATCCTGGGCGGACGCTTACAGGCTTATTGCCTTGCCGTAGCGCTCATTGGCCTTGCCGCTTGGGCGACCTGACGATCATGGTCGGACGCCATAGCGGCCGGGGCTAGTTGAGCGTCTGCCAATTTACGCATTTACGAGAACGGAGCACTCCGTAAGATACACCTGGACGGTAGTCGACGGTCTCTGTGTCTCAACCGAGCACGCTGCATGCCTCTCCCTCACCTTATCCGGAGCACTTGGACCGGGCACGCAAGGACTGGGGGGAGGGGGGCAGGGCTCCTCTGTGGCGGAGTCCCCAGGGCCGAATGATTCGATCACAAGTTCAGACGAGGAGAGATGAGTACTGCGCAGCTGTTGGGGGAAAGCGGAAGCATGAAAGCGGAAACGCGGAAAAGTCCAAAGCGAAAAATGGAAATGAAGAAGAAAAAAGAAAAAGGAAAAAAAGAAAATCAGAAAATGTGAAAAATGAGCAGACACAACTGGAAAGAGGAAAAACAAAGCCAGGAAATGGGAGCCGCAGGCCCCGGGCGCGACGAACAGAAAAAGCTCGCAGCCATAGGCTGTACTTGCCAGAGTAGTGGCTCCAACGCACGTACGCTCTCCCAGCATGGAGGACACACTAAGGGGCACTACTGATGGGAAAGCCGCCGATGCCATCTGGATGCCAGTATTGCCGTCTTTCGGTATTTTAGTAGCTCATTTGGCTTCTCGTAGCGCTGTGCGCCCAAGTATAAAAGGAGTGCGGGTCGGCGAGTAAGACGGCGGAGCGCGGCACGGCCAAATGTGGGTACGTTGTGCATCGACAGCATCGTACGAGCGATGTGCACGAGGAGAGGAGAGGGAGAACAAGGAGGGAAAAAGAGAGGAGAAAAAACAGAAAACACGCAAGATCAACAATGGATAAAATCAATAAAACAAAAGAACGATAAAACATCAAACAAGACAGTAAAACAACGGCAAATGAGGAGGGGCAGAAATGCCTCCTCGAGGGTTGCACAGGCCACGGCCCGTTTTTGTGCTTGTGCTGTGGTGGACGGCGTGCGAATCGGCAGCCAGCCTGTTCAAATGATGGCCACTCGACTACTCGGTGATCGTCCATGTGAACGCACTATTGATTCTATTGATTCTATTCCCATCTACTCTATTTATACTCGTGCCGTCATCCAGGAAGCGAATCCTGGATCCTGCGCCCAAAGCAGCATCGACCTGTGGAGAAGATGGAGAATTATAACACAGACGGCATAAGGCGCACAGACGGCATAAGATGCACACAATTGCCATGGTGCCATGATGCAACCCAACTCGCCTGGCTCGGCGCCCCTGTCCATCTGAAGATGACGATGGAGATCGGGGGGAGGGGGAGGGAATCCTCGTATTGAGCGCAGAGTCGCGGAAAATCATAATGCAAACTCCAAGCCATATGGCCCCAAAAACCAAAGGGTCCCCCAAAATAATAATAATCCAAGAATCGAGGCTAGCCAATAAATCAGCCTATAAAATCAGCCTATAAAATCAGCCAATCACATCATTTGACCGCCAGCCAGCACAACGCCAAATCAAACAGCACACCAAGACTTTATGCGATCTGCACACGCCCTTCCCTTTCCCACCCCTCCCCCCCCGCCTTCTGCTTTCGGCCCAGGCAATTACTCTTTTCTGACTGGTGTCGCTGTACGGTACTCCGGATCTGTCCAGTGCATCCCGATACTGCAGTGTGCGTCGCAGAGCTGAATGTGGACGAGTGGGACTGCAAAGAGTGCTGCGAGAGCTAAATGGCAAGAGCTGAAAAGCGACGCTTACGCTGCAATGCTACCCAGGCGGCCTGCCATGCGCGCACGAGACAGCTTGTGCAAGCAGCCTCGTCACGATGCACTTGTTTTCTTCTTTCTCGGTGAAGCCCGCTCTGTCTCACTACTGTCGAATGGCCGTGTAGAATTTTTCGATAGTTTTCTCGTACAAAGTACAATGGTTTTTCTTTCTGTCTGTATGCCGCGGGAGCTCTTTGGGAGTCCCTTTCCTCTGTCGTCTCGTAGTGTATCTGTCCCGAGTCTGGCACGCAGCAAGATTAATTGCGCAGTCGAGTGCGATCCCGGCTCGTCTAACCAGACCGGCCTGCCTTTTGAAACAGGAGCTCGGCCGTGCAGGTGAAGATGCGGACGAGAAGGCGGACGAAGACGAGCTCTTGCGGTGAGAATTGCGTATCTACCGAGTGCTACCGTTGCTTAACGCATGAGGCGCCATGTTGCAGTCATATCCCGCCGGGCGCTGCTCGTACGGCGTCACATTTCTCGCGAGCAGAATACAACCCTACAAGCCACGGGGGAAGTTGTGGGCGTCCGGGTGCAGACGTTGAATTATGAACCGCATATACACGGAATGTGCACAGGTCTCTATGCTTTTCCTTGGGGATTGATCGATTCAATCATACTCCCTCTGCAGACACAGTACGTTCCAATACGAGCCTCTGTGCCCAACAGCCGCGCAACTCCAGTCCAGCCTAAACGGGACTGGCAGTCCCCTATCTGTCTCAGCAGCGTCCGTGCTTTATTTGCAGCTAACGCTGGCAATTTTCAATATTGTCCCGACTGCCTAGAAGGGGACTCTGCAGCAATAGTACGATGATACGAACAAGAATGCGCCCGACTCGGGAAGCGGGTAGTTCATCTCGGCTGGGCTATTGCCACATGCTGGTCTAGGAAGTACGAGTTGAGGACTTTATTGCATGACCGCAGGCCGTGCACGCTAAGAGTACGAGCTGCAAGGCGTTGGCGCAGCACAAGTTGCTCGCGACAGCAGGCGCACATCGTGCCTGTACTTTGTATCGTTGCTTGGCCCACAAAAGCACCGGCAGCCGCCCCGACCGCTTTCACGCAACCAAATTGTTTAGGTTCATGGATCCTGCTAGGTTCCTTGGCTCTGTCCGGGGGGGTCGCGAGCTTGTGCGGGTGGTGCCATGCCTTCTTGCTGGGACCCCTGCTAGTGTCGGCTGCGAGGTAGGGGGTACTTTTGGGCAGTAAATCAGAGGACAGCCGAGCTGGTTTTTACTCCGCAAGCGCATGCTCCATCCGCGGAGAGGCATCCTACGACGGGCAGCAGCGAGGCGAGAGCAAGAAGAAAGAAGCAGCCCCAAAATCATACAGACCCGCGGACACACAGACAACGGTCTGCGGACTACAGACTGCAGACCACAGACAGACAGACCCCCCCGGCCAGTCTTGTCCCGTTGCGGCTCACCACCGAGACATCGGCCAGTCGGTCTCGTCGCGTCCTGCTGTCTTGTGCATCCTCGCCCTGCAACGGCTAGTCCTGTCGTCCCCCCACATGTCGATAGCGCCTAGAAGAAACGGGCTTGGCCTTCTGTATCATCCGCGGGCTCATCTGCAGGCGACTGTAATCAGGGCGCTGCGGACGGAGTACCTGTCTCGACTCCCGTCTCCTCCACGCACGGCTGCCGGCTCCATGGGCGGAACTGCTCGCTGGCATTCCTGGAGGACGGATCGGGAGAGGAGGGAGGGGGCGCTGGAGACTGCGCGCTTCGCCGTCTGCTCCATAGTCTGTCTGTCTTGTCCCCTTCATCGCCCCTGGCCCACATTAATCGCCGTATACGAATCCTAGAGGCCTTGCCGTAGCTTGTTTGAGCTTGACTGGTACCTACGACACAATGAGACAAAAGAAATGAAGCACGCCGCGTCTCCCCCCTCTTCTTCCGAGAGAGACAGTCGGCAGCAGACAGCAGACCAGACGAACGGGCGGCGGGCGCCTCTTGGGCCGTGGGGAGCCATGGCTGGGGGGCGGGGGGGCACCCAAGCCAACGAGAAGTCACACACATTCTCTCCAGCACGCCGACACCACGCCTTTTTTTCCCCCGTGCACCGCCCGAAGATCCGCTCTGGCCGCTATGTCCCTTTCTAGATTTCAGACCCTGGCGGCGCTGTAGCCTTGAAATTACGGAGAATTGCTTTGCGTGATCAGCGAGCGATGGGCCACGTCTGTCCGATACGAAAGCAAGCGTAGGATGTCCGATGCACGAGCTACTGTACAGTCTTGCGTGTACTATTGCCCTCTGGCCATGCATGCTGACCCCCCGAGCGATCACTCGCCACCAGAGCAACAAGACACCTGTGCGTACTGGCAGGGGGGAACAGCAGGCGAGAATGTGGGAGCAGTCGAGGTGGCGGGGCGAGAGGGGGCTGATGGGGAGGGAGGGAGGGCAGAAAGAAGAAGCTGAAAAGGCGAAAAGGCAAATAGGCAAAGAGGCAAAGAGGCAAAGAGGCAGAGGAGGCAAAAATAGCAGGAGGCAAAAGAGCCAAAATTGAGGCCCCAGGAGCACAAGGCACGACGTACGACGGATGCAGCTGACAGACAAACCAGCAGGCGGGCAGACAAGCTGACAGTACTTTGTCGGCTCAACATTATATCGTAGCGCTCCGGGGGTAAAGTTGGGACCACCAGCGGAGCCGTCGCCCGTACCGCCGCCGTCGACCCTACCAGTACTACGACGACACTACTGCTACTTCCTACAGCGTAGCACCACCCGGTCTTCGACGTCAACCCTGCCAACAACCAACAGCCATCAGCCAACAGCCAACAGCTCCACGACGTCCCCATGCAATTGCTGTCGATACAGTGAAAAGTGCGTACTTATCGAGAGAGTCGTACTGGAGACAATTCGAGAGGCTGCTGTCGGCGACGATAAGAAAGACGGCCGTCTGTCTCCAGTCATCACTCTCCAGTCTCTTGCCTTCTTGTCCGTCGGCTGTCGACAGTCTGTTCTCCTTTTCCCCTCTTCTCTCTTCTCCTCTCCTCTTCTCCTCTCCTCTTCTCCTCTCCTCTTCTCCTCTCCTCTTCTCCTCTCCTCTTCTTCTCTCCTCTTCTCCTCTCACCCTCCCCCCCCCCCCCCCCCCAAGTCCCACCACACCAACACTAGCACGCGCCTCTGGGAACGAACGAGAGACGAGCCGCGACCCGTCGCCCCGTTTAAACGCTGTCTTGCATAGGATCACAGCCCACCTTGCCCGTTCGGTTCCCCCCCCCTCTGGCACTCTGCCCTCTGCCCTCTGCCCGCTGGCCTGTCCTGGGCCTGGCCTGCACGGCCTGCCTAGCCTAGCCTGCCCTGTGTGCGTCTTGTTTTATTATTCCTTCGTGGGTCCCCCTGGTCCACGCCCACGGCACGCTTGTCCACGGTCCATGCCTATCGACGGCCGTGGCCTCGCCCTCCAGTCCTCGACTCCTCTTTTTACCCAACCCATGCGGCATCTGGTCCGTCCTATAAGTCTGCCGTCTTCCCTGCGACCTCGACTGGAGCGGTGGCGACCTCGGCTGGACGATCTCGACTGGACGATCTCGACTGGACGGCCCGTCTGGACGGTGTGTTTGCTTGTTTGCTTGTTCGCCTGCTAGCTGTTTCGCTTGCTGGCTTGCCTGCTTGATCGACTTGGTCGACGGACACTCTCGGCTGTCTAGACTGTCTCGACTGTCTCGACTGCTCGACTGTCTCGACTGCCCGGCTGCTCTCGTTTCTGGCCGCCCCCCCGGCTCCAGGACCCCCGAGCATCAGCGTCACCAGCTTCCACTTCCGCTACCCCAGCGTCACCAGCGCCCGCTTCTCCCGCTCCTCCAGCTCCCACTTCAGCTCCCGCTCTTCCGCTCTCCTCTCGTCGTCTCCAAGACAAGTAGCACCGTCCTACGTCCTGGAGAGGAAGGCACCGCCAGGGGGGATGACCACCACTCGTTCCTTCCCTACAAATCCCAGCGCAGCACTCACGTGGATCCGGACAGCCAGGGCCAAATCGAACGCGGCCGCCAGAATTTGTCCCCCTTCTCTGGCAACCCGTTCTTTTGTCGCCGGCCACACCTCTTGCCAGACGACCGACGACTTGCGACTGACAGCAGACGCGTGCCGAAATCAGCATCGCAATCAGGGCCAACAGAAACCCCTCTTTCCTCCGCCCGTCGAGCGTCTTTCGGGGCCTTGATCTTTCCTCGTGTCTCTTTTTCCTCTCGGTTTCCTCTCCTCTTTTCGCCTCTTTTCGCCTCTTTTCCCCCTCTCTTCCTCTCCGCCTCTCCCTCCCCTCCCATGTCCTTTGCGTCCACTCGCCCACACCTGTCGACGGCCCACCCATGCCCGCGCCCCGACGTCCCGCCATCACCGTCCAGTGCCGCTCGTCTTCGCCCATCGCCGTTCTCTCCGCCTCGCCCGCGCCCACGCACGCGCAGACCTGGCAGTCCTGGCGACCTCCCTCTCCCTGGACCTGACCTGGGCACGGGCCGAGTCGGATCGCGCCGCGCGATTCAGGGCCTACCCTTCTCCGCCCATGTCCGGGTCTCCTCCGCTGCCGCCCCTACCTTTGCACGAGACTGCCGGCTGGGCCCACGGACGCCCACAGCGCCATGCCTACCGGGGGATGACCGTCTCGCCCGGGGCGGGCGTCCCTGAGCGGCAGTCGATCGATCCGCGGCAGCACCACCAGCAGCACCACCAGCAGTCACCCGACGCGCGCCAGCAGAACTATCCGCCTCTCTATCCACCACATCCCCCATCACACCCGCCGCCGCAACCGCCGACACCGCATCCGTTTGCGCGACCGTACTACCGCTCCGACGACCCCCCCGGCCTGCCGCCGCCGTCCGCCTCCTCGTCCGCCTATGGCCCGGCGTCCGGCCCGGCCTACCCGTATCTGCCGCCGCTGCCGGGCCCGGGATCCATGCAGCAAGGCTATCCCATCCCCGTCGGCCGGCCACCACCACCGCAAGCACCGTCGCCGATTCCGACGTCCGCCTCGGCGCCCGGCTCCGACATCAGCCAGCCGTACGACTCGCCCAAGTCGCAGCGCAAGGCCAAGGGGCATGTGGCGTCGGCCTGTGTGCCTTGCAAGCGGGCCCATTTGCGGTGAGTTTGTTTGTGTGTGTTGCTGTGTGTGCGGGCGTGGGCTAATGAACAGATGCGACTGTATGTTGGACTCTTATTTTGGGGGGATTTTTGGGTGTTCTGGGCGCTTTTCTCACTGACAAACAGCCCAACGCCCGTGCTCGCGCTGTCTCAGCAACGGCAAGGAGGACGCGTGCGTCGACGTGCAGCATAAGAAGCGAGGCCGTCCACGGCTCCGGGAGGAGCGAGACTTGAGGTACGATCTGTCCGGGCGCAGCGGTCCCAGTCTGGTCGGTCCAGCTCCCGGGCCAGGCGCCGGCCGTCCGGTCGAGACACGGCCGCTCTATGGCCCGTCCGCGGCCTCCATGGGTTCGGGCTATGGCGGCCTGATGCGACGCGGCCCCTTGTCTGCGCACCGGGTAATCAAGTCGCAACCTGCTGATGCTGATGCGGCTCCAAGGTACCTTGCGCGTGGCGCCATGGCCGATGCCAACGTCTATCCGCCGCTGCCGCCGCCGCCGCCGCCGCTGTCCGGGTACAGCCGGCCAACCGCGCCGGTCGCTTATCTGACCACGGACCTGGAGGTGGCCAAGGCGTCGAGTGCCTTTTGCGACGCCATTGGCCACGCCCATCCCGCGGGCCTGCACCTCGCCGACCTGGTGCGCGCCCTCGACGGCCGCCGCATCCAGCTGCTGCAGCGCCAGCTCTACGACGAGCGCCAGCGCAAGGACCCCCAGTACCTGCCGCCCATCTTCTCGGCCCACGACCGCGACCGGGTCATGGAAGAACTGGGCTTTGACGACGCCGATGTCCGCCGCTTTTCCCTCGACTGGCACGAGTACCTCACCTTTGTCGGCCCGGACCACCGCCAGCGCGCCTTTGCCGTCCGCCTCGGCCTCGCTAAGCGCGCGTCCATTTACTTTGTCGTGCTGCTGCTGCACATTGAGGCCCGGCCGCTGGCGCCGCCGACGCCTTCACCACAGCCGCGCGACGCGCCCTATTCATATGGGCAGCAGCAACAGCAGCAACAGCAACAGCAGAAGCACGCTGTCATGTACACGCAGCCGACGCCAGTCTCGGCCGCCTTTGAGATCAACCGGATGCCGTCGAGCCAGTCGTTGTCCCAGTCGCAGTCGCAGTCGCAGTCTCAGTCTGGGTATTCTGGGTATTCCGGGCCTGGATCTGGATCTGGATCTGGAGCTGGAGCTGGACCGGGATCTGGAGCAGGATCGAATTATACTGGGTATTCGGCGGCGCCACGGTCCGACTACTATCAGACACCGCGGAGCGAGATCGGCCTCGTGGCACGGCCGCACCGGCAGCCGACGTCCGACTACCACCTGCCGCCGATCCGCAGTCCGCACGAGCGGTCCGAGTACGGCGCATCGTCGCGCAGCGACACGCGTGTCGATATTGGGGGCCTGATTGAGCAGCCGTCGCCGCCCAGACGGCCCGAGTACTAGGACGAGGACGGACAGGAGGCGGCGCTTCGTGTTTCATGTCTTGCTTTTCTGCCGTGCATTTCTGCTACACCCGTGCTGTTGTATGATACCACATGCTATTTTTGGACAGTCGGACTGTCGGACGGGTGGCCGTTTGATTTCGGAGAGCGCGCAGCGGCGGCCACGGGGGCGCGATGGGACGGCGGTACGGTATAAAATGGGCGGGACGAGCATTGATCCTTGCTGGGTGGGTTTCAGAGTACTTTGGATTTACGGGTTGGATGTTTGGCTCAGATGGCTGTCTTTGTATTTCTCCCTCGGTTTTGCCTCGCGTCCTTTTCTTTTGCTTCCGCTCGCTGCACAAGGGAGAGTTGGTCATTCCGCATAGGTGGAAGCTTTGCTTGTTGGCACAGAAATCGAGTGTCCGTTGCGGACATTTTCTACAGACGTTTTTCGGGCGTGCGGACCATGATGGACAGCTCAATGGGCGCGGCGCCGCGGACAAGGGCAATGTCGCGCTTCCACGCAAAGCCAAACTTGCCGTAGTAGACATTGTGGGCGCGCGAGCTGGACTCGAGGTAGATGGGACGTCCCTGGGCGTCGGCCTGTCGCAGCGTCAGTCGGTTGGATGGGATGGGATGGGATGGGATGGGATCGACTCACCCGCGCCATCATGTGCTCGAGCAGCCGCTGGGCACAGCCCCGTCGCCGGGCGGCCGGCTTGGTGCCCAGGTACAGGAGGTAGTAGCTGTCGTCGGCCGGGCCCATGACCGCCTGCTTAGTGCGCTGCAGCAGCGGCGCCAGCTCGGCAAAGTAGCGCCGGCGGCCCTCGGGCGACAGCCGGTAGTGCAGCCGCCACAGGCCGCTGCGCAACGCCGTCCACCAGCCGTCGACGTTTTGGCCGGGGCCGACCCAGAGCGCGACGCCGTCGTAGTCGGCGCCCGTCGTCGTCACGAGGCCGTTGCGCGCCACGGCCGCGACAAGACAGGTCATGACGTCGACGTGGAGGCGCCAGCGGTGCTCGGCCGTGTCGTCGGCGGCAGCGCCGGTTGTCGGCGACACGAGGTAGCGTGACAGCGCGTCGGCGGCAAAGGCGTGGGCGAGAGAGAGGGCGGCGGCGCGGCACTCGTCGCGGCCGATCACGCGGACCGTCGTCGGCCAGGCGGGCGGGACGAGGGAGAGGGCGAGCGGGACGGCGGCGTCGGCGGCGTCGACGGAGGCGACGGAGGCGACAGTCGAGGTGTCGGTGGTGTCGGGGGTGTCTGTATGCATGGTGTGTGCTGTTCAGCGGCTGGTGTGTGTAGCGACTGTGTGTTCAGCGACGTGTGTGTTCAGCGACTTTGCTGTCTTTCCACCTCTCTCGATACTTTGTCTCGACTTCGTAACGGAACATGTGCAGCGAGAACAGACGCGCAAAGACAGGGAAGCGAAAGCGCGCAGGTGTACCGACAGCAGGTCGGAATACGAGCCAGACGCAAGAAAGACCGCAAGAGGCAAACATCTCGGAAGCAGGGCGCCGCGCCGCAAGAGGCGGTCTGGAGGCGGTCTGGGACGCACGCACTGGACAGCACGTCGCACGGCGCGCGGCGCGGCAGACATCGCCAGACTGGCCAGTGCGTGCTGCTCAGCTGTTTCTGACGCTGCCGTGGGGGGGGTTCGGGAAATGAAACGACGGGACAAGCGACAAGTTCACTTGTGCTCAGGTGACTGCTGCTGGCCGCTGGGCGGTGGCCCCGGCGTCTGATAAGCGTCAGCGGGCAGGGGAAGGGGGGGTTGGCCAAGCAGGGCCTGCGACGTGGTTGTGCGACGTCGGCGTGGCGTGTCGGGTCTTACAAGGGGGTCACACAAAGGGTTGTTTCTCTTGTCTTTTGTGTCTGTCTTCCTTTTCCGTCTCCTCCTCCGTGTCCTTATTTTTCTCTTCCCTTACATCCGCTGTACGACCGGCACGACTGGTACGACCGACCCGGTCCCTCTCACATCCGCCGAATCTCCTGTTCATTGGTAAACTTGTCTAGACCGCTGTCGAGGTGCTGCCACCACTCAAACAGCATCGAGTTGCAGATCAGCTTGAACCACGGCGTAAAGGTCAGGGCTGGGTCGGCAAACTGCTGCTTGAGCTCCGCCGGCGTCACGTACTGCGTCGCCTGCACCTCGTTTGGGTTGACGGCCAAGTCGACCCGGGCCTTGATAAAGAGAATGTAGTCGACTGTGCTGCGTTAGCATGGGCCAGACACCTGGGGCCAGACACCTGGGGCCAGACACCTGGGCCGGCCACCTACTCTCGTGCTCTCCCCACTTGCCGTCGCTCGGGGCCTTGTAGTGGATGCGCGTCAGAAAGTGAAAGTCCTCAATCGGCACCTGCGCCGGCGGGATGCCCAGCTCGTGGTCGAGCTTGCGCTGCGCGGCGCGCTTGACGCCCGCGACCGACGCCGCCAGCGACGCGCCCGTCTCGCTCGGCGTGGCCAGCGGGTGCGAGCAGCACGTATTGGTCCACATGTCGGGAAACGTAATCTTTTCCGTCGCGCGCTGCTGCAGCAGCAGCCGGTTCTGCTCGTCAAAGAGAAAGACGGAAAAGGCGCGGTGCAGCAGGCCGCGGTCAATGTTGGTCATGAGGTGGCCTGCATGAGAAAAAGGCAGGTCAGCGGCAGTCCGCGGCAGTGTCTCTGTCAGAGAGGGTCCCGCCCCAACGCACAAATCTTCTTGCTGGCCTTGCCAATCGGCGCGTCGTTCTCGTCCAGCACAATGCACGCCTCGTCCATCAGCCGGATCTGCTCCTCGTCGTGGCCCTCGAGCGCCTCGCCGCTCGTGTCAATGTCGGGGAACAGCTGCAGGATGTTATCGGCCGACATGCCCGTCATCGTCACCGTGGTCGAGCCCGTGGCTGACCGGGCGGTCGTGGTCGTGGTCGAGGTCGTCGACATGGCGCAGGCAGAAGGGGGGGAAAAGGCTGCGGGAGGGCCTCTGGCCGGCGGGACACGGGCAGCGCACGGGAGATACAGGGCGTGCGGAGACGGAGCGAATCGCAGAATAGAGACGGCCTGGGGCAGGTGGACAGGCACGCGCAATCTCGGGATCATGGGCGGGAGGCGGTCAATGAGTCGGGCAAGTTGATCTCGGAGAGGATGTTCTTCGCTGCATTGGCCAGTCGCCCTAGCCGGATGCGGTAAGCGGGGTTACCCAGGGGGTCATGCACGGGTGTTGCGCTGATTGGGCCGAGGACGGGCGCGGCTTGGAGCGGTCAATGCCGGCAGAATACATACCGCCAAAATTTCCGTTTTTCTGCTGGTCGTCCAAGTCTGTGAGGCACCATAGATAGGATCACTTGTTCTCGACCGCACCAACACCATGCGCAAACGGAGGTCGACTGCGCCCGACGATGGCCTGCGCAAACGGCCGCGGGTTGTGCACGAGGCACCGACCTTTGAGGCCATCCACTCGTCCCGGCAGCTGATGCAGCTGCTGGCCTTTGACCAGGACATTCAAAAATCGCGACATGGTGAGCAAAGGATATTAATTCTCTCTTCTCGGCTGCCTCTCGCTGGATGGTCACTGACGGCCCAGGCCTCCAGTCGTTCAAGCTGCTGCTGGACAAGATCAGCGACCCCGAACAGCGCACGACCGAGGACGTGGCCATTCTGCACGACTACCTGGCCGCGATCCGTCCGCCGACCGACGAGAGACGACCGGCCAAGGGCGGCGAAGACAACGACGACGACGATGAGGGTCCCACCGACACCGTCTACTTTGTCGACATCCTGCAGAGCTGGGCGCTGGCGGCGCGGGTCGACAACGACGGCGTGCGCTCGGCCGTGCCTGTCGTGCTGGCGCTGCTGCTGCGGTATTTGTCGCACGTGCTCGAGCTGGCTCCGGTTGGCCTCGGCCTCTGCCGCACGCTGCTGCAGCCGGCCCAGCTGGCGCTGGTTGCGCGCAACCTGACGGCCGACAAGGGCAAGGAGTTTGTCATTTCGCCGACGCTGCGCCTGCTGCGCGAGGTCGTTGCCTTTGACGGCGGCGCCGTGGCCCGCGCCCTCTTCCGCGCGCGCGCCTCGACCTGCTGCGCGCTCGCCCGCAACATGGGCATCCGCTTCCTCGGCGACGGCGTCGAGGACGCGCGCCACACGTCGGCCCGCACCAATGCCGTGCGCTTCTGGCTGGCCGCCCTGCGCGTGCTGCACCCCGAGGCCAAGGCCGAATTGCTCGCCCAGCGCGACGTCCTCGGCGCGCTGACCCGCTGGATCCGCGACGACCCGCCCGCGCTCGTCCACGAGCTGCTCGCCGGGCTGGAGCGCGACGTGCTGCGCGACCGCAAACTGCCGCGTGCCGCCAAGGGGCGCCTGCTCGGCGCGGCCACCCTCGTCCAGCTGGGCGGCCTCTACAGCTACGCCCACGAGGCGGCGGCGGCGGCCGGCGGCGGCGGCGGCGACGTGCCGAGCTCCGTGTCCGACGCCGCGCACCGCTTCCTCCTCTACGCCTGCACCACGCTCAGCGCCGGCGTGCTGCGCGACCAAGACGGGTTCTACCCCAAGGGGGTCGAGCCGTCGCCGGCCGCGTCGGCGACGGCTGCAGCCGACCTCGTCTGGACGGACCGCTTCGCCCATGAGGTGCCCATCCACAACGTCGCTCTGGGCGAGCTGCTGGCCAGCCTGCGTCCGTGGCACAGCACGCGCCAGAGCGCGCTGCTGGTCGCCGTCTTTGCGGCCGCGCCCGAGCTTGTCGCCTGGTACTTTGTGGCCAAGAAGAGCTTCACCTTTGAGCCCAAGCTATCGGCCACGTGGGTCGGCTTTGCCGCCCTGCTCTTCCGCACCATCCGCCTGCCGCTGCCGCCGCATTTTGGCTGCCGGCCGGCCAGCGGCCAGGGCCGCTACGCCCGCCTGCCGCCGCCGCCCGCGATCGTGGTCGACGCCATCCTGCCGCGTCCGCTGTCGCAAAAAATCTTGCAGCGCTGTCTCAGCCACCGGTCCAAGCTGGCACCGTTTTTCGCCCTGCGTCTGCTGGCGGCCGCGCTCGCCAAACTGCGCGCTGCCCTGGCCCTGCACGACGAGGCCGCCCAGCAGTGGTCCGGCACGGACAGCGCTGCACTGTGGACCGCCGCGGCGCGCCGGGTCGTCGACGAGTTCTGCCGTCGCTGCCCGCCCATGAAGGACCTTGTGGCCGCCTACCGGGCCGCGGCACCCGACGACCTGCTGTGCCGCGAAGTCGCGAGCCGCGCGCTGCGGCTGTGCTACGAGGTGATCCCGCAGGTGGCGCTGCTGGCGCGCTTCGACGTGTCGCCGGTGCTGTGTGCGACGTTGCAAGCGCTGCAGGCGAGCGTGGGCACGGGCACGGACACCGACCACGACCAGAACCAGGACCAGGACAAGGCGCTCCGGATGATGGAGCTCGAGCACCTGCTGGCCCTCTCGGGCTACTCGCCGACGATGCGGTGGTTTGCCAAGGCCGACGGCCTGGCCACGTCGCCGTTTGTCGCCCTCGTCCGGCTCTACAGCGAGGCGCCGGCCGACCTGGTGCTCGGGCGGGTGCGCAGCATTCTCGAGTTTGTGGCGCGCGAGCAAGAGATTGTCGTGGTCGGCGTCGAGCCGTCGACCTCGTCGTCCGCGTCGGGACTCGCCGCGCTCTTCCACGCGCTCTCGCCCGCCTCTGCCTCCGCCTCCCTCTGGCCTTTTGTCGACAACTGCGCCGTCCGCTGCGCCATGGCCCCGATCCGCTACATGGACATGCTGCAGGACCTCGTGGGCGACGACCCGGTCGATCCCTTGACCATGACCCTTGTCGAGCAGCTGCCGTTTGCCACGGCGCCTGCCGAGGCCGATGCGCTGGACAGTCTCGCCGGCTTCGTCGCGCGCTACTTTGCAGTCTGCAGCGGCAGCCGGCGCGCGCTGCAGCCGCTCTTCCAGCAGGCCGCGGCCGCTTTCCCGGCAGGGTCACGTGCCGCCGAGAAGCTGGCAGCGATGCCGAAGCGGGCCCGAAAGGACAAGACATCCAAGGAGGCGGACAAGGAGGCGGCAGACGTGCCCATGGCAGATGCAGCCGACATCCTTGACGACGCGCCGGCCTTGTCGCCCGCCCTCGAAGACCTCCTCGACCTGCCGCCGGTCGCGCCGCTGGACCACGCGGCCCTGTCCAAATGGGCGACGCGGCCGGCGGACGAGCTGGTGGAAGAGGGCCACGCGGCGGCGCTGGTGATGCTACTCGTGTCGGAGCACGCCAGCATCCGGCGCGAAGCGCTGGTCAACGTGGCCAAGATGGCGGCGCGCGTGCGGACGTCGACGTACGCGGACAAGGACCAGGTGTGGCTGCTGCTGAGCGAGCTGGGCGCGACGGCGTCGGCGTGGATGGACGACCCGGCGACGGCCGCGCTGCCGCTGCCAAGCCACCTGGCCGTCTTTGCCGCACACGCGCTCGACGTGCTGCGCCGCCCGCTGCACCGCCTCTACGGCAAGATCAATGCGTTTCTGACGGCCGCGCCCGTCTGGCGGCCGCGCCGGCTGCCGCTCGTCGACGCCGTGCTGCGCGACGGGCCCGAACAGGACGACACGCACTATGCCGAGCTGCACTGGCTGCTCGACTATCTGCTGGCCAGCCTGCGCACGCCCGCCGACGTCGACGTCGTCCGCGGCGCCCGCCTCTGGGAGCGTCTCCTGTCGGCCGCCGCCAACCCCTACCTGCGGGCGCCGCTGCGCCGCCAGGTCCTGCGCATTCTGGCGCGCGCGGCAACGCTCGACGGCGGCGCCACGACGCTCGTCACGCGCGCCGGCCTCGTCAGCTGGCTGGCGGCGTACCATGCGCGGCCCCTGGCGGCCGACCGCAACGAGCGAAGCGAAGCTCCCGACCCCGGCGAAGCCCGCGCCATCACAGCGCTCCTGCACCGCGTGTGGGACGTGTGCGACCAGGCGCGAGTCGACAGCTGGAGCATGCACGGCGTGGCCGAGACGGTGGCCCTTTGTACATAGACTAGGCATTTACTGATTCCATGTTCTTTCCTTCTGTCGTGCTCTCTTTCCTGCGTGACCGGATTAGTAAGCATAGGTCGCGTGCACAGACCATGTGGCGGCTGCTGGCCGACATCGTTGTCTGGGGGGAAGGGGCGCCTGACGCCTGATTGCCTAGATCGTTGGCTCCTGCCAGCTTAGGCCATTCGTTCTGCCATTTGCCATTTTGCAACGGAAAAGCATCACAAAAACTGTCCGAGCCGCTTCGACCTAGCAACAAAGACCCAAGCACGACCCAAACCACTGCGAAAAAAAACAAGCCACAGAGCGACAGAGCGACAACTGTGAAAAAAGAGCCAACCCATCGACCTCTACTCTCCCGCCGCCCTTTTTTTCCTTCGTTTCCCCGGCCCCGGCCGCCGCGCCCAGAGTGTTTGCGTCGCAACGCACGAAATTGCCACAGGGCCAAATTGCCGTTTGCTTTTGCTGCCGTGTCAAGGAGCTGTTGGATCCTTGGGAGCCCTCGCGCCGACAGTCGTCCTCTTTGGGGGACACGGCCGACCCTCTGTTCCTCGACCGTTCTTATCTACCTACCGCCTTTCGGCCTTGGTTCTCGCTGTTTGTTTGCCTTTTTACTCTCCACAACTTCCTCTCTCCTCCCCTGCGCTCCTCTTCTCCTCTACGCTCCTCTCCTCCCTGTCTGCTCCGTTTCCGACGACCGTGAGCCCGCAGCCGCCTCCTCCTTTTGACCTTGCCCTTTCGACCGCACACTCCCCCCCCCGAATGTTTTCGACCCTTTTATATCTCCTATAATGGCTTCTCGGTACACACCAGAAGCTCTCTTACTGCTCCGGCAGTCGCCATTATGCGTCAAACCGCCCAATCTGCCGCCTGCCGAACTCTGGATGGGGTAAGACGTTTTTGTCTCAATTTGTCTCCTGTTTTTTTCCCCCTAGACAGCTTAGCTGACTGCTGCCTCCTCCAGACCATCCACGGAACACTTGCGCACGCAAGCGCGGCCTGCCACGGACGGCACCTTTGTCGTGGACGCGGCGGCCCGTCGCCTTCCGGGTGAACGCCACAACCAAAGAAATGCCTCTAGTATGCCGTGCTTCTCGGGTGCATTGTGTGTCTGCCTGTTTGCCGTCTCTAACCAGCAGGTTCGGACGAAATCGTCCTGGGCCCTCCCAAGATGGGCTTTGCCTCATCGGCGCTTCGGGCCTCTGGAATCAAGCTCGGCGGAGATCTCGATCGGACACTACGCGATGCGGATCCCCGAGGCTTCGGACTGCGAGGGCGCAACGAACCCGACGCCAGTGGCGGTGCCGGCTTTGGAACCACTGTCGCGGACCGCAACCGTGTCAACAACCGGCGCCGTGGTGACGGCGAACTGGACGGGGAAGGATGGAGCACGGTGAAGCCGCGCAAGAGTTTTGGCCACGAGGGCGCCGAGCGGTTTCACGGCCGCATGGGCGTCACTGGTGTCGTCGGTAGCCTCGGCGGCACCGGCAACGGCTTGGATCGGTATGGCCGTGACGACCGCAAGCCGAGGGACCGCGACGATGGCGATGCTGCGGGCCGCGATCGGCCTCGCCGCACCTTTGATCGCGAAGGAGGCGACGAGAATGATGCGAACCGGCGCAACGGCGGCATGGCTACTCGGGTGCCCTGGTTCAAGGACGGCAATGGCGGTGGTCTGGGCGAGGACCGGGTGGATCGAACCGACCGCACCGAGCGGAACGCGCAGCGAGAGCGTATCGAGCGAACCAAGAACTGGCGTGAGCGCGACCCAGACCACCAGGCGACCGACACGTACCGAGACAAGAACAATGGCGGCGGCGGCCACGAACGCCGATGGGACCGAGGAGACCGTGACTATTCCCAGCACCACCGCGTTGAGCGCGAGCCAGAGTGGCTGGACGAGCCGGCTCCGTTGGAAGACGAGTTCGGCGGCAGCGGCGGTGGTGGCGGCGGTCACACGGAGGAAGACTTGCGGCGCTTTATGGAAGCCATGAAGGGCCGCTCGTCGGCGCTTAAAAATAATGCGGACGAGTCTCTCGAGGCCGATTCCGGCAACAGGAGCGGCCGTGCGGAAGCCACGTCGGCCGCCGACCCTGGCCCAGATCGATTCTTTGAGCAGTTTGCCCGGGGCTCCAAGGTGGACAGCAACCCTGCCACCAGCGGTCCCGTGGATGCCAAAGATGCCAAGGCCAAGGGGGCCAAGTCGTCGCGCTTCACCTCCTTTTTCTCCGCGCAGGAGGACACGCGACGACACACGGATACGCCACCTGGTCTTGGCATGCCACAGCAGCAACAGGCACCGCCTGCCGGGCCGCCAACGGCGATGCTTCCGCCCGACCCATCCGAGAAGGAAGCATTCCAGGCCTTGCTTCTCAAGTTGCAGCGCCAGACGCTGGGTGCGAGCGGAGCCCCTGCCGGCGCTTCTGCCGGTCCTTCTGGCCCTTCTGGTCCCTCTGGTCCTAGTGGCCCCCTTGTCAATGCAACACCGCCCACTGTTGGCGGATACCAAGAAGCGTCGAGTGGAGGACCGTCGGCGCCGGAAAACCGCCAGAGGAGCACAATTACGTCTCCGAACCCGCTGTACCCGCAGCAGCAGCGGCTGAGGCTGGAGCAGCAAAGAGACGACACACGTTTCCGGGGCGGTATGCCGCCGTCGGGACAGCAACAGCTGCCGCAGCAAATTCTGCACGAGATGCTTATGCAGCGTCCGGCAGGCGGCCCTGCAAACCAGTCGCCGTCGCAGTCTGTGCGTCCGGAGCAGATGATCCAGGACTTGTTGGTACAGCGGCAGCTTGCGGCCAGCCAGGAGGGAGGTCCGCGTCTGGGGCCAGGGCCGGGGCCAGGGCCTGGACAGGCACTTAGCCTGGCGGCCGGACTGGAGCTGGGGCAGGTGATGCGGCCAGCACCGGGACAAGGGCCGGGGCCGAACGGGTCGCTGTCGAGCGCACAGAGCGACTTTTTGGTGCAGCTGATGCGCAACGGGGGCGAGGCGCGGAGGACAGAGGACCTGATGATGCGGATGCCGCAGCCGCGCAAGCAAGTCAACATCCCTACCATTCCAGACCGCGGTGTCGACATGTCGGCCGACTTTGGACGGGACAGAGAGCGGGTTGGCCCGCAGCAGCGGCAGCCGATGCGGCCGGGCCAGGGACCACCGGGGCTGTTTGCCGACGAGCAGTTTGGGCGGCCAGACGTGGAGGTGCGGCAGCAGAGTCAGCCGACGCAGATTCTGCAGCGTCCGCCGCCGCCGCCGGGTCTGGAACAGGTGATGCAGCACAGCCAGCTGCCGCCGTTTTTGCAAGGCGGCGGCGGCGGCGGCCGTCTGCCACAGCAACAGCAGCAGCAGCAGCAGCAGCAGCAGCAGCAGGGCCCACAGCAACCGATGATCCCGCCGCCACCAGGGCTCGGCGGCCTGCAGAACAATGGGGCCAGCCGGCAGCAGATGTCCGGCATGGCGGGGATGCCCAGCATGCCCAACCTGATCAACCTGCCCAGCATGCCCAACATGGCGAATATGCCCAACATGGGCATGGCGAGCCTGTCCACCATGTCGATGCCCAACATGGCCAACATGAACATGGCCAGCATGACGCTGCACAGCATTCCGCCCAACATGTTTCCGCCCAACTTTGTGCAGCAGGGCCCGTTCCCGCAGGACGGCATTCCGGGCGGCCCGCCGCGCAACATGCCGCCGCCACCAGGCTTTTTCGGGGGGCCGCCGGGCTTCATGCCGCCGCCGGGCATGGGCTTCCAGGGCCCGCCGGACGGCATGGTGTTTCCCTTTGACGGCCGCGGCATGCCGCCCATGCCTCCGGGTGTCGGGTACCGCCGGCAGTGAGCGGGGCGGTGGACGAACAGGTCACATGTCCGCCGGATATCACTGCGTGCTTGAATTGGGAACGGCATCTCCCTACTGTGAGCCGTTCCTAGGGATTTGATAGCATATGCGCGATATGGTGCAATATCCACAATACACCGAATTCAAGCAGTAACTTTTGACGTGTCGAGCACGTGACCTGCTGCCTGGACGCGTAAATGGTGATTGGCAGGCGCGACGGACTCGAAGTTTCCTGCGCCCAGGACTTGAACCACGTAATCAATCCTCTTGTCCAGATTATTGTCGAGTCCCACCCGATGTCACTTTACCTTGTTTTCGCTCCCTGAAAGGCTGGCCATGGATCTAGAGGCAGAGGCGAGAGGCACCAAGCGCAAGGCCGACGGACTGGCGGCCGAGCCAGTGGTCGAGCCAGAGCCAACGGCTGTGCCTGCAGACGGGGAAGCAGGTCCTCGGCGGATCAAGGTGCGTCAAATGGGCGAATGATAATTCCAGACGACCTCGATGCTGACGGGCAGGCCCTTGACCCGAATGTGGTCAACAAGATTGCCGCGGGGGAGATTATCATTGCGCCGGTGCATGCGCTCAAGGAGCTAGTGGAGAATGCCGTCGACGCCGGGGCGACGATGCTCGAGGTGCTCGTCAAGGAGGGCGGCCTGAAGCTGCTGCAGATTACGGACAATGGCTGCGGGATTGATGTGCGCACACACACACGAGAGGGAGGAACCCGGGCACACGCTGACCGCTGACCTTGTTTTGCAGAGAGCCGACCTCGCCATTCTCTGCGAGCGCTTCACCACGTCCAAGCTGCAGACGTTTGCCGATCTAGGCGCCATGACGACGTATGGCTTCCGCGGCGAGGCGCTGGCCAGCATCAGCCACATTGCGCACCTGACGGTGACGACGCGCACGCGGACGGACCCGTCTGCCTGGCGCGCCTGCTACGAGGCCGGCCGCCTGGCGCCGCCCAAGCCGGGCCAAGACGCGGCGCCCAAGCGCGTGGCCGGCCGGCCTGGCACGCAGATCACGGTCGAGGACCTGTTTTACAACGTGCCGACGCGGCGGCGCGCCTTTCGGTCGCCGGCGGACGAGTACAACAAGATGGTCGACATGCTCGGTCGCTATGCCGTCCACTGCGCCGGCGTCGGCTTTTCGTGCAAGAAGCATGGCGAGGCCGCCGCGAGCATCGCCGTGCCTGCGGCTGCGGCGCCGGTCGACCGCATCCGCCACATTTACGGCAGCGCCGTCGCGGCCGCGCTGCTCCCGCTCGACGTGGCCGACGCCCGCTGGGGCTTTGCCGCGCGCGGCCTCGCCACCAGCGCCAACCACACGCTGAAGCGCACGACCCTGCTGCTCTTTGTCAACCACCGCTGCGTCGAGTCGACCAACATCCGCAAGGCCCTCGACGAGCTGTACGCCGCCTTTCTGCCCAAGGGCGGCCACCCGTTTGTCTACCTCAGCCTCACCATTGACCCCCAGCGCGTCGACGTCAACGTCCACCCGACCAAGCGCGAGGTCAACTTTCTCAACGAGGACGACATTACGCGCGCCGTCTGCGACCACCTGGCCGCCCAGCTCGCCGTGGTCGACACGACCCGCACCTTTTCCACACAGACGCTGCTGCCGGGCCAGACGCTGGCGACGGCGGCGGCCAGCCCGGGCGGCGACAGTCCCGCGGCGCCGAAACGCACGCCCGTCCGACCCTACGAAAACAACCTAGTGCGGACCGACACGAACCTGCGCAAGATTACGAGCATGTTCACGCCGGCGACACCCGGTCCCGCGAGCCGGTCGTCCGCCGCGTCCGCTGCGTCCGCCGCGACACCCTCAGGATCCACTACCGCTGCTGCTGCCACTGCCGCCACGCCACGCGCCCCCCCGGACGCGGCACGCACCGCGCTCACCACGGTCGAGTACGAGCTGGTGGAGCGCCCGGTGTCGGCCCACTGGCTCCAGAGCATCCGCGAGCTCAAGGAGGCCGTCGTCGCGGACACGAACGGCACGCTCACCAGCATATTCCGCCACGCCAGCTTCGTCGGTGTCGTCGACGACCGCCGCCGTCTGGTCGCCCTCCAGAGCGGCGTCAAGCTGTACCTGCTCGATTACGGCCGCGCCTGCTTTGTCCTCTTGTACCAGCGCGGGCTGCACGACTTTGGCAACTTTGGCGTCCTCCGTTTCCAGCCGCCGCTCGATCTGCGGGCGTTGCTGCGCATGGCCGACTCCGACTCTGACGCCGCCGTTGATGCAGTGGCCGCCCAGCTCGTCGAGCGCCGCCAGATGCTGCTCGAGTACTTTTCGCTCGAGATCACGCCGACCGCCGAGCTGCGGAGCATCCCCCTGCTCGTCAAAGGCTACACGCCGCCGCTGTCCAAGCTGCCCCAGTTCCTGCTCCGGCTGGGACCGGCCGTGCGCTGGAACGACGAAAAGGGCTGCTTCGACACGTTTCTGCGCGAGCTGGCGCGCTTTTACGTGCCCGAGCAGCTCCCCAACACGGACGAGGACCAGGCGGACAGGGCGGACGAGACGGACGAGACGGACGAAACGCTCCGTGCCCGTCGGGACCACGTCCGCTACGCGGTCGAACACGTCTTTTTGCCGGCATTCAAGACCCAGCTCATCTGCACAGACGAGCTGTTGCAGGCCGGCCTGGTCGAGGTGGCTAACCTCAAGGGGCTGTACCGGGTGTTCGAGCGGTGTTGATGTCACGTAGATGATGGCACGTGCCCCATGCTACTGGTTGGTCTGCGTCACGCGTCACGTGTCATGTGTTACTGGACGAATATGATGAACTCTATTTACGCCGTCCCCGAGACGGGCGCCTATTTGTTTTCGCTGTCCCAGTCGGGGTTCTGTCTTGTCAGCAGTGCACGCACAGGCGTCTGTGGTCTCCCGTCGTCTGGGTCCGCTCACCTTTCTTAGAATCACCAGTCCCTCGAGCGTGTTGCTCAGGCTAATGTACTCCTCGTCCTCGAGCTCGGCGCGCTCGCCAAAGGCCAGCAGCACCGGCGTGCTCTGCGTCTGCCAGCCAGTGATTGTCTTGGGCCGGCCGGCCTGGCCGACGACGTCGACGGCCTGGCCGACGCGCACGTTGACCGTGACCGGCTTGAGGTCCTCGTCGAGCGTGACGAGGAAGCGCGGGTGCATCGCGGTGACGAGAAAGTAGAGCAGGTAGTGCGCCGAGCCCGTAATGAACTGCTTAGCGTCCAGCATCGCCACCAGCACCGCCAACAGCCCGGCCGTCGACACACGCGACAGAATCTGCCGGTCCGTGTGGAACGGGTTCAGCGACAGCGTGCCCTTGCCCATGTGCAGCAGCCCCTGCGCAATGCGCACCATGAAGAGCGCCTCCTGGTCGCGGTGGTAGTAGCTCGCCAGCTGCCGCAGCAGCTGCGCCAGCCGCGCATTGTTGGTACCGGCGCCCAGCAGGCCCATGGCAAAAATGGCATTGATGGCCACGTCGCCGTCCGTGTCGTGCGAGTACCGCGACAGCGTGTCGTACATTTTCATCTGCGGGTTGCTCGGGCTGATCAGGCCCATGGCCAGCGGCACCGCCCGCCGGATGTTGGGCTCGCCGTAGTGCATCAGGTGGCCAAAGTGCCGCAGCACCATCTCCTGGCCCACGTCCTCGCCCATGGCAATCAGCCCAATGCCCAGCACCGCATACGCCTGCAGCAGCTCGTCGCCACGCTTCTCCTCCGCCTCCTCCACATGCTCCGTGCACATGTGCAGCAGCTCCTGGATCTTGAGCACCGCGCCCGTCCCGGCCCAGGCGCACACCGTCGCCAGCACCGCCATCGGCTTCGCCACGGGGTGGTCCACCGCCTTGAGCGTCTCCAGGATCACGTCCACCTCCTCCTGCCGCCCAAAGAAGAGCAGCCCCAGGCCCAGCCCCAGGAAGCGCGTCCACTTGTCCGTCAGCTGCGGCCGGCGGTCCTCGTCCAGCAGCGTCGTGATAATCGCCTCGCTCGTCTCCGCGTCCGACGATCCCACAAAAATCAGGCCCAGCGACAGCGCCGCCATCGCCGACGTCTGCATGTCGTTGGACGTGTCCGAGATGATGGGCAGCAGCCGCTCCAGCAGCATCTCGTTGTGCGAGCCCGCGTACGCTAGGCCCAGCCCCA
Organism: Leptographium flavum; assembly: GCA_963580335.1. Taxonomy (NCBI): domain Eukaryota; kingdom Fungi; phylum Ascomycota; class Sordariomycetes; order Ophiostomatales; family Ophiostomataceae; genus Leptographium; species Leptographium flavum. Next base: position 643,257 of record OY756935.1, read on the forward strand.
TGATGCAGGCCGTCCGGATCAGCGGGTTCTTGTGCTCCAGCTTCTCCGGGTCCGTCAGCAGCGCAAACGCCGGCTCAGAGTCCAGGTGCACCCCCGAGTTCATGATGCCAATCGCCAGCATCGCGCCCGCCTGGATCGGCTCCTCCTCCACGTACGTGTAATTGTCGATCTTGTCCAGCCCGTTCTCAATGTCCCACAGCATCAGCGTGCCCAGCGATGCCACCGTCGACGTCATTCCCTCCTCCTTGGTCTTCCACACCCAGCTCTCCTTGTCCTTCTCCACCAGCATCATGTTGTCCTTGCCAAAGCCCGCATTGACAAACGCGTTGACAAACGCCGCCGCCAGGTTGTGCCGTGCCGAGTCAATGTTGGTCATGTTGGACACCCGGCTGCTCTCCAGGTGGCTCTTGTAAATGTCCTCGGTCGTCTTGGGATCCAGAATGTTGAGTTCCTTGCCCAACAGCTTAAAGTGCTCCGACAGCCGCACGTTGGACATGCAATCCAGCAGCTCCTGGTCCTGTTCCGGCTCCTCCAAAAGGTCCATGCAGATGCGCTGCCGCGCAATCAGAAACCCCAACTGGTGCTTGAGCGCCGGGTCCTGCGTCTGCAACAGGTCCGACCGGATCAAGCTCATGTCGTTGAGCCGGATCGCCAGCACCATGGCCTGCGTGTGCTGCTTGTACTGCTTGTACATGTCGTGCGCCACCCGCAAAAACTGCTCATTGTCCGGGTACGTCAGGAGGTTGACCATCGACACCATGTACAGGCACACCCGCGCGTACGTGTCCTCGTCAATGAACTCGGGCAACCGCTCAATCATCTCCATCTCGCTCATCAGGTCCACCGCGTCCGCCTCGGCATTGCTCTTGAGGAACAGCGGCACCAGCACCAGCGCCAGGTCCACCAGGTCCGCCGTGTCCTGGTCCGCCGTTACTCGCTTGCCGTACACCTCGCCAATCTCCAGCGCCAGATGCCGCACATACTCGTGGCCCCACGACCCAATATCCTGCGTCGGCGCCAGCAGCCGGTACTTGAGCGTATCCTGTCGGTCCTCATCCGAGTACGTCATTCCAATCACCGACAGCACATCAGCCAGAGACGTCTTGTACTCGCTTTCCGGCCACTCGTCGTACAGCTTCGTCATCGCCACGTAGTGTGGCCGCAGGAACTTGAGCGGCTTCGGCACCGCCGTCATCGACGACGTCGACGTCTTGATAAAGTTCTTCATCGCCTCCAGCGCCGGCTTGTAGAGGCTCGTGTCCGGTTCCTGAGAGTCAGCTATCGCTCTGGTTGCATCCTGCTCCTGCCCACTCACCGTCAGTCGCTCCACCAACATATCGAGCTCGCTCTTCAGCTGCTGATCCTCCTCGCTCAGCTCTTCCGCTACTGAATGTCAGTTCACCCTCACATTGCCACGGTCGTTTGAAAAGCACCCAGTCCTCACATTCTGGCTGCTCCTTCTTCCCGTTTGCAACAGGCTTGCCATCCTTGTCCTTGGCCGCCTCTGAGGTCTTGGTGTCCTCAGCTTTGGCCTTGCCCTTGTCGACCGCCTTGGGCACGTCGTTGTCCTGCGCCATGATGCGTCTTTCCGGTCGGAAGATGTCTTGGAGGAGAAAGGGATGCACTGATGAGCAAGCCGAACGCGGTGCCTCTGGCCACGGTGGACAGAGATGGGTTGGTCGATGAAAAGTGTTGGTGTCAACGGCTTCCGACAGGCCCGCACGGGAGGATCAGGTTCCAGGGCTGAAAGATAAACACAAGTAGAACACAATCGTCTGCGTCTTGCTATCGGTTAATGGTGTAAGTAGCAACAACAACAAGCCAAAGTTGGTGGAGGGGAGGAGAAGCTGTGGGAAAACGGATGGATCCCTGTAGCTGTTGCATCCATTACGCGAGGCTTTGCCGCCTAGCCTTAGCTATTAAAAATAATTCGGAAATAAATGGCGCCACACCCCAGCCACACCTCGCACACGGCATCGGCGCCATGTATTTCCGGATGTCACCGATTGCCCCGCTGCGTATCTTATCAGTTGACCTTTTTTTTCCTACAGGTCCCCGGACGACGACGACGACAACACCACCATAGTCCTTTGGAATTTACACCCTATTGACCATCTTGTTACAAGTTGCCGCTGCCATGAAATTAGACACGAAAAGTCTGCGTTACCTCACGCCAGAGGACTGGCGGGTCCTGACGGCGGTACGATTTCTTCCGTGCTCTTCTTGTCTCGTGAAATCCGCTGACAGACGACCGTGTCCTAGGTAGAGATGGGAAGCAAGAACCACGAAATCGTACCCACCACGATCATCGACAGGGTCGCGCGGCTCCGGGGCGGCAGCAGTGGTGTGAACAGGAGCATCTCAACCTTGGCCAAGGCCGGCCTGATTGCACGCGTCAAAGAGGCGTCCTACGACGGATACCGCCTGACCTATGGCGGCCTGGACTACTTGGCCATGCACACGTACGTGCAACGCAATGTGGTCTACAGTGTCGGCAACCGGATTGGCGTTGGCAAGGAAAGCGACATTGTAATGGCGGCCGACTCCAAGGGCCAGCAGCTGGTCCTCAAGATTCACCGTCTGGGCCGCATCTCGTTCCGGACCGTCAAGTCGAACCGCGACTACCTGAAAAAACGCCAGCCACGAGGCTCATGGATGTACCTGTCCCGCTTGTCTGCTATGAAGGAGTATGCTTTCTTGGTCGCCTTGCGTGAGGAGGGGTTTATTGTTCCCGAGCCCATTGCCCAGTCTCGCCACACCATCGCCATGTCCTTTGTCGACGATGCGCTTCCGCTCCGCCAGGTGTCGAGCGTGCCCGACCCGGCCGGCCTCTATGCCGAGCTGATCGGCCTCATCTTCCGCTTGGCTAGCCATGGCCTGATCCACGGCGACTTTAACGAGTTCAATATTCTCATCCAGGAGCAAAAGGTCGAAAAAGTCAAGCCGGACACAACAGACGCAAAAGACGCAGAGACCGCAAAGGACACAGAGGACACGGAAGACACAGAAGACGACATCACCCTCGTCCCCGTGCTCATTGACTTCCCACAGATGGTGTCAATGGAGCACAAGAATGCCGAAATGTACTTTGACCGCGACGTGGCCTGCATCAAGCGCTTTTTCGAGCGACGCTTCCATTTTGTGAGCACCCAGCCAGGTCCATTCTACAAGGATGCAAAGACCCACGTCGGACGCAATGGCGCTCGCCGCATCGATGCTGTACTCGAAGCCTCAGGTTTCACAAAGAAAATGTCAAAGGATCTGGAGGCGGCCATTCTAGAGCAGGCTGCTCTTCCCGACGACAATGACGACCAGTATGGCAGCGACGAGGACAACGGCAGCGACGAGGATGAAGAGAACAAGGAGGATGACACAGAAGAAACAGGCGCTATCACAGAAGTGTTTGACGGTGTGGATGATTCCGTTCACGATGTCACTGTAAGTATGCCGAGGCTGAGGCTGCGAGCAGAGACATGACAAAGAGACACATGGTTAGAGATAGTCTTTCATATTATTCGCAAGCTTAAAGTCGTTTAAAAACATGTCCCGATCCTCCCCGTTGAACAGTATTTCGAATGAGCTCCGAGTGAAACGAAATAAGCGCAGCAAATCAGTCCTTGTTTTTTGTGTGAAAGCACAACAGAAATTCTGTTCTTCCAAGAAATCGCCGCACCCATCCTCAAATCAAATAAAATCAAAGTGAAACAGCAATAGACAGCAGAACTGCTGAGAGTAGCGACGAGAAAAAGACAGCAGAGAACAGCAACTAGCAGAAACTTTTTGGGGTGCATTTGTAGTTTGCGATTTTTCGGGAAGGCTTTTCTGGATGTGCATCTCCAACGAGTTGCTCAGGAGTCAGTGTCTGTATCGGTAGACACTGCCGTGATCGTAGTCGTAGTCGTAGACGTAGACAGAGGACGCTTCGATCCAATAGCACCGTGAGGGTGCTCAATCACAGTCGTGGTCTCATCGCCCGACATCGAATCCGACGTACCGGTTGGCCTGTCACCATGTCAGTACGAGAATCAGTAAGGAAGGATGGAAACAGCATACTGAGGGCTCCCGGAGGAGCTGGTGTCCAACGAGCCCATCTTGCGGGAGCGAAAGCCATTGTGGAAATGTCTGGAAAATACAAGTCAGCTGCCTGCCAAAGACTAGTCAAAGGGAGAAGAAATACCCAAAGGAGTTTCCGCTGCCACCCCGACGCCACGACGACGAGCCGTAGATGGATGGGTTCATGCCAACCGCATGTGTGCCATAGGCGCCAATGTTGTACTCGTTGGTGCGGTACTGCCGGCGCTCGGCAGTGATTCGCTTGAGCTCCTTCTGAGCTGGCGTGTCGGCGTAGCGAACCTGCATGACAAACTTGTCGGCGCCAATGAGGGACCCGTTGAAGGTCTTGATGACCTTTTCGCAAACATCGCGCGACTCGAACCTGAGTCACAACAGTCAGAATGGCAAAGCAAAAGCAAAGGGGTAATAGGGCCAAGCGAGATGCAACATACCGAGCGAAGCCAACACCGCGGCTGTTGCCCATGGAGTCCCGAAGGATCTTGCTCGAAATGACGTGGTAGGGCTCAAAGGTGTGGTTGAGAATCTGAAAATGTGAGCCAAAGTCAAAACATGGAGAACATGGAGTTGGGAATGAACAAACCGCCTCATTCACGTCCTTGGGAAGGTTCGAAATGTACAAGTTGGTGGACAACTCGTCGCCCTCAGCTTTCAGACGGGCATTGAAAGACTCCTTCGAGTAAGAGCCAGAGTTAGACTCTGTTGAGGACCTATGAGAGACTCTGTTTAGACCTGGGAAACTCACTCTCGCAAAACCGACTTCATACCCCAGACGATAGAACCCACGAATACAGCATTCGGAATCTTTCACGTCTTTGAACTTGGCAAAGCCGAAGCTTGCAGTGTTATATGGGGGAAAGCAAAAACAAGAAAAGCTTGTACTTACCCTTTGCAGGCGCCTGTGGCCGTGTCAATGATCGCCTTGGATTGCTCAACTTCACCAAAACGCTCAGCGTAGCGGATCAGGAGGTTGTCGTCCGTGGTCGGGTGCAGGCCCCGAATGTAAACATTGCGGTTTCCCTGGATGCGGTTCTGGAGGCACTGATCCAGCTGCTTCGTGTGCTCAGTCCACACAGCGGGAACAGCCTTGGGGATGGGGGGGTCCGCCATGAGGAGACGCTCCAGCTCAGGGTCAGCGGGCAACTTGGCCTGTGTGGCAGTGGCCACATAAGTCGTTGTCTCACGGGGAGACGGCGTCGTAAACGAGGAACGCTCTAGCGACTTGGTGTGGTCCGATGCAACGTGCCCAAAGTAGGGCGTGGTCGGGGCCGACTCCGTGGCCGATGTCGAGTAAGAGCCACGACGGTCAAGAATCGGAAGTTCGCGCGGAGCACGATCGCCATAGTTCATGGGACGTCCCGGAGTGATGGGAATGACGGGGCCCGCAGCATAGGCAGCAGGGTATCCAGCAGCAGGGTACCCGGCAGCAGAGTACTGCATCGGGTACGCGGTCCCATACGCATGATGGTCCGCCACAATATGATGAATGGGGCCGCCATAAGGTGCAGTGAAGACAATGCTGCCATTAGCACCACTCACATAGGCACCTGTGTTGAGGCCATGCATAGACGGAGCCGAAGCCAGGCCGGCATTAGCGAGGCTCATGGCTCCAAAGTGCGCCATGATGCTGCCGAGGCCGTTATCCCGCATATGCATAGCACTAGGAGCGACGCCGTGCATGGGACCGGGCATGGTGACGGGAACACTACCAGGGGCGCCACCAGAGGCCATGGGGACGACTCCGGCTTGATGACCCATGTGAGAGCCGTTGTCGGCTGTGTAGTTGGGGCCGGAAACTGTGCCGTGGCGGCTCGAGGGGACGCCGTTCTCGACAAACACAGTCATTGTGGTGGTCGAATCTGCAAAAACGAGGGTCAGATACTGACAGGGGGCGACGGAAAAGTCTAGGGTCAAGGAGTAATCTCACCAATGAATCAGAGTCAAGAAGTCGAGTCTGAGGACAAAGCGATGCCGGAAGCGAGACACTGGATTGTCGATGGGTCGGTGCAGAGAAAGATGTGTGTTGAAGCTTGATGAGCTGAGAGCTTGGAGGCTTGGTGAATGGGGAGAGTTGCTGATATGTTAGCGATTGGAGGGCGGCGAGAGTGAGATGGAGGTAAGCAATGGGCAAGTGAAGCAATCAAAACAGAAACAGATGGAGGGCGTGAAGAGATGGTGGGTGGTGGAAATGTTGCAATGACTGAAAGTGCAAGGTTGAAGACCGAAGAGAAGAAGAGGAAGAGACAGGAGGGGAGAAGATCGAGGTAGAGGAGGTGACACGATACCTTTATGGTTGGCTGAGATCGTGCTGAGAGGGAAGTTGCGAATGCAGATGATGATAGTGAGGAAGGAAAGGAGAGGACAGGATGGAAGGAGCAAAGGGAAACTTTATACTTTTAGCCAGAAGGCAGGAGGCCTGGTGGGAACCTCCATCTCCCGTGGCGATACTCCCATGGCTGTATTGTCGTTGCCCGGTCGCAATTGTCATGATAAGCCGAAGAGAACGAGACCCCAAGTAGCGGAGTCACTGGGCAACCAAGGCATTCTCAGATTGATAAAGTGGGTCATGGGAGCAGGTCTGAGGACATCCAAGTCGACTTCCTTCCCACTCCCTGCTCCATAGCGAAAGCTGGCTGAATGGAGCTAGGGGGGGAGGGGGGGGGAAGGAGGAAGGAGCTACGTGGAACTGCAGAGAAGGAGCTACGGCCACTTTTTTGGAGGCAGTAGCCAACAGAAAGAGCAAGTGGAGACTAACAGGTAGCTGGACAGAGAGAGGTAGTTGCGAGGAACGGAAAAATCAGAAGAGAGGTTGACGCGGTCGTTGTAGGGAAGGAGCTAGTGTCCCTCCGTTGTGCCTTCCGTTTCTATGGCAGGTTTCAGCCACAATTCAAGCACAGCAATGTTGATATTTTTCAAGAGCTTCTGCCCGTGTAATAGACATGCACTTCTGTCTGAAAGAAAGGGAGGCATATCCCGAGCTTGAAAACAAACTTTGGGAGGTTTTCAAGTGTCCACCTAGCTTCGAGGGAACTGGAGCAATTTTGGTGGCGACTTTGAGAGTCAGTGGACCCGGACTCTACTAGCAGGTTTGTACAAAGTGAAGTGTGGGAGGAACAAACGTTGTAGGATGGAAAGAGCCAAGGGCAGACCTCTGGGCTGCGAGGAAAGAGCTAGTGGTTGTGAGGACGAGACAGGACAGAGGACAGCAATGACGCCGCAGTACGGCGGATAGGCACAAGCGAAGGCTTAATTCCAAAGCTTAGCTGTGCCTTCTCGGTTTGTAGAGTGTGGTCTGTTCAGTAAGGTGGAGGCTGTTCACCAAGCTCCTTCCATTGGGACACGGTGGCCCCGCTGTGAAAGAAGCATTCTTTCAAGGTAGCTATCCACGAACTTGGAAGGCTGTGGGCATTGCATTTGTAGCGGGGAATGGGTGCCCAGTGTCTTTGTACTATCCATATAAGAATAGTTTGACTCTCAAAGTTGTCGTATCATGAGAGGGTCGTTGACCCTAGGTTGTGCCAATTTTCTCTTCAAAAAGAAGAGTGAGGCAATGCTCCGTATAGGGCGTGTTTGTAGACTGATGAGACTTTACAGATATACAGACACAACAGAATTTGGCATTACCACCAATCACAGACTCTAGGGTCTGCAAATGAGGCGGCGGCGTTCATTCATCCAGAATTTCAACAACCATATTAAACAATTAATCGATATTTCCAGCGAACAAGCACTAATCAGAGACAGCGAATCAGGATATTCCAGTAGTCCAAATACAAAGGCCAAAGAATAAATATCTGAGCAAAACTACCCGGCTCCTCCGACTCCTCTATGCCAGTATATAAATATTCGCGAAAATCGTCTGGGTGACGTGCCAGCCCACCATGTTGTTTTATTTTGTTTTTCGTCTTTCTGCTCGTCCTTTTAAGACCAAACGTCCTCCTAGAGGGAGTTGTTAGTGACCGCACTGAAATCTTGAACACAAATACACAAAAGCTCACTTGGTACTGGTTCGAGGCGCGCATGTTCTTGATAATCTCCTCGGCCTTGGCCTCGGAGATGCCGCGCTGGGACACGAGGATTTGGCACAGAACCGCGTTCACCTCACGGGCCATGTTGGCGGCATCACCGCACACGTAGATGTAAGCCTTCTCTGCGAGCAGCTTGTTGACCTCCTCGGCACGCTCCTTGAGACGGTGCTGGACATAGACCTTCTTGGGGCCTTCACGGGAGAATGCCGTGATGAGCTCGAACTTGTCGCCGAGCGCTTTCTTGTAGCCCTGGAAGCGTTAGAGAAAAATGGAAAAAGAAAGGGAAAAATTGGAGAAAGATAAGACTCACCTTCCACTCATCCTGGTACATAAAGTCCTCGTTCTGCTTGCGGCAGCCAAAGAAGAGCAGCGTCTGGCCAACGCTCTCGCCCGACTCAGCCTGCTTGGCACGCTCCTGCACAAAGGCACGGAACGGAGCCACGCCAGTGCCCGGGCCGATGAGGATGATGGCCTTTGTCGGATCGGAAGGCAGCTTGAAGTTGGAGTGGCGGACGTGGACGGGCGCGTAGATACCGGGGTACTTGTTGCGGGGACCGGTGAGCGCGTAGGTCTGACCGAAGGCGTCGGGGTTGGCGTCGCCGTTCTGCTTCTGCTTGAGGGCCAGGAGGTAATTGGTGGTAACGCCCCGGAAGGGGTCCTCGCGGCCAGGGATGGCCTGGGACTCGACGATTGCGGTGATGGAGATTTTCTTCGGCTGGACGAGCGAAGAAGAGGAGATGGAGTAGTAGCGGGGCTGCAGCTTGTTGATACCCTCGACAAAGGTGGAAAATGGGATGCCTGACCAGGTCTTGCCCGGGGCGACGCGCTCGAGCACGCGGGCAATGTTGAGGTGGTGGATGTTGATCTTCTCGTGGAAGTAGTCCTTGTCGCTGCCGAGCTTGGCCATCTCGGCCTTGGAGGTGCTGTCGGGGGCAAAGGCGGCGAGGGTGGCGACAAACTGGCGGGACACGGGGGCGCAAATTTCCATGTGGTAGCGGACAACGGCATCGTACGTAGTAGGCGTGGGGAAGGGAACCTTGGCGGTGGGCTCCAGGGCCTTGACACTGATGACCTGGTCGCGCTTGGAGGCGAGGCCGACCACGTCGAGGAAGCGGTCGACCTCGGCACCGGGGTTGGTGGGCCAGACAGCAATATGATCGCCAGTCTGATAGGTCAGGTTGGAGCCGCTGATGTCGACTTCAATGTGCAGGCAATTGCGGTCCTTGACGTTGAACAGCTCATGGGACTCGGCAATCGGGGCGATGTAGGGGTTGTGGACGTTGAAGGGACCCTTGGCGGTGCCCTCGAGGTGCATCTTGTTGGGCTCGCCGAGGTAGACGGAGGCGTCGGCCGTCGTCAGGTCGTCGACATCGGAGATGCTAAAGATGGGCTCGTAGACGGCCTCGCGCTCCTGCAGACCCATCTGCTCGGCCAGATCCTTCCACATGGGCTCCTTCCAGGCCAGAAAGTCCTCCTCCATCGTGCCGGCGCCGTCATCGCCCTCGCCGGCGGTGCCGATGCGGTGGGCGCCCAGCTTCTGCAGGGCCTTGTCGACGTTGCGCACCATCAGGTTGAAGTGCTCGTACGTGTTGTTGCCGAGGCCAAAGGCGACGTAGTGCAGATTGTCCAGCGCGGGCTCGGAAGACTGCGAGAAGGAGGCATCATCACCGGTCACAAACTCAAAGAACTCGACCGCGTTGTCGGTCGGCTCGCCCTCGCCGTACGTGGCCAGCACAAACATGACGACCTTGTCCGCGGGCACAGTGTCTAGGTTCTCATAGTCATAATCTTCCAGGTCGGCGACCATGGTCTCAAGGCCGAAGCGGCTTTTTCCCTCCTTGGCCAGGCGCGAGGCATAGTCCTCGGCGGTGCCAGTCTGCGAACCGTAAAAGATGACGCAGTTCTTGCCCGACTCCTCCATGGTCTCGACAATGTCCCGTGTCTGGGGGGCCTTGGCCCCGCTGGGGCTGGCCATGTTGCTGCCATACGGATCCTTCTCCAAGCCCCAGAGCTTGCCCTTGGTGAAGTAGGCAAGGGTGCCGAACAGGATGACGGCGAGGACGACGAGGTCCAGGGTGTCCAATTCGGCCATGGCTGCGTTGATGACGGCAACAAAAGAAAAAGAAGGCGCAGAAAACGGACGAAAAAAAAGACCGCAGGATAGGGGAAATATCCGGCGCCGCGTCGGGGGGCAGTCGGTATTTCTATGTGGGACAGGTGTGATCTGCCTGCGGCTACACCGCTTTCCTAAACGGGACGAATGCTGGGATCGGCCGGAGGACAGCGGAGGACGGTGAGGAGCGAGGCGTGATTGGAGAGGGGGATTGAGATGACACGTAAAGAGAAAGTACTGAGGGGGAGGCGGAAAGAATGGACAGAGAGGGACAGGAATCAATGAGGGGAATGGAGGGGGCAATGGAGGGGAAAACAAATGAATTGAGGAAACCGCGAGGGCTGCCAGCCGGAATATAGTGTCCAATTGGGGAAGGCTGGACGGACTGTGGCAGAAACTGGACCCACTGGGAATATCGTATGTTGGACTGGCCACCGTTCCGGCAACGGACAGCCGTCCCCTAGGGTAGGCAGGCTGACGGCACTCCCGACGAGAAGAGTGAGAAAATACAGCGATGAGAATCCGGCAAGTGGAGAGCGAGTGGGCGCCTAAGCGGCATGCATTCGCAGCGAGCGAAGGCGAAGGAAGCAAATATTGGTGTGGCGGCGGCTTCGGTGCTAGGATTCGGGCGGTGGGTCCGTCGGAACTGTGCGCCGGAAGTCGCTCGGTCCGGCAGATGCTGGGCGCAGATTGGTCGTCGCTGCCGACGGCGAGTTTGGGGCTTTGGGGCTGGGATTTGGGGGCCTCTGCATTTTGGCAGCCATTTCGGCGGATATCGATAGAGTTGCCGGATACAGCCTCGTTCTGGTTCGGTTACTCATTCTATTTTGCTTTTACACTGTACGTTGAGTATTTTAAACTTGGTAGCCTGCTACGAGCGCCTGCACTGCGAAACTCGGGCTTCTGCCAGTTCGCCCGCAAATATGTCGTCGGCCCAGCCGACACGTAGATTTTCCACTGGCGGAATTGATAACGGTGCAAAAAGAGGTTCAGCAGTCGTTTGTTTTAGCCCGTTTAAGACGGCAGGCTTTGTTCTTTCAGTTTCCATGAGTGGTTATCGAGTCTGTGGGGATTCGGAACTGTGCAGCGACGATAAAGAAAAAATACAAAACACGTACTCGACCACGTGACCTGTACCAGCTTCTTGTCCTGTCCAAGTCTATGGATTGTCTCCTCTTGATTCTTTGTGTATTCGGGTCTTTTTACTTGCCAGCCTTTGCTCTTAGACGCCGTACTTCCCGAGGGGTTCTCCGAGCCGCTGTATGGAGTACGGAACAAAAAAATCAAGTTCTGCAGCCCGGACCAGCCAGCGAAAGGACAGGCTAGCTCATATGTGGCACTAGCCAGAAGCGATTGGACCATTGAATCATTGAATCCTTGAATCATTGGATCAGAACAAGCAGGACAGAGGTCCCGGACAGTTGGCGGGGGGTTTTGCGCGTCTCACAACTGCCTTCGCGCCCCTTTTTGGCGACCGAAAATAGCCACCAATATGGCAAGGGATTAACGGTTGACCCGCTCTGGGCGCTCTGATTCGCCGGCCGCCACCTGGTGCCTGCATGAGGGACTCCGGGCAGCTGCGCTGGCAGAGAACAAAAATAGTGGCAGGAACGAGGGAGTGCGGAGTCCAAAAAGACAACTGCAGAGACAGCAGCAGAAAAATTAGACCGACAGAGCACAGATACAAAAGACTTGACACTTACGGAGCATGGACTGACAGCGCTGACATCCTGGCCCCGCGAGGATAGTCCTAACTTTTATTGACCGATCCTCTGTCCGTTAGCTCGCCCGTTGTCGATTTTCGCGCCTCTCAAGAACCCAACGGGCCATTTCGAACTAAGTTGCGCGTTCTGTTTCGTGTTCGACTTCAGCTGCATCAGTCCGAAACGCCTCCGAACATACTGCAGACTGTAGCAGACCACTGCAGACCACCGCAGACCACCGCAGACCGCTGCAGAGAGCCGTGTCCGCCATCTGCCCGAGGCGACCGGCAAGGGCTACGAGGTGGATGGTCGAAACTGTCGAAACATGGGTGAGTAGCGTCTGGCCAGAAGCAGCGGCTGGGCTCTGAAACAATCGGATCGAGGGGACTCCTGCTGACCGCGCAGCTCCGTCCCAGACGCTGCCCGAACATGCGTCTGAGCCGCTAAAGTTTCCCACGACGCCGGTGAGCCGCCTGGTCGAAGAGGTCGAAGACGAAGACCAAGAAGACACCGACTGGAGCAGAACGCTGCGCCCGGCAGCCCTCGAACTGCCACCGCCCGGGCCACGGCTGGCACCGCTCTCGCAGCGCCTCGCCCACTCGCGCGAATCGAGTGCGGAAAAACTACAGCAGCTACAAGCGGCAGCGGCAGGCGTGGCCGGCAGCGGGTCGGCGGCCGTGTCACCCTCGCTTGTGTCGCCGAGCCTGCACTCGTCGTCATCCCGCACGGCCCTCAACAGTGTCCTTGAGCGCTCAGTCGACCCCAAGACGGCGGCCGCATATGGCCACCACCGGCAGACGTCCATTGTCCACGGCATCCAGCACTCGCGGAACGGGAGTTTGGCCAGCTCGACGGCCAGTCCGCTGAGCCCACAAATGATTGCTGCCGCCGGGGCCGCCCTGGCCGCGGAGCGAGGCGAAGTGTCCGTCTTTGTCCGTCCCGAGGGCGATCTTGCACCGGCTGCGGCCGGCATGTCCGTAGCTACGCCGTCGAGCACGTCCCGGCCACCGACGGCCATGTCGGGCACTACGGCGACGTCAGTACCCATGTCGGCATCTGGCAGTGGAAGCGGAAGCACCAGCAACGGAGTGGAAGGGCCTGGAGCTGCTGGAGCTGGAGCCGGAATTGGAACCAGCGTTGGAATCGGCGCCGGACCAGGCCCAGTCGTCCCCGAGAGGACATCGTCCGCGACAGATGCCTTCCCGACGCAGCGAAAGCTGGAGCGGATGCACAGCGGAAAGTATCGCCACGAACACGGCCACCACCACTCTCACTCGCGGCACCACAAGGACGACCAGAAGACGGTGGGCGAGTATGCGCTTCACGTGCTGTTCACGTCGGTGAGTCGTGTCTTGGAGCCCAAGCGCCGGGCACAACGCTAACGCACCCAGTTCATTGCCATTGCAGAGGAGAAACTCAGCGAGTGTGCGGCGTCGCCCTTTGGAGCAGAGCCAGAGATTGAGCAGATCTGCGGCCCCGGCGCCGACCCAGCCTTTGACCATCACCTGGCGGCCCTGGGCCACATTGCCAAGCAGAAACCGAAGCCGCTGATCGACTCGATGATGCTGTGGCGCAAGAACAAGAGCGACGCGGCCAACGAGGCGCGCACGCAGCTGCAGCTGGCGCGCACGCAGACACAGATTGGGCCGGTGCCGCTGCAACGCCGCAACACGGAGCCGCTGCAGCCGGCGGCGCTCAGCGCGCTCGACAGCGTCGGGCCGGTGGGTGCCGGGCTGGTGGCCAAGCAGGAACAGGTGGCGCAGGCCGAGCGGCGGTCGACGGTGTCCATCTACGTGCTGTGCCGCGTGCTGCTGGAGGTGATCCGGCAGAGCAGCCGGGCGTCGATCACGCCGGAGATGGAGGACAAGCTGGAGGCGATCATCTTTGGGCAGCTGAAAATGGCCGACGCAGAGCAGCTGATCCTGTCGCCGCTGCGCAAGGCCAACTGGAACCTCTTTGCCGAGCTGCTGGGGGCTATGAGCGAGATCAGCTTCGCGACGGTGACGGGGCGCTTTGCCAACGACCTGGAGCGCACCCTGCAGGAGGCCAATGCGCGCAGCCCGGTGCTGGCGAGCCGCAGCGACAGCGAGGAGCGCATGGAGCTGGTGCTGAGCGGCATGAAGCACGTGCGGCTGAAGCTGGCGTCGGCGGCCGCGTGGGAGCAGTCGTGCGAGTTTCTCGTGGCGCTGGGGCGGCTGTTCAGCCGCTGCCACGGCCCGCGCGTCAAGGCCTCCTTCTGCCACATCCTCGACCAGCTGTTGCTGCCGGTGGCGGCGACGGCGAGCACGGGCGACTTTGGGCGCGCCAAATGGGCCGAGGTGTTGAGCACGATCAGCCCACGCCTGGCGCAGCTGTACATGAAGCCGCGCCACTGGTCGGGCGCATTTCCGCTGACGGCGACGCTGCTGTGCGCGTCGCCGCCCGAGAGCTTCAGCACGCAGTGGTTGCAGCTCGTGTACCCGCTGCAGGCACGGCTCAAGGACCGCGTGTCGCGCCCGCTGTGCCTGCAGGTCCTGTCGCGGCTGGTGTGGACGTACCTGTTCCGCGCCAACGACAACAGTGCCAACACGGTGCGCAAGCTGGAGGAGGTGCTCAAGCTGGTGCTGCCGAACACGAAGCGGCCGGTCGTGGCGGCCGAGACGGCCGTGGTCGAGCCGCTGGTGCAGATCATCCGCTTCATCGGCTTCAAGCACCCCGACTACTGCTTCCAGTCCATCATTTTCCCGCTTGTCAACGCCGAGCTCTTTGCGACGAGCCGCGACCTGCGCGTCGACAACCTCGAGCCGGACAAGATTGTCGTCGGCATCCGCGCCTTTTTGGCCATTGTGGCCGATCTGGAGCGCGGCGAGCGCGGCCGGCCGCCGTTCCCGCAGAGCTACGCCGGCGAAGCTGAGGAGGCGCGGGCCACAGCAGACGCCGCAGCGTCCGAGAGCCGGCCGATTGACCGTGCGGCGCTGAGCGATACGGTGCGCGAGTACTGTGCGCGCTTCTGCGAGATTCTGGGCACGATCACCATCCTCTGCGACCACGCGTTTGGCGGCCAGGGCGCGCTGGAGGACCGCTTTGGCAGTCCCGGCCCCAAGACACCCATGGCCGAGACGTTTGCCTTTGCGCGCCGCGAGGAGCACGCGAACCCGCTGGAGCAGCGCCAGGCCTTTTACGAGCTGCTGCACGTGGCGGTGCAGGCGCTGCCGCGCTGTCTGTCGGCCAACATGCCCTTTGACTCGCTTGTCAACCTGCTGTGCACCGGCACGGCCCACGGCCAGGCCAATATTGCGGCGTCGTCGGCCGACTCGCTGCGGGCCATTGCGCGCCAAGCACACGCCCAGCAGGTGGCGACAGGCTTCTCGCGCTTCATCTTCAACTTTGACGACCGCTACGCCACCCTGTCGGACGGCGGCATGCTCGAGCCCGACCACATTGAGAACACGCTGCGGCTGTACGTGGAGCTGCTGCAGATCTGGATCGCCGAGATCCGGCGGCGGACAGCCGACGAGGGCGACGGGGCGGCGGCCCTCGACCGGGAGAGCGCGCTGGCCGAGGTGGACGAGGTCGAGGCGCACGGGCTCTTTCTGCTGTGCGCACAGTCGTGGCGGGTGCGGACCTCGGCGATCACAGTGCTGCGGTTGATTGGCGAGTTTGATGCGGCGCTTGGCGGCGGGGAGGACAGCGACTCCCAACGCGTCATTGACCTGCTCGAGACGCAGGCGGCACAAATGATGGACTGCAACGACGAATACCTGACCGTGGCTGAACGCAGCCGGCTGCAGCGAGGACTGAAGAGCAGTGGCCGGCATGGGGCGGCGGTCGAGCTGTGCACGAGCGACGTGTCGTACGACGCGACGCTGTGGTTCAAGGTGTTTCCCAACGTGATCCGCGTCATCAGCAGCCAGAGCAGCGGGCGGTGCGCGGCGGCGGTGGCGTTGGGGCGCGACCTGGTGTGCAACCGCATCCTGCAGATGTATCGGGCCATTACGATCCTGTCGGAGCCGCCGCGCGGGCCGTTTTACGGCGCAGACGCGAGCAGCGCGCGGTCGGTGGCAGCGCCGGAGCTGGTGATTGAGCAGTGGCGGCTCTACCTGGTGTTTGCCTGCACGACGCTGGACGGCGAGAGCGAAGCCGGACCGGGGCTGGTCGGATCCGGGGCCGGGGCCGGGGCCGGGGCCGGGGCTGGGGCTGGAGCCGGGGCTGCGACCGGAGTGGCCGGGGCGGCTGGAGCGGCGACAGAGGGACACAGCCGCAAGATATCGCGCGCAGCCAGCGGCACGGACCGAATTGTGTCGGCGCGCACGCTGTTCAAGTACCTCAACCCGCTGCTCTCCGTGTCGTCGACGGCGGTGCGCGAAGCCGTGGTGGCCGGCATGGGCTCGATCAACGTGCACACGTACCGCACGCTGCTGGAGGTGCTGCAGGGCCACGTGTCGCGCTGTAACGACGAGGCGCGGGCACGCATCCACCAGCGCACGAGCAGCAGCCCGCGGCGCAACCGCAAGATGGACCTGCTGCGCACCGAAATCACGCACGTGTATCGACTGACGGCGCACTTTCTGGCGCAGCCGGCCGTGTTTGGTGACGAGTGGGTGCTCGGCAACCTGGTGACGTACGCGCGTGACATCAAGCTCTTCCTCATGGACGGCGAGGTGCAGCTGGACATGGAGTTCCAGCGGCTGCGGCGCCACTACTGCGGCCTGATGGAGGAGCTCTACCTGGGCATCAACCGGTCACGTGACCCATCGCGGTGGATGACGTTCGAGGCGCGCAAGTCGGCCTTTGCCCTGATGGAGGAGTGGTGCGGCTTCTCGCCACACCCGCAGCTGTCAACGATGGCGGCAGCGGCGGCAGCGGCGGCGGCTGCGGCAGCCGAGGCGGCCGACGGAGGCGCACGGCTGACGGCGGCGATGGAGATTGAGAAGCGGCACCTGCGGACGGCGGCTCTCCGCGCGATGGCGGCGCTCTGCGGCGGGCCGATTGGGGTGACGACGGAGAGCGGGGCGACGCTGCAGTTTGACGTGCGACGCATGTTTGCATGGATCGAGGGCATTTTCGGGTCGGGCAGCGACCGGATGCGCGGCATTGGGCGACAGGCGCTGGGCCACCTGCTGGCGGCGAACCGGGAGCACGCCTTCTTGCTGGAGCACAGCATCGGGCGGTGCTACACGGCCGAAGCGCCGCGCGTGGTGGAAAGCTACTTTGAGGTGGTGGCAACGGCGCTGCTGGGACAGGCCGACTGGCCGACGCCGTTTTGGCGGCTGCTCGGCCTCTGTCTGTACACGCTGGGCAGCGAGCAGGCGGCGGTGCGGTCGCGGGCGGTGCTGCTGCTGCGCGCGCTGGAGGAGCGACAGCGGCAGCAGCAGCAGGCAGCGGGCGGCGGCGGCGGCGGCCCCGGAGCCAAGATCCAGGACTTTGACATTAGCGTGGCCGACAAGACCAAGGCCGTGTACAAGCTGGCGCAGTACAAGATTTCGGAGCGCGAGTCGCGGCAGCACCCCGGCCTAGCCTTTGGTGTCTTCAGCGAGCTGACGGGCTACTTCAAGGAGCTGCCGGCCGCGGCCCAGCGCAACGTGGTCGCCGTCGTGCTGCCGTGGGTGCAGTCGGTCGAGCTGCAGGTCGGCGCCGGCGGCAGCCCGACGGCCGAGTCCTACGTGCTGCTGGCCAACCTGCTCGAGATGACGATCCGCAGCAGCGGCGCGCTGCATAACGAGATCCAGGCGCTGTGGCAGGCGCTGGCCACGGGGCCGCACCCGGGCAACGTGCGGCTGATCCTCGACTTTATCATGGCCCTCTGTCTCGAGCGCCGCGAGCAGAACTTTGTCGAGTATGCCAAGCAGGTCGTCGTCTTCCTTGCCAGCACCAGCAGCGCGC
This sequence comes from Leptographium flavum, assembly GCA_963580335.1. Taxonomy (NCBI): domain Eukaryota; kingdom Fungi; phylum Ascomycota; class Sordariomycetes; order Ophiostomatales; family Ophiostomataceae; genus Leptographium; species Leptographium flavum. The sequence goes on from OY756935.1 coordinate 661,034, forward strand.
CGGGCCAGGCCGTCGTCGACTTTCTGCTCGCGCAGATCACGCCCAAGGCCATGGTGCCCCGCGAAGGGCCGGCCACGGCCAGCGGGATGCCGCCGACCATGGCAACGACGACAGCAACGGCGGCGACGGCCATGACCATCACCACCGCCGTGCCGCCCCCCGACATCCACCGCTTCCCGTACTGCGCGGACCTGATCGAGGTGCTGCCCGTGGGCACCAAGCAGGCGGGCTTCTCGCTCGGACAGCTCTCGCTGATCCTGCTCGTCGACCTGATGGTGTCGCCGGTGCGGTTGGCGGCCGAGCAGGTGCCGGTGCTGCTGCAGGTCGTCACCGTGCTGTGGGACCACTACACGCCGCTGGTGCAGGAGCAGGCGCGCGAGATGCTGGTGCACCTGGTGCACGAGCTGGTCATTGCTGGCGTCGAGGAGGGTGGCGGCGGTGCGTTTGAGGACCTGGTCGAGCAGGTGCGGCGCCACGACCGTGCCGTCGTGTGGGCGTACGAAGACAGCAACGGAGGCGGCGACGGCACGGACGGCGCAGACGGCGCGGACGACTCGGACGGCGAGGCTACGCACGCGCTGGCGCATGCCGCGGCAGACAACCCCAACGTGCCGCCGAGCATGGAGCGGTTGACGGCGGCCATGGTGCAGACGTTTGAGACGGCCTTCCCGGGCGTGCGCGAGCAGTGGGCGCGGCTGGCGCTGACGTGGGCGACGTCGTGTCCGGTGCGCCACCTGGCGTGCCGGTCCTTTCAGATCTTCCGCTGCATCTTGACGTCGGTGGATCGCGGGATGCTGGCGGACATGCTGGCGCGGCTGTCCAACACGATTGCGGACGAGGACGGCGAGATCCGCACGTTTTCCATGGAGATCATGACGACGCTCAAGACGCTGGTCGTCAAGCTGGACAGCGAGCGTCTGCTGGCCTTTCCGCAGCTGTTTTGGACCATGTGCGCCTGTCTCGAGTCGATCAACGAGGCCGAGTTCCTCGAGGCCGTCGCCATGGCCGACGGGCTGCTGGGCAAGCTCGACTTGCAGGCGCCAGCTGTGCGCCAGCGCCTACTCGACGGGCAGCCGGCGCGCTGGGACGGCGGCTTCGAGGGGCTGCAGCCGCTGCTGTACAAGGGCCTGCGGTCGGCACGCGGGGTCGACGCCACGCTGCGCGCCCTCGACCGGCTGGTGCGGCTGCCGAGCGACACGCTGGTTGGCGACGACGACCGGCTGTTTATGACAGTGATTGCGAACCTGCCGCGGATGCTGCACGCTGGCGGCGGCGGCGCCGACGACCCGCTCACGTGCACTCTCCGCGACGAGGCGACCGCGCAGGGCCGCAGCAGCATCGCCGGCGTGCTCGACGGCTACCTGCACGGGGCCTACTCAAACGCGGACGGCGGCGCGGACGGTGGCGAGGACGCGCTGGCCGCGCAGATGCTGGCGGCCCTGCACGAGGACGGCTTCCTGCCGCGGCTCGACTTTGCCATGATCGCGCTGCTGATGGGGCTGCTGACTAACAGCCGCGCGTGGCTGCGGCTCAAGACGATGCGCATCCTGTGCGTCTTCATCCCGCGCACCGACATGCGCCAGCCGGCCATTGCCGGCCACGGCTCGGACCTGCTGTCGCCGCTGCTGCGCCTGCTGCCGACCGAGTTCTGCATGGAGGCGCTGCAGGTGCTGGACAACATCATGACCATGTCCGGCTCGTCCATGGACAAGCACCACATCCGCATGAGCATGACGCGCTCGACGTCGCGTGCCATCCGCAAGCAGTACGAGCGCACACAGAGCCTCTTTGGCATTCCCGAGGACTCGGGCTGGGCCATTCCCATGCCCGCCAAGAAGACGGACGCCACGCGCGCCAACATCCGCCGCGTCTTTTACAGCTGTCTCGGTGACGGCGATGGCGACGGTGACGGCGATGGTGACGGCGACGTGCCCATCCATCCAGGCCGCGTCGACGGTCCCGACGGGCCCGGCTTCGACGGCCCCGACGACCGCCAGCGCACCGACGCGCCTACGCCCGACGTCGCCTTCCACACCGACGAGTACCCCTACCCCTACCTGCCGGTTGCCATGGAGCGCACCGACACCATGCTCTCGGATGGCTCGGCCGGCGGCGATCTCGTGACCAAGCTCGACAGTCTGGACGACTTTTTCGACGACGTCGGCCTGCCGCCGGGCGGCGATGTCGGCGTGACCGCTTCGGGCGTCCAGCTCTACGACGAGATCGTCCCGCTGCTGCACCAGGCGACCAACCCGACCGTGACGCACCTGCACAACCACGCCTTTGCCGACCGGCCGCCCGGACCGCGGGACGGCGGCTCTGGCTCCAGCATGTCCGGCATGTCCGGCGTGGGCATATCTGGCATGGGCCTCACGGCCATCCGCCCGCCGCTGCACACGCGCTCCGTCACGTCGCCGTCAGCGCCGGCCTCGGCCTCGGCCGTCTCATCCGTGGCCACGTACCTGCGTGACGCCACGTCAGACGACGAGCCCGACGAGGATCCCTACACGGACGAGGCCATTTTCTCTGACGGCGACACGCGGGCGCCAGCCCTGCCGACTCCTGCGGCGCACACCACCACCCCCGCCACCGCCCTGCCGAGCCCCCCCGCCGAGGGCAACAACCTCTTTGAGACCATGATCCGGCCGCTGGCCCAGAGCACGCGCTCCCGCATGCGTCGTCTGACGGGCAGTCGGTCACGTGATGAGCGTGCCGAGCTCGGGCTCGGCCTCGGGCTGTCGGGGGTCGGCGCGGCCGGCGGCAGCCCCGGTCTAGGCTCGGTGCCCATGGGCGTGTCGTCCAGCGCCCCCGGAGCGCCCGGCACGCCCGGCGTGCCCGCGCTACCAGCCCTGCCGGCCTTGCCGGCCTTGCCCGCGCTGCCGGTGTCGCCGGTGCCCAAAGTGCCGAGTCCGTACCCGAACGGGCCGGGAGATATGCTGTGAGAAGAGACTAGAGAGCGAAGAGAGACTAGAGAGCGAAGAGAAACACACAAGATTTGGAATGCATATCACGACGCAACGATGGGCTGGCGTTGGGAGAGCCATGGCTGTTTGATGTATTTGTTGGAATGTTTGGGGTAAGAGTGGTTGATTCTTTATAATTTTTTCATTGTGCATTGTGCATTGTGCATTTCTGCTCTCGTAACCCATCATGCGTCGTCATTCTGCAGCGTTACGTTACACTGGCAGACTGTCGACGATCCGCAGCTCCGCCTCCAGGCTCGACCCCGGCACGGCCCACTGCCGCAGCCGCACGGCCACGCGGTCGCGCAGGCGCCGCGTGTGTTGTTGCCGGTCGTATGTAGCGTGTTGGCCGCCTGGGCCGCTTTTCCTTTTGTTTTTTCGCTGCGCGTCGGCCGCCGCCACAATCGCCGGACACGTCCCCGCCACCACCACCACCACCAGACAGGCCAGACAGCTCTGGCAAAGCGACCAGAGGTAGGGCGAGCGGCGACGCAGCAGCGGCAGCACGTGGCCGAGAAAGGCGACGCACGAGTCGACACAGACGACGCACTGGTCGAGAACGGCGGGCGGCAGGGGCTGTTGGGGCCTTGACGGTCCTGACTGCCCAGACTGTCCCGACTGCTGCTGCTGCTGCTGCCGCCAGGCCACACCCAGGAAAAAAGGCCGATGGATCAGGTGGCGCGCCTCATAGTAGCGCAGCCGCAAGACGCGGGCGCGTTCCCGCAGCACGGCAGCGGCACCGTCGTCGTCGTCGTCATCGTCGTCGTCCCCCGAGTCATCATCGTCGTCCGAGTCATTGTCGACATCGTCGTTGGCGTCCATGGCGTCTCGTTGGGCCACGCCCTCGTCTTCTTCCCCGTCACCATCCTCATCCTCGTCCTCTCCCTCCAAGGGCGGTTGCAGATGCTCCGGAATGCTCTTGTGCCATGCTTCCAGCTGCCGGTTGAGCTCCGTGCTGATGGGCAGCATCTGCCGCAGTCCACTGACGCCGCCCACCGGATCAGGCCCGATCCCGCCCCCGTCGCTGCTGCTGCCGCCGCCGGCATCCCTGCCCTCGGCCGCCTCGCTCTCGTCGACGTACAGCAGACTGTGGATGCGGTTCAGCAGCCGGCGCACCGACGTCTCGGCGGCAAAGGCAATCATAACGTCCATCTCGCCCGCGTCAAGACAGCTCGGCAGCGACATAAAGTCAGCCAACGGCTCGACGCCGCTGCGTATCGTCGCAAACTCGGCCGCCCGGTCCGTCTCCAGCATGAAGCAGACCCAAAACACGCGTATCATCCGCTCGTCGGTCACCAAACCGCCTTGTTTGCACCTGCTGGTCAGTTACTTACTTCCTCTTCTCCTCCTTCTTTTTCTCATCCCTCTCCACTCCCACTCACTCGTTAAATGTCTGCAGAAAGAAGCGACTCCCCATGTAGGCTAGCCGCGCATTGTGCAGCGGCCGCCCCATATGCGAAAAGTAGGCCGCCCCGAGAAGCAGCGCCTGGCACGTCTTTTGCGACGTCGGCGGCCCCAATGCCCACATGGCGTGGTGCATGATGATGCAGAGAGCCGGCTGGAAGAGCGCCTGGGCCAGGCGGTCGCGGTCTGCCATCGTCGTCGAGCCCGCCGCCGCCGCCGCCGCCGCCGCCGCCCGGCTGCCCTGCCGCGGCGCCAGACACCCCAGCGCCCACACGCACAGGCAAATAGCAATGTCAATCGTCTCCCCATAGAGGACGCCCGTCTGGAGTGCCTGCACCGCCAGCGCCGACCAGTGCACAAACTCGCTGCGCCGAAACAGCGGCGCTGCCGGATGCACCAGCTGAAAGTAGTTTTCCGCCAGCCGGCCCAGCAACAGCGGCTCGCTGTGGATCGCCTCCAGCACCACGGCCGGCGGCCATAGCGCGCCCGGCCCCAGCAGGCTCGGTCCCTGGTGCTCGTGGTGCTGGGCGACCAGGTCGAGGCCCGGCGGCAGCGGCTGGGCCTTTTCCATTTCGAAAAAGTAGTTGCGCGGGTACCGGAAGCGCGGGGTCAGCGGCGTCGGGGATGGCCGCTGCCCACGGCCACCGCCTCGAGTACTGACACTGGCACTCCTACTGCCGCTGCCGCTCCGAGCACCGCGTCCCCGTCCGCGTCCTCGCCCTCGTCGGGGTCCTCCCGGTCCGCTGGGCCCCGGCACGGCCGCCGCCCGTTGGACGTCAATGCTGTGGAAAATGTACTGCACTAGCGGAAGCGATAGCAACGTGTTGGGTGCCGTAGTGTGGTCCAGAGGAATGAGAAACTGCTCGTGGTCGGCCGAGGCCTCGCCGCTCGGCAGCGCAGACACGTGCATCGACGGCGTCGCCAGATGCGACGACCCTCCGGCGTACTGCGATGCCGCGTGGCCTTCGTCGTACGGTGACGGGTGCTCGACATTCTTCCCTTTTCCGCTTCCCCCAATCCAGTCGCCCATCCGCCGGTTCTGTTCTTCCAGAAGCGTCTCGATACGGCCCAGGCGCTCGTTAATGCCTTCGGCGGTCAGGGCTTCGGCCGTGAGACTGCACGGTCAACAGATGCCAAACAGTACCCGGCACACACGCAACAACAAGTCAAAAGCAAACAAGACGAGACTGCTCTCACCGGTCCGTCTGGAGGTCTTGGTAATGGCACTCAGAGTTGGATTCGCGACAGGTCGAGCACGGTCGCTCGCCATCGCAGCGCCGCTTGCGGTGGCGGCAGAAATCGCACGCCAAGATGGCACCTGGTGTGTGAGGGTTGGACGCGATGGGAGACGGGCAGACGTACGTTTTCTGGTAAAGGACATTGGGACACGATTCAGACCCGATTTTCTCTCCCTTTGGACATTCAAATGAACCCCCTTTTCGTGATCGGTGGTGCTTTCCCTCCTCGGTTTTGTACACCACACTTCCTTCCTAGTTTGTTTCTTCACCCTCGACCCGCTTTGGGCTTGAGCCGATTTTCTCCCAATTCTCTCGATTCTCTCAACTTGATATCTGACTTTATATCAATCAGCACACGTCTCTTTCCGTCTGCTCTGGTGGTCGTGGGCTAACGACACAACGGAGTGGCGTCCTCCGAATACAACGTGGCTTGCAGTAGCGGACACTCGTCGAAACCGACAGATACATTGTCCACCGTCTATGAATCTCCCACGCCCCAATCCGGAAAGATTCGATGGCATGGAAGCACAGAGATGCGCCGCCGGGCCCGAAAATCAAACAACAGGGGGGGGGGAGAGGGGGAGGGGAGGGGCACGGCCGTCGTCAGCCACCGACTCACATGATGCGATCCCAGAACCACGGATTTGGTACGCCCAGGTAGCAACGGTGGCAATGTTGGCATGTAGCGTGTTTGGGAACTGTCCTTTTGGTCCTTTTAATCCTTTTGGTCCTTTTGTCCCGGAGGCGTGCAGCCACGATCCTTTGCGATGTGGGCGGTTGACGGCTGGTCGGCTTCAGCCCGGCAGTGGCCGCGGACGCTGTCGTCCCAATGGTCCATTGCCACCGCCTTGCACCCACTACTTATATATGCCGGGATGGGCGGTGTCGAGCCAGGCGAGCCATTTTGCTCTCATTCGTGCCCGGCCGGACAAGACCGCGAAGAGCGAGGCGGTTCCGGTCACGTGACCAAATGGAAAAGCTTAAAATTCTGACAAACCGCGACGCCACAAGCCATGACAAAGCCTGTTAGTCAAAGCGTCAAATCCACCGGCCTGCTGTCTAATAGATGTTGTGAGCAATGCTTTCCCATGGGCGCGTGTGAACGATGTGTTTCCCAGCCTTTTCTCGCCTTTTCCTCGTCGTTGTTCCCTTCCTTTCCAAATCTGTTCGTCATCCAGCGCCGTGTCTGGTCCGGGCTGCCCGGCTCGCTCTTTTTCTCCCTTCGTGTCCCGCGCGGTGGCGAACCAGCATTTAAGGACTATTCTTTTTCCGACACAGCTCCTAGCATAGTTACGAGTCCCATAAGTATACTGCACGGTTTCTCATTTTTCGTGCATATGACGCCCCCCGGGGGCACCGAGCATGCCGAGCAGGACGAGGCCCGGCGCTCGGGCAGGCACGGGGAGCCCTGTTAGCGTATAGCGTAGGCTACGCTTTTTTGCCACTTTGCAGACAAAAAAGTCCGGCTTCCGGCGTGCTGTGGCTTGGACGGCTGCGGTCCCTGTGGCAGGTGCCGGCGGCTGACGACGTCCGGAGACGCGGCCGTTGCCCAAACTCCTGGCCACCGCCACCGCTGTTTACGAGGGCCCTGGCGAGACGTACGCTTGTTGTGCTGTACTTTTGCGCCCTCCAGCGCGTCGTCGCGTGGACCATTGAGAAGAAGTCGAGAAGAAGCGGGACCGGAACCACAAATCCAGGGCCGAGATCGACGCCTGCCCAGCTCGTTGGGGCGTGCTGCAAGCCACAAGCCACAAAGCCACAAGCCTCGTCCAGTCTCTGGACTCGCCTCTTGCAGAGGTGCGGCGTTCCGAGTGGCAAAGCTTCTCGGCTCCGCCTTTCGTCGTCCCGGGATAACTGTGCTGGATAAGAATCTGACATTGTACACTTGTCAACCCGGCGCCTGGGCCGTTGCAGAACCTCATGGCGTTTTTTTTTCCCACAAAGGCTGATCGTTCAGCGAGGCCCACGGCAGGCCAAGGCTGTTGGGCGCAGACTGACATTTCGGATCTCGGCCCATTGCCAGAATGCAGCGGCAGCCTGGAACGTTGAACATGACAACCCGCAGCGGGCTGCGACAATCTGCCAGGACGGCTTACGCTTAGGCATCGATGCATCAGCCTTTCCTTCGTTGGAATGTTACGTCGCCGAAGAACGACAAATTGTAAAGTGAGATTATGACAAATGCAGCCACTCGCGTCTCGCAACGATCCGTCAGAGCCACAAAAGGTATTGACACCGAAGAGCATGTCTCGTTCATTTCGTTTATTTCGCTCGTTGCTAAGGAAAGTGGGAAGGAAACCTGCCGTCGAAGGCTGCAAGCCTTGCCGTCGCTTACGAATACGAACAACTGTCGACCTCACTGGTAGGGTAGATAAGACAAACCTTGCCGACTGGCCGCCAGAGCTTGCCGCGTCATGTGTCGGTCAGGAGTGATGCAACTGTGACGAAAATACGCTCAGAAAAGCAAATGTGAGATATGAGAACCAAACTCTTTACCATTCCATGCGCAAGGCTCTGCGAATTCGGAGAGAGGCAAGGTCTGTACAGCCATACCGTCAACTCTGTCCCGTCCCGTGTTGGAGCGAGACAATTCCGCTGTCCGATTGTCTTACCGCGGGCTGCGGGCTGCGACTTCGCAGGGCCCAGCAAAGCAAGGGCGAACTGTCCGGACCGCCTACGTAAACGCAGCAAGAAAAAGCAGAGAAGGACCAAAAAAACACTCAAATCTGCAAAGTTGGACAGGGCCAAGGCGACTGCGCCAGTGAGTTTCTTTGCCAGCTGAAAATAAAGACGAGTTACTCTGTTCGGCGGTCAGGATGGCCATCCAAGCCCTTGGCCATTGCGAAACGCCGTCCACGTGACAGCCGGCCGCATGGTGACGCTGACATGAAAAGTCGCTGCGCTAGTGGTCTTCGAAAAGCACTATCGCCGCCATCAATTTGCTCCAACGTCAGCTTCCCGACAGCGACTTAGTGCTTCCTTCTGCTCCCATCCGCTGACTTTCATCATGTCGACTATGATCTCAGTGTCCGACCCGTTCGGCGGCGATGCGGAGAAGCAGACGGCCCACGAAGAGCAGCAACCGGTCGACAGCCGCGGAGGATTTGCGGGTCAATTTTTCGGCAGCGGACCGGCCACGACGAACGGCAAACCGTATGAAGCCAGCCCCCAGCGTTCCCCCAAATGGTACCGCTGGCTTGCGGGTGTCGGCTTCGAGCAGAACGGTATCATGCCCGTACCGCCCGAGAAGCGAACCGACAACCGCCACTGGAACCTCTTCACCATCTTCTTCACTAGCCTGCTATCCCTCCTGCCGTGAGTCACCTCGCTATGAGGAGCGCTGGCTCCCAGGAGTGTTTGCTGACCGACAGTCTGCCGACCGGGATGCTGGCCACGCTGCAGTACGGCCTCAGCTTGCGCGACGCGTCGCTTGTCATCTTTTTCTTTAGCCTCTTGACCACCATCCCACCCGCTTTTGTCGGTATCGGCGGCACCCAGACGGGCATGCGCCAGCAGATCCAAGCGCGTTACTGCTTTGGGTAAGACGCCGACATGGCGAAATCGGCGGCATCGACCGTACGTGTGTTGACTCGCCAGACTGTATCTCGCAATTGTCCCGCTTCTCCTCAACGCCGCGACCATCGTGGGCTTCACGCTCATCTCGGCCGTAGTGGGCGGACAGACGATCTCGGCACTCAACCCGGAACATGTGAACGTCAAGGTCGGCATCGTCATCATCAGCATCGTGAGCTTCCTTGCCTCACTGCTCGGTTACCGCGCGCTGCATTGGCTCGAGATGTGGTCCTGGATCCCCAACCTCGTGTCCTTGCTGGTCGCCGTGGGCTGCGGTGGCAAGTACCTGCATCTGCAGGCCGAGACCGAGCCAGCAAGCGTCCAGCAAGTTTTGTCGTATGCCAGCATCGTCGCAGGCTACTGTATCACCTTTGTCGGCACCTCTTCCGACTATTCGACATACCACAACCCAAACGAGTCCAAGTAGGTTGCAGTGTTGGCGTTCTTGTGCCGGGTTGTTGCTGACCACCGCAGGTACAAAATCTTTGCGTACATGTACATGGGCATTCTGCTCCCGACGGTACCATTGCTGATCCTCGGTGCCGCAATCGGTGGCGCCGTTCCCAGCATCGAGTCGTGGAGCGCGGCCAATGATGTCAGCGGTATTGGCGGTGTGCTGTATGAGATGCTGAGGCCAGCCGGTGGTTTTGGCAAGTTCATTCTCGTGCTGCTCGCCCTCAGCGGCATTGGAAACATTGCCATCTCGTCCTACTCAGCGGCGCTGAACATGCAGATGTTGCTGCCCATCTTCACCCGGATTCCTCGCTTTGTCTTCATCCTCATCACCATGGCCATTGTCATCCCCATGGCCATTAAGGCGGCCGAGAAATGGGAAGAGAGTATCCAAAATTTCCTTGCCCTAATCGGCTACTGGGCGGGCTGTTTTGCCGCCGTGCTGATAGAGGAGCTGATCGTCTTCCGCCGCATGGACTATTCGTCATATGATCCGTCCGCCTGGAATGTGGGCAGCAAGCTGCCGAGCGGCATTCCGGCCCTGGGTGCCTCGGTCCTCTCTTTTGGCCTCGTGGTCCCGGGCATGGATCAGGTGTGGTACGTCGGCCCGATTGCCAAGACGACGGGAGACATTGGCTTTGAGATGGCGCTCGCCCTCACCGCGCTTTTTTATTTCCCACTTCGCTGGGTCGAGATCAAATGGCAGGGGCGTCTTTGACTGGGTTTGCGGTGTCCCCGAGCGCCGCCTTGGAAAAAAGGAGAAGAGGAAGAAGAGACCGGATTGGACAGGAACGCAGCATCGCAGCAATTAGTGCATGCTATATCAGCGGCTGAATCGGCCACATAGAATGACGTCTTCCCCGAGTTGCTGCCACTTGGTGTCCGTAAGCCGTGCCGCTGGGACGGCCTGGTTGTCAGCGTCGTGGACGCGGTCCGGCGACACGACCACGCCACCACGGCCCAGCCATACGGGTGCAATGGTGACAATGACCGAATCGACCAGGCGGCTGCTTCCGGGCTCCAAAAGAGAGTTGATAATGTTGCCACCGCCTTCGATCATGACGCTGCGCAAGCCGTTGCTGGCCAGGCTGTCCAATATGTCTTCCCACCGGAAGCGAGCAGCAGAGTCGGGCGCTGTGTCGAGAACAATGTACTTGCCGCCGTGGCTTTCGAGAAGCTCCTTCTTGGCGGCGTCTAGCTGCGGCGCTGCCGTCACGATATAAGGAGCCAAGCCCTGGCCGCGTCGGGCCGTAGCCAGGACGCGGCTGTCGCGGGATAGGGGCCAGCGATCGTGTGGATCAATGACAATTGGCCGTGGCTGGTGGGCAGACACAACCGAGGGTGATGCTGCAGATGCACTCGATGCGGCTATGCGGCAGTTGAGGCCAGGGTCGTCTGCCACGGCCGTCCCGACACCCACGCAGATGGCGTCGTGGCGACTGCGCAGATAGTGCGTCATGGCCTTGGACTCGGGCCCCGAAAGAGCGGTGCGCACGCCTGGAGCCAGAGAGAGGGCCGAGTCCATCGAGGTAGCAAACGTGAGAGTGACAAACGGCTGTCGTCGAGTGACCGGAGAGAGAGGTGGCAGGTACGGCTCGAACCTGGCCGCGTCCTCCTGCGGGAAATGCAGCGTGTCGGCCATGAGAGAGATGGCGGGGGTGTTGAGGATGTTCAGGATGTTGAAACAGATGTGACCTGCAAATGCGAACGGCGAAAAGGGCAAAGCAAAAGACCAAGGGCGAAAAGGCGCACAAAACTGCCAGAAAAGGAACCGTGTTGTCCGGCTCAAAAGGGAAAGAACGAGGCAGGCTGAGCTGCAAGAGGAATGTGCGCTATCGAAAAGCAGAAACAGAAGAAAGCAAAGGTTTTCGAAGAGCGAAATGAATATGCAGCCGGGGGCTACCGGACAGGATGCGGAATAGCAATTCTCAATATTCTCATGAAGGGGGAAACTGCAAGATGCCGAAGGAGACGAGATTGCCTGCCGGAAGTGGACGCTAATGGACCCCACACTGGCCGCAACTTTTCGCAGCCAGTATTATATATGGAATTAAAGGATATTAAAGGATATGCATCTATACGATACACGCATAATTAAATGGGACATGTTGTCCGTCGACGACACGCCAAGCGGTGCAGTTTGGGCACGACAAAAGTTTTGAGAACATTCAGCTTTTATCTGGCTGCTTCCTCTAGAAGTCCGGGATGACAGTGGTTGCCGAAGTCGCGACGCGTACGCGTCCGCAGGCAGCCGTATTCGGATATCGCTGGCGATTGCATCGGTAGTGCCCAAGTAGACTGCCAAGAAACACGCAACGTGGCGCAGCCGATAGCTGAAGCGACAAGATCCGTGTCTGCAGGAAACGGAAGATGGTGACGGCTGAATGAGACGTATTGCGTTTAGAAAAGAGAGGAAGAACCAAATCGAGCGCCGGGCATTGTTGTGGTCGAGCGATCACTCAGCGCAAAAAAATATTCCTGACTTGCTGACAAGCGCTGTGGTAGTCCCTGGTGGTCTGCTGGCAGTCTGCTGGCCGTTTGCTGGCGACACAGCCTCCCAACAAGCGCTAAAACCCCCCTTGTCACCTGTCCACATGCACCTCCGCGCTGCGTTTTACGGAGCAGCGTTTTAGTGTCTTGGGGAGGCGCACGAGGGGCAAAAGAACCCCGAATTCATACGACTCCGAGACGAGCAGCGGCCGTATTTAACTACAGCGCTGTGCCCCCTTTGTCGCACGCGCCGTCCATCCATCTCGAATATCTCTTTTCATCGACACCCTCGATTCAACACTGCCATTCGCCTCTCTCGACTATACGACTTTTCTTTCTCTCAATTCCTCGACTCGACGACCTCTCGTGCGCGACGCGCGACTCGTTACCATGAATAAGACCGACAAGCCCCCTGCATACCCCGGCGAGCCACAGGCGCCCATGGCAGCCTACCAGAACGGCCCGAACTATTATGGCGCAGGTCCCAGCGGCCCCTACCAGCAGCAGCCATACCAGCAAGGGCCCCCCATGGGCTACCAGCAGCAGCAGCCGCCGTACGGCCAGCAACCGTATGGCCAGCAGCCCTATGGCCAGCAGCCGTACGGCCAGCAGGGCTACTATCCTCCTCCCAACAGCGGGTATTATCAGCAGCAGCCACAGCAGCAGCAGCAGCACAGCGGCACCGACAGCTGTCTGACCGCGTTGCTGGCATCGCTGGCGTGCTGCTGCTGTCTCGACTGCCTGTTTTAGACGGGCACGCGCCATGCTCCCTGACGAATATTCGGCGCAAGACACCCATCATCGAGATAGACATGGCCGGCAAAGTCCACGATGGACAAAAATACTGGCTGCGAGGGCATTCTCTGGTCGCGGTCGACAGGCTGCGATCTGTTGCTTTTTTTTTGGCATCAACACCTCCTTCGACCCGTGCCGGGCTGCAAAACGCAGCGAGTGCGTTGCTGGCGACGTCTGGGACAATGATTCACTTCCTTCTTTCGCCTTTTTCTCTTTGTTTGCGCCTTTCGATTCCCCTTCCGCCCGGCGGCGGTCTGCATGTGCTTACTGCTGGAGCAGTCATCCGGCGCGGTGACTGTCTGGCAGCTCTGGTTGTTTGTTGACGCGATGGCATTTTGGTAGATAATAGCACGGTAGAAATGTCATGTCGGTTGCAATACGGAGGCTCATGTGCTCTCTCGCTTGTCCACAGCGGCGTGCCGTCACACCCAATGTCGTTGTTACGCTTAGGCATGAATCAGTGCACGGCCGGTTCGGCATAACCCGGAACAGCCGTCTGGCCGATACAATGGCCCGTGCAGTTGTTGAGGGGCCGATGTTGGGAACAGGATCTCGTCCGCTGGACCTCCACGGGACGTCAGCATCCCTTTCATCTCAGTTCAGGAGTTCATAGGTCGACATTTGCACGATACGGTGTACGGCGTACAAAGTAAGGCTGGGAGTGCACGAGCCGTTGTCACATCGGCCTGTCTGGCTGCTGCACGAGATCCACTTACGCCGAAAAACTTCGGCATCGTTCAGCTCGAATGGCCACACTGGGAATAGTAGTGAGGTGCAGCGCGTTTATTGAAAAGACTCCTTTGAACGGCTGCGGGGATAAAGACGCTGCCATCCTCCATCTATTCATAGCGACGCGAGCGGCTATTCTGACGAGTCGCCGACCGACAAAGACTCCTAGGGCAGCGACGGTCAAACGAGACGTTGTGTTTTGGAAGCGCCAGGCGGCTCTTGGCGCTAGAACAGGCAGCGTTACCCCTGTCGACCGCCCCAACGAACCGTATTAACCGTATGTGGGCCGCCCTGGCGCTGGAAAAGCTGGGAACAGGAAGGAGAGACCCGCGCGATAGCCCGCAGCGCCAGACGTCATAGAGCCGCTGGCCAATCGCCGGCCGCCTTTGTCCACTTCGCGCCGCAGAGAGCGGGCCTCCGTTTCAGGGTCCGGCCGTCCACAGCGAACTGAGTCAAAAAGTGCAAGTGGAAAATAAAACAAGATACGCCATGGCGGCACCACGGCGCAAAACCTGGCAGACACCCTCCTTCGAGCCACTGGCGATGCAGCGCCGTCCCCGGGCGTTTATCTTGCTTTTACTGCGAAGACGTCACCTTCTTTGACTGCTTCTTTGCTCTGCTTCTTTGCTGTACTCTCTTTGATCAGCTTCCTTTCTGTCTCTTTTTCCGCCTCTTTGCTCCTCTTTGCTCCTCTTTGCACTTTTCTGTCCTTCTTTGCGCATTTCTCAGCCTCCTCCCCTCGGACGACCCCTCTAGTCCTCGCGATGCCCGTCTTTGTGTTTCCCTGATACCCTTGCCGCGAATCTGCATCTCTTGCCAGCATATCTACTACACCTTGCGGCGTCTCACTTTGACATCACCACTTCCCGTTACACAACGCTGCACGACCAGCACCAACAGATTGGTGCCACCTAGTCACCCGCCGATCCTCCATCCGATCGGTGACCTTGAACCTCATTTAATAGGGCTGGCTGGATCCAGTCTGCGCTCTGCCTCCTCTCTCAACAGCCATGTCGTCCACGACAAGCAGCGCGGCTGCTGCGTCCTCGAGCAGCGACTCTGGCAGTGGCTCTGCCCAGAGCGATTCCGGCGTCAGTTTCGTGGCGTTTATGACAGCCCTGTCCACATCCATTATCATTTTCGCCGTTCAGCTCGGCTTCTTTCTGCTGCTCCGAAACAAGCTCGCCCGCATCTAGTTCGTATTCGTCCACTCCCTCCCGACGCCCCCTTTCACTGACTCTCTAGCAAACCGAAATCCTTTCTCGTCCCGGAGCGCGAGCGGACAGATCCTCCTCCTGCTCGGCTCTGGGCTCTGGTGCACGGCCTCCTCAACTTCCGCGACCGTGAGATCATCAACAAGTGCGGCCTAGACGCCTTCTTCTTTTTGCGCTACCTGCAGACGTTGCTCTTCATCTTCGTCCCCATTGCCGTCATCGTTATCCCGATCCTCGCGCCGCTCAACTACGTCGACGGCCTCGGCCAGAATTTTGTCACCACCGACAGCTCCGCCAACGCAACCATCCCGACCGGCCTCGACACCATTGCCTGGGGCAACATCCGGCCAGTCAACTACAGGCGCCATTGGGCACACCTGGTCCTCGCGCTATTCGTCATTGTCTGGGTTTGCTATGTCTTCTTTTTCGAGATGCGTGTCTACATCAAGGTCCGCCAGGACTACCTCACCAGCGCCGAGCACCGTCTGCGCGCCTCGGCCAACACCGTCCTGGTCTCGGGCATCCCCGAAAAGTGGCTGAGCGAAGAGGCCCTGCGCGGCCTGTTTGATGTCTTTCCCGGAGGTATTAGGAATATCTGGTTGACCCGGGACTACACCAAACTGCTCGACAAGGTCCACGAACGCGACAAGGTCCACAAGAAGCTCGAGGGCGCCGAGAGCGAGCTGATCCGTGCGGCCAAGAAGAGCCAGCTGAAGAAGCGTGCTGCCGACGAGAAGAAGGAGCGCAAAAAGTTTCGCGCCGGCCACACGTCCAAGGCCGACCTCGAGCAGCGCGACCGCGAGGAAGACGCCCGCGCCCAGCGCATGGCCGAGGGCGAAGGCGGCCTCAGTGTTGGCAACCAGGAGGTGCCCCAGATCGACGGTATCCAGGACGACGCTTCCAGTGTCAGCAGTGCCGAATCGACGCCGGCTGGGCTGCAGCGCCAAGGCTCGGCCCGCAACAAGGTGCCCGTCTTTGGCGCTGGCTTCTCCCTCGTTGGCAACACCATCAAGGGCGGTGCATCTGCCTTTGGCAAGGCGGGCCAAGGCATTGGGCACGGCATCCGTGGCGGCGCCAAGACGCTGCAGCATGGTGTCGACAATCAGCTTGAACGGACCGGCGGGTTCGAATTTGTTAAGATGGACGAGCCCTATGAGCCTGGTCCATCGATGCGCATCCGCCCGGGCGTCCGAATCCAGGAGGCCGACACGAGCCAGAACAGCCCGCGCTCGATGCAGACGGACGGGACAGGCCACCGGTCCAGGCCGTCGGACGCCTCGCTGATCAGCCGCACCAACGACCTGCCGGCGTATGCCAATACGACGCGCAAAGTGGCCAACTGGGAGGACGCCATGGTCACGGAGGACAGCAAGTGGTGGCAGTTTTGGAAGCCGCCCAGCGGCGCATATGCGTCGCCCATTCCCCAGGGATTCGAGGGCAGCGAGTTCCCGTTTGACCAGGGAAGCAAGGAGCAGAAAAAGGAGCAATCGACATGGGTGCAGATCAAGACCAAGATGCCCTTTTTCCGCAGCAACGACGACTCGATCGAGTACCCGTCCACGGCGAACCCTAACTACCCCGGCGACGACAAGGAGGACGAGGACGCCGAGTGGCGCAAGTGGCTCAGTCCGTCTGCACGGCCGACGCATCGCGTGCCTTTTTGCAAAGGGCTGCCCGGCCTGCCGCTGCTCAACAAAAAAGTCGACACAATCTACCACTGCCGCAGGGAGCTCGCGCGGCTAAACATGGAGATTGAGGAGGACCAGCAGGACCGGAACCACGAGCGCTACCCGATCATGAACTCGGCCTTTATCCAGTTTAACAACCAGGTGGCCGCACACATGGCCTGCCAGAGCGTCACACACCACGTGCCCAAGCACATGTCGCCGCGCATGGTCGAGATCTCGCCCAACGACGTCATCTGGGACAACATGGCCATCCGCTGGTGGGACGAATGGATCCGCACCGTCATGGTCTACGGCGTCGTCTTTGGCATGAACATTCTGTGGGCCTTTCCCGTCGCGTTTTCGTCGACGCTGTCGCAAATCGACTCGCTCGTGGCCAAGTATCCGTGGCTAGACTTTCTGGAAGAAAACGATCTGACCTACGACGTGGCCAAGGCTGTGGCCGGCGTGCTGCCGACGATCATCCTGGCCCTGCTGCTGATGCTGGTGCCGGTCATTCTGCGGCGGCTGGCCAAGTTCCAGGGCTCCAAGACAGGGGCGCAGCAGTCCGAGTACGTGCAGGTGTACTACTTTTTCTTCCTGTTTGTGCAGATCTTCCTCGTGGTGTCCATTGCTAGCGGCACCATTGCGACGCTGCAAGACACGATTACCAACGTGCAGGGTGTGCCGCAGGTTCTGGCCAAGAACCTGCCCAAGGCGGCCAAC
Source organism: Leptographium flavum (assembly GCA_963580335.1). NCBI lineage: Eukaryota > Fungi > Ascomycota > Sordariomycetes > Ophiostomatales > Ophiostomataceae > Leptographium > Leptographium flavum. Next base: position 678,283 of record OY756935.1, read on the forward strand.
TACTTTTTCAGCTACATGATTCTCCAAGCGCTGTCGACGAGCTCCGGCACCCTGCTGCAGATCGAGGTTCTGCTGGTCTGGTACATTTTGGCGCGCATCGTGGACGACACGGCTCGCGGCAAGTGGAAGCGCCAGACGAAGCTGCCTAACATCAGCTGGGGCACCTTCTTCCCGGTGTACAGCAACTTTGCCTCTATTGCGCTGGTCTACAGCGTCATTGCGCCGCTCATCTCTCTCTTTGCTATTATCACTTTTTCGCTGCTCTGGATCGCCCACCGCTACAACATGATTTACGTGGTGCGCTTCAAGATCGACACGGGCGGTGTGCTGTACCCGCGTGCCATCAATCAGACCTTTACCGGGCTCTACTTTATGGAGCTCTGCCTGATCGGCCTCTTCTTCCTCGTGCGCGACGAGGACGACAATGCGGCGTGTGTGCCGCAGGCCATTATCATGATTGTGGCCATGGTCCTGACGGTGCTGTACCAGGTGCTGCTCAACTGGTCCTTTGGGCCGCTGCTGCGGTATCTGCCCATCACATTTGAGGATGAGGCGTGTCTGCGGGACGAGGCTTTCCAGCGCGCGCTGGAGCGGCGCATGGGGCTCGTGGGCGACGACGACGACGACGAGGCGGCAACACTGATGGGCGCCGAGAGCCGGACAGAGGCCCACGGCGCGGCCGGCGACCGCGACCCGGGCGACGACATGGAGCTGAAGAAGCTGCGCGAGCGCGGCCCCCAGGGCTCGTTTGGGGTGCCGAACCGTCTCAACCCGGTGCGCGGTATCGTGCACGCCGGCACGTGGGCGGCGCAGGGCGGCAAGAAGGTGCGCCACGCCACGCTGGGCAAGGCCGAGAAGAACCTGCGGGTGGCGTCCAAGTTCCGGCACGAGCGGCGGCAGCGGGATCTAGAGGCGCAGCGAGCCATAGGAGAGGCTCTCTACGGCGGCTACAACGACGAGATTGAAGATCTCACGCCCGAGGAGCGCGACGCCCTGGTGCGGGAGGCCTTTAAGCATTCGGCGTTGCGGGCGCGGCGGCCGACGGTGTGGATTCCGCGCGACGATATGGGCGTCAGCGACGACGAGATCCGCCACACGTGCAACTTGAGCGATTACATTTGGATCAGTAACGAGGGCACGGCGCTGGACAGCAAAGTGCGCGTTGTCTACGGCCGCGCGCCGCCCGACTTTAGCGACATGGAGCTGATCAATCTGTGACCGGGGACGGGCCGGGATTGGAGGGATGATGACTTACGATATGGGTTGGTATCCAAGAAGATTCCGTATGAAAGCGAAAGCATATGCAAAAATTCGCGTAGGGAATATTCACACCATCGTTCTTTTTATGATTTTCTTAATATCTTTTATCAAACTATCTTTTACAAATACGTCTCAACTTGGAACGTCGAAAAAAGTCCATGCAGAGACTGCAGTAATAATACAAAACCAATGCAGTTATGGCAATGCTTTCCGGCCACTCAGAAAAACAAGGCTTAACAAGAGATATTACGCTGAACATAGCAAAAAGGTTCTTGGAGGTCGCTTTGGACAGGGCCGCGGCTCACCTCATTGAAGTTGCAAACAACGACGTACATATTCGTGGTCAAGGCAGACCTAGATCGTGACCTGTGAGATAATATGAGGGGTCGGGGTAGATGGAATGAATGTGCAAAGCTCCTCGGTTGCTTATTTTTAAGGCTGGGTGCCTATCTTCTTTTTTTACAACAAAATCTACCATATGTCTGATTTCGCTCGGATAAGCAAGAACAATAAACAGAAACAAAAACGACTACAAAAGAACAAAGCCAACCTGCTCTCGACAAAGCTTCCCCCTCCTCACGATGAACCTCTCCCAGCAAGAGCTGAGCGACTTGAAAAAGCGCATCAGCGAGATCATGACAATCATCGACAAGGAAAAATCCGATCTCGAATTCATCCTTAGTGTCATCACGTCACTCAGCAACGAAGATTATGACCGAATAACCACCAGTGCATCCAGTTCCTTACAGAAACACGATAAAAATACTGGCGACAACAAGACGCGCGAAGAGAAGATCACGGAGATGGAGAAGCTGCGCAACGATAAGCAAGATTTGATCACTGGACTGTGGAACAAGTTACACGATCTACAACAGGAAGAGCGAGATCTCGAGGGAAAGCCAAGGATTGATTAAATAGATTCATAATAGACATTAATAGAATACCAGTCATGGATCTTTTACAGTTATTTCGGGACCCTTCTGCATATCCGTAATACGGTCCATACGGCTTTCAAAGATGCCGTTATCGTCCAAGTACCTGCGGTACGATCGCGACTGATCACACCGTCTCTGTGCTTCAGCTTCCACCTCTGGGTAGTCTTCCAGATACTTGGTTATACGTGTTTCTTTCTCTTCGTCTGTGATATGGAGCGAGCTTCCACAGCCATCGCCGGCCAGAAATTTGTAGAAGATATCAACAGCGTGCGGGGGCTTCTGCAGGATATGTGCAATGCAAAAGCGTTTAACGGAGGAGTGCGAGATCGGAGCATCGGCAGCAAGAGATGCCTCTTCGCCGTACCACTCGATTTCGAGCTTTCGATATGCCGGATCTTCCCTCGACCGGGAACGCAGTGCTTTTCTAAACTCGGTGTGTAGCAATGGACTTACTTCGTTATAGTCATTATAACCCGTGATCCACGACGGCGGCGTAAACAGCGGCAGGGGAATGGCGGTAGCGAACTCCCAATCAATAACCGCCTGGATCTGCAGCTGTCCGTCAACGATCATGTTCGTCGAGCGAAGATCACAATGATTGAGGATAAAAGGGCCGCTGTCCGATACCGTATCGATTAGGTCAAAAAACAACGGTTGAAGGGCGTCTAGAGCAAACAGCTCTTCCCGTGCCGTCTCAATTTTCAAGTTGCCGATCGGGGCCCCCAAAAAATCCGATACGACGTCGAACTCGTGCTTCATGTAATCGGTCGCCGATGTCCAGAGTGGCGGCGGTGGCAGGCACAAGGTGTTATCAGACATCGACAGCATAGGCCCGAGGAGAGGCGGCATCGTCGTTGTCGTCGTCGCTGCTACTACGTCGTCCGTACTTGGTACCAGAGAACCGATCCGAGGAAACTCGAGTGTTCGTAGCTGCGCCAAGATGTCTACCAGCTGCAAATAGAAGTGCCTGCGATGTTCTGGGTCCGCCGTGGTCAGGAGCTTCTTGTCGAGGTTGACACCGGCAACGCAGTCCATAATGACGTAGGTCTGACCTTCTCTCTTTTTGTCACTGTTGGTATCGTTGTTGCTGGTCTCGCTGCTGTTGTTGTCGCCGTTTTCGTTGTTTCTGGCGTTGCCTTTCGCTTCTTTTCGTATTAGCGTGGGCTCACGTCCGAATGCATGGACCTGCGGAATCGGAATGGTTGTGTTTTGTTCAAGGTAGCTTTTATGAGAAACAAAATACAGGTTAGCACTGCTGCACCATTGTGTCTTGAGAAAAGTACACGTACCGCATGGTCGTCACCTCGCTGACAACCTTGTCCCACGGCCGAGCCACGGTGTGTCCAATAGGTAGACGGACGACCCATTTCATCGGCTCTCCAAGTTCTCCATCTTGCTTGGCAAACTCTATAAAAAAGCAAAAGTTGAAACTGCCCCGAAGTCTGTCCACAATGTGACAAGGCACGCCGTGGTTGAAGCGCGATGCCAGGGCACAGACAACGTCCGTGTCAATCGAGTCGACAAACGCCTTTATAATATCGAGGTCTTGGTCTTCCGTGGCTCGAATGTAGCCGCTCTCATTGAGCCGCCGCTTTCTCCCATGGGCAATGCGGGCCTGGCGGGCCTCAGGGGAGTCGTGGGCGTCACTTGAGTCGCGAACGAGGCCTGTCTGTAACATTTAGTGAGGTGTCATTGCGACGAAGCGAGGGCATGAAGTTATCGCGATTTTCGCGGATTGTTTTGAGGGGCTTTAGTCCACGGGCCACAGCCGGGTTGCGCTGTCGACAAGCAGGACGGGAAAAGTTGCGCTGCGTCGGGCAATCGTTCCGTTACCGTTTGCAAGAACCGTGTCGGCGCGTTGGTCAGCTTTTGCTTTTCTGGGAGAAGGCGGAGAGTGTCAGAAAGCGTGTTGTTATTGATTGATCTGTCTGGGGATGGGAGACCAAAGACCCCCAAAATACGGTCTAGGGCCAATGCTGGGGCCCACTTTTGGTCAGACAGGGCCTCGTTATTATCACTTTTGAACACTTTTGGTGTGGACGTCACAGAACCTTCGGGCTGGGGTTTTGGTAGTAGGAGTCGTAGTTTTCGATTGCTGTTTTCGCTGGGAGCGTGGTCATCGTGGCCGTCGATGCATGGGATGAATTTGAATGCGGTCTGCCACTCTTTGATTTGGCAGCCCTCAATGTTGATATAGTGGAAGAGCCAGAGGATATTTGCGTGGCCACTGACGCGTTCGCGACATGGAAATCAGAACGGGCATCTTCATTTGATTAGCTCGTGTTTCTCCAGCCCTTCGATTAGTCATGCTATGGCGGGTGGGGTCTACAACTCAATGCTCGAGGGCACCGCGACGCTAGTCCTTCCACGTCTTTATCGCCGCAGCTACTCTGTCGTCCTGCCTGTATATTCTACGGTGCTTCTTTTGAATCTGTTTTCTGTTTTCTGTTTTCTGCTCAGCGGTTAATACTTCGAGAGATACATGTGGCTTTAGCGTATGTAACTAGCGGGGGTTTTCAAGGGACTAGAAGCTGTAGGTTAAAAAAGGTCCCCTGGACGGCGGCTTACACGGTCACAAGCGCTGGAACCAAGGCCGCGGTGTCGCCGCCGGGGATGACACGCTCTTTGCATACCGCCACTCATTATGTTGTTACGGCACATTGACGGCTTTTTCGATTGGCTGCGCAGCAGGCGCAGACCGAAACTGCCCTCGAGCGCGGCGTACGACTTGGGGCAGCGGCAGGTCGAGGGGGATGGTGCCGTAGGGGCTGTCGGGGACCGTACTCATGGCGAGCAGAGCCTCGGATGACGGCGAGCTCTGGTCCGAGTAGGCAAACAAGGCGGCTGACTGGGCAGCATAGGCCGATCGCTGTGGCTGCAGACTTGTTTCGAGTCGGGATACGTGACGCTACGAGTTGGGTAGTGCACGTGATCAGATGCGATATGTACCCACTTTAAATCTGCATTGGCAGACTTTTGGCATGAAGCCGAAAAACGAACAGGATCCGAACGTTTTGTTCGCCGAACCTTGCGGACACAGCACAGTATGGCAGCCAATGCAACCACAGCGGCCAAGGCGGTGGCCAAGGCAGGGCCGAATTTCCGGGTGGGCGGGACAAAGGTCTTTTTGTAAGTGGCAGGGGGAAGGAGGGGAGGAAGAGAGAGAGGAGAGCGCCGCATGATGACGACGGCCACGACATGCTGACCCGCAGGCCAAACCACGTGGTGACGATGCTGCCGCCGCGGCGGATCCTGTCGCCGTACTTTGCAACTTTCCAGGTGCCGCTGCGTTTCAACAAGCTGGACCTGCGCGACTACCTGTACCACGCATACGGCGTCGAGGTGCGCAACGTGCGGGCTTGGTTGACGCCGCAGATGCCGCGGCGGCGCACGCCCGACGCGGGTGTGACCAACAAGCTGGGCGGGCCCGAGGGCAAGGACGAGCTGGACATTCGCGACGTGCGCGACATTGGCCGCGGCATGTGGTACCGGCCGCAGCCGATCAAGCGCATGATGGTCGAGCTGGTCAAGCCGTTTGCCTTTCCGGCGCCGCCGGCCGAGCCGACGGCGGCCCAGCGTGGCACGGAGAACGATCCGCGGCAGGCCTGGGACTACGATATGCACCGCCGCCTGCAGCTGCAGCGCAAGGCCCAGGAGGCCAGCCAGGAGGCGCGCCTGCACGAGAAGAAGTTTGCGCTGCGCGAGGAAGAGGCCCATGTGCCGGCATTCCGCGTGGCGCTGGCCAAGCAGGCGCGGGAGCTGGTGCGCGGCGAGCGGACGTGGCGCAGCGCCGCCGAGGCCGACGAGCGGTGGGAGGTCTTTGAGGCGGCCGACAAGGCCCAAGCAGCGCGGCGGCCGTAGGCGGCCGGGGATTGGGCGCTGTGCTGTAGGGAAATGTAGGGAACAGAACGCACATATACATGCACAAGCACGCATAGGCACAAACATGCAACTACTCAAAACTATTGCGCATTGTGCCGATCGGGCGGAGGCTCCTTCCTGCAGCCCTGTCTGTAGCCTCGCGCCTTCTACATCCGGGGCTCTTTCGTAGGTGGCAGTCGCAACCACGAGAGGCCGAAAGAGTAAACAAACATGCCGGCCTCGTCCTTCTCTCCCTTTCTCCTTGTCTTGCTTGCACACAACCATGGACGACCGCGAACAGCCTCGGCCGCTGAACATTGTCAAGCGGGACACTGATTTCGTCCGCTCAGGCAGCATCCGCAGCACGCACAGCACGCACAGCTGTCACGGCCGCAGCCTCCGCAAATCGAGCGGCGACACAGACGAGAGCAGGGGAAGCGCCGGTGCGCTGCCTGGCATGGACCTGGATCTGCCGCTGGCCGTGCCCAAGAAGCGCAGGAACACAATGTCGCGGCACGGCGAACATTTCTATACGTCGGCCGGGTCGAACCGACGGGAAAGCAGCCGGACGGACAATTATGGTGATGACGATGACAGCGACAGTGACGAGGACCGCAGGCCGCGTGCAGCCGAGCCCGACGGCCTGGCCTCGATGCGGCTGCGGTACCTGCACGGAGAGGACGAGCGTGCGTCTCTCGCCGACCACCGGTCCGAGCACGCTTTCTCGCCGTACTCTGACGCGCTGGATATGCTCCATGCGAGGGTCGACAGCGAGAGCAGGACCGCGAGCCTTGGGCTGAGCGACATGGATCACAGCGCAGGCTACCGTTCGGGAGACATGTCTCCCGCGCTCCCCGACCGCGACTACATGGGCAGATGGGGCTTCTCTCCGTGTCCGCGGCCGCTGGAGGACGCCTTATTTGATACGGAGACGGCCGAGATGGTTCCGCCCGACTATCTCGAGCGGCCGGCCATGGCCATGCCTTACGGCCAGTATCCCCAACCGGGCCGCCCGAGCCGCCCAAGCCGTCCGAACCGCCAGAACCAGAGCCAGGGCCATCCACAGCAGTACTATCCACAGCAACATGGGCTGCACCACGCACCGCCGGCACAGACCATCCGGCCCAGCCACTCATTTTCCTTTGAGGCGGCACCGGCGCCGGACCCGCTGATGCTCACGCCGGCCATTTCGATCACGCCCGAGCGCCGATCAATCGGCGGGGCGGCAAGCCGTTTCTGGGTGGCGGTCGAGCTGCAGGCGCAAGTGTCGCGACCCCTGGACGGCGTCTCATTGCGCGAGTACTCGTTTGGGGGCGGCAGCCGGCACTCGTCGGTGAGCGTGTCGTCCGAGGACAATGTCGGGCTCTACCGCTACGGGTACATTTCGGACCTCCACATTGAAGTGGTGGCGGCGGGCCAGAGCCAGATTCTGGAGGTGATTGGGAAGAGCCCCAGCCTGATGTGAGTGGACGTGTCCGTGCGACGTGCAGGCGTCTGGCTGACGAGCAGAACGTTGCTGCCCGGGTCGCGCCGTCTGCTGGTGGCGCACATCCAGCTCGAGAGCACGGCGGAGACGTCTCTGCTGGCGGCCCGCGACTACTGGGCGCATCGACAGAGGCAGAAGTCGGACCGGCTGATGGAGGACTTGGAGCTGCAGCTGGGCGCGACGCCGCAGGAATACATGCACGTCCAGCTGACGTACAGCCATTCGGGCTTTCCGAAGCGCGACATTGGACGCGACGTGCTTGGCCGCGACGGGGGCAGCATGTCGGTGCGGACGACGATTGAGACGTGCGCGACAGCAGTGATTATGCGGCAGAATTCGTCGTCGCTGTGGTCGCCCCCTCCGACGCCGTCGGGCAGTCCGCTTCTGGGGATTGTGGCACGACACTGGGGCCCGACGGCGGCGGCGGAGATGACGCAGCGAATGGCGGCGACGTCTGCGTTGAGGATGGGCCGGAAATCGGCGAATCCTACGAGCACTCGGGCCTGGGACGCAGAGGACGAAGCGCCTGGGGTGGAGCTGTCGGCGAGGGCGGATGCGACACCGAGACAGGCAGACGGGGGCGAAGAGGAAGTGACGCCTCGGGCGGGTTCAGCCGCTCAGCTACCGCAACCACAGCAGCCACAGCAGCCACAGCAGCCACAGGCAGTAGTGCTGGACGACTCGCCTGAAAGCCGAGCGCCGACACCAGCAGGCAAGATTTGGCGGCAGATCCGGCGGGCGTCGTCGGTGCGGTCGTCGGTGCGGTCGTCGGCGCGGTCGTCGTCGCGGCAACATCAGAGCGCGGTGCTGCGAGCAGAGGACTCGCCGCCGGACCGCGTGCTGCCGCAGCCGAAAAACGCCAAAGAGTCGCTGGAGGGTCTGCGACAGGGGCATCCCGGCCATCCCGGCCATCCAGAGGTGTCTCGGATGCGGCGTCCAGTCGGGGTGGACACGACAAATCTGCAGGATCTGGGACAGCGGGTGACGGAGCTGAGTCTGGGGAGCGAGAACGTCAAGGGCCGGGGGGCGGCGGCAATGTACGACCGGGGACGCAGCAGCAGCCGCAGCAGCAACATGAGCAAGAAGTCGGGCAAGTGGTCGTGGGCGGGATGGTTTGTGTGAGTATTCGTCTGGTAGGAATTAACCGATTTTATTGTTCCCGAGTGGCGGCTGTGGTCGAGGTTGTTGCGGACGGCCGTGGCTGTCAAAGACGGCCCACTGGAAGAAGGAGCAGCCCTGTTGGCCGACGACGTTGCCGGCGCTGCACATCCAGAAGTAGCGGCCAAAGCTAGCGCATTTCTTCTGGACGACACGCAGGACGGTGGGCTGGCGGCAGTGGCACGGGGGGATGTGGCGGGGGTGGAAGTCGGGGCGGTAGTAGCGGTAGGTGATGTTGATGCGGCAGAGGCCGGCGACGGGATGGGGGTCGATGGCGGGCGCGGGGGCGACGCAGTGCTTCCACGTCTCCTGCATGCCGGCGTGCATGACGAGGAGGGAGTTGTGGGGGAGGTGGATGTGGAAGGGCGCCGACGCGCGGCGGTGCGGCTCGGGGTCGTCGGACGGCACAACGCGGCGGATGCGGAACGCGCGGGCGACGCCGAGCGAGAGCGAGCCAATGATGGGTCGAGGCCCGAGGTAGGTCAGCTGGTCGCTGTGCCAGCCGACGGCCTGGCGCGGTCCGCGGTAGCAGTTGACGAGCGCGGCATTGGACCGCCAGGGGCCGTCGCCGCGGGGCGTGGGAAGACCGCCACGGGCCGCCATGGCGGCGTTGACGGCGGCTTCGATGAGCGGACGGACGGCGGTCAGCTGGGGGGTCGTGCGGCGGAGGTCGACGGGGGCGCCATTGTAGCGGTAGTCGGAGTCGACCGGGTGGGAGGTGTTTGGGGTTTCGCCGTCGAGGCTGTCGGGGCTGTCGACAAAAAAGCCACTCGTGTGCGGGCTGGACGCGGGCTGGTCAAACATTTGAAAGTGCGGCATCGCAAAGGTCGCCGCCTCGTCGAGCATCTCGCGCAGCAGCGCATCCGCCGTGGCTGCGGGCAGGATATTGTGTAGCAGCGAGCAGGGCGTGAGGGCGGCGACATCGGCGGGGTCAAAGAGGATGCGCGGGGTCGTCGTCGGGAGAGAGCCGGCAGTACGTTGTGGTGATTCTCCGTCCAGGCCATAGCCGCCCAAGGACGTCTGGCGGTCGACGGTCCGTGGCCGCTTGGGGCCAGCGTACCGGTCCGCCTGCCGATCTGCCTGTCGTTCTGCCTGTCGGTCCTTGTGCACGGCCTCGGCTGCTGCCGTCACCGATCCGCCATGAGCCAGCAGCACGTCCAGGAGCACGTCCGGATCGGCCACGACGTCGGTGGCGAGCTGGGAGGCGAGCAGGGCGAGGCGGACTTCGGTGGGGGTGTCATCGGCGTCGTCCGCGTCGGCGCTGGCGGTGCAATGTGTGGCCGCGTTCTTGGAGCGCTCCGGGGTCCCGTCCCGCTTGCGCTTCGTCCGCGTCACAAAAGCATCCATGGTGGTAGTTGATGGGTAGGCGGGGCAGATGTACTCGTAGTTCGTTCGGGACAGACCCACCAAATGCACGCGAAAGCACGTGACCAATTACCGCCCTCCCCCCAAGAGAGCCCCCTGGGCATCCTGTCCAAAATTGTTGCGGCGCGAAACGTACTTTTTTGTCTCGAACAACACCACACACAACGCCATGTCTGGCCGCCACCGCAAACGGGCGCGTTCCGAGGACGTGGAGCGCGCCGAGGACGCAGGAGACGCAGGCCCTACAGGTCCTACAGGCTCTGCAGAGGAGACTGCCGCCCCGAACAAGCGGCCGCGACTGTTCAAGAATGCGCCTGGCCCGACAACACCCCAGACGCCCCGGACGGTGCACACGGTAGCTTCGGCCATTACGGGTGCGCTCGCCTTTGGGGCCCAGCGGGCGTGGCCGCGCAAGCTGGCGGGTGCGAGCGAAGCAGCCACGGGGCCGGATCACGACCAGGACGCGCTCGACGCGCTGTACGCGGTGCCCGACGACCAGGCAGACGAGATCCCGGCCGACGACGCGGCCGAGACGCTGGTCGGGTCCGACTCGCCGCCCGGCTCGCCGTTGGCCACGCCCTCGAAAGCGAAAGCGCCAGACGCGTCCACGGTGTCGACGCCCCGACGCTACAAGAAGCGCGACCCGCTCGGCAACCTGGTGATTGACGGGACCGATAAGTTGCGCAGCGGTCTGGACCTAGATCTGCCGCGCGGGCGGCGGGCGCGCAGCACGCCGCAAAAGTACGTGGAGACGGCCGCGGCAGACGGGCCGGCCGAGACGGGCAGGCCCAAGGCGGCCAGACCCAAGGCGGCCACGCCGCGGCGGACGCCGGGGCGCACAGGGCGACCGGTCGGGCGGCCGCCCGGGAGTGGACGGCCCGCCGGGACGCCGGGCAAGCGGGGGCCAGGACGTCCACGCAAGAGGTTGATGGAGGATGTAAAGAGGGAGAAGGAGGAGGAGGAGGCGGCCCAGATGGCCAAAGCGGCAGAGACGGCCGAGACGGCCGAGACAGAGGAGACGGAGGAGACAGAGGAGACAGAGGAGACAGAGGAGACAGTCGAGGAGACGGCCGACACGGACATGCCCGACGCGACAGACACAGCCGACGCCACGACACAAGCACAGACAGCTCGCGACGACTCCCCGGCCTCGTCGGACGACGAGGTCTGCGTGCTCTGCGGCCGCCCCGATTCGGACGCGCCCAACGAGATTGTCTACTGCGACCGCTGCGGCATGGCCGTGCACCAGCAGTGCTACTTTGTGCCGACCATCCCGGCGGGCGAGTGGCTGTGCCGGAGCTGCGAGACGGACGGCGGGACGGCGGCCGCCACGGCCGACACAGCCGCCTTTGCGACACACCTAAGCCGGCTGCAGCGCGTCCTGCTGGACCGCTGTACGGGCCGGAGGCGGCTGCGGCTGCGCGGCCACGACGAGGCCTACGGACGGGTGCGGCAACTGGTGGAACAGACGGTGGTGGCGGGCGAGGGCAACTCGATGCTCGTGATTGGGGCGCGAGGGATTGGCAAGACGGCGGTGAGTGGTTGGGGGTTGCAGGCACAGCGTGTACAGTGTCGTCCTAGTGTGGTATGTACGGTTTCCCCTGGTGCTAACGTCCAGATGGTCGAAGCTGTGCTCGACGAGCTGGCGGCGGAGCATGCCGACGCCTTTTACGTGGTGCGGCTGACGGGCTGGATCCACACCGACGACAAGCTGGCGCTGCGGGAGATTTGGCGGCAGCTTGGCAA
>OY756935.1:690293-761774 GCA_963580335.1 Leptographium flavum
CGTCCCGCGTGCTCGGCGGCGGCGCCCGTGTCTGGGGCCGTGGCGTGGCCGCGCGGGCGTGGGAGCGGCTGGCCGCGCTGGGACTGCTGTTGCCGGCCGGTCTGGGCCGCGGAGGCGCAACGGGCGGACTGGAAGGCCGCAGCATGTGGCGCGCCGAGGTGGCGCTGGAGGAGATCCCGGCGGCGGCGGGCGTGCGTCTGGGGGCGATGTTGTCGCGATGGTGCAAGGAGATTTAGCCCAAGGCAGCTGTTTTTTTTGGTAGGCGAAACAGGATCATTCCCTGGGCGGGTGATCTTCTAGCTCGTCTCTCTTTTCTCGTCTCTTGTCGTCTCTTTCGTCCCTTGTCGTCTCTCGTGTTCGTCTGCGCATCCCGCGCCCGCCGTCCCTGATCGCCCAAAGCCCAAACAATGGCCCAGACAAACGTGTCAGACGACTGGGCGAGGAGTCGGCCAAGATGGTTCCGCGGGCGCGACTTGACCCAGTCGAAACACGCAAACGCACAAGGGAGCCTCTTCTGCGACGCCGTCACGACCGTGCGCGGACAGGGCCACTGCCCGTTTCAGAATCGTCCTGGGGCCCAGCCGACGGTCCTGCCGTTTAGGGATTTGCGGCTTCCTCATTCGTCCTCTTTTGTTCGTCAACGCCCTTTGTTCTTGCCTGCGCTCCGCTGCGCCCCTCTGTGCGTGCATCCGGTTCCTTTGGGCCTTGCTCTCCGACTTTGTTTGGCCTTCTTTGACCATTGCACTGTTCTTTCGAAACGCTCTTCCGCCCGCTTGTTCGCTTCCGTCTGCTGACCCCTCGTCCCACCCGCCGGCCAAACGAGCACATCCGTGGCCCCCTGTGGCCCTGTTTCCCCCAGCAGCCCGGCCATTCTCTCGTGTCCCGGCCAAAGGTCAAAGAAAAGGAGAAACAAGGGAAAAGGGAAAAGGGAAAAGGGAAAAGGGAAAATCGCCACAGCTGCTGGCCTCTTCAACTGCTCTCCTCCCGCCGTTCCGTTTCACACACCTCTGCTGCTTCTGCCTCTCTCAACCATGACGGCCGCCTGTCTGTAAAAAAAAAGGAAAAAACCGGTCCCGTTCGCTCCGTCGCTCCGTCGCTTCCAATCGTTTACTCGACGTTCACGGCGGCTCGCCGTCCAGTCGTTTTCTTCGCCTTTTGTCACACTGCACCTTCCATTCGCTCTCTCTCTCTCTCTCCACACGCGCCATGTCGAAACGCTCTCTCTTCACCACCATCACCCCCTTGCCGCCCGCCGTCGGCCGGGCCACGGTCCTGGCCTTTCTGCACGACTACGAGGCCATGATCGACCTCAACCCGCTCGTCGTCAGCCGCCACCGCATCCCGGCCCCTGCCAATGCCGACCCCGACGAGGCCGCCCGCGTGTGGTACCGCATGACCGACTCCATCGCCATGCCTTGGTCGTCCTCGTCGTCTTCGTCGGCCCCATCCCCGCCCTTGTCCTCGGCCGCTTCGCTGTCTTCGGCCGCCTCCATCAGAACGACGGACGACACCGCCGCCGCCACCGCCGCCGCTACCGCTGCCGCCTCTGGCAGGAGCATCTCCTACACCTGCGTCTTCCATCCCCTGCCCGATGGCCTGCAAACCCACTGCCGCGCGCCGCTCGGCGTCGACATCCGTGAGCGCTGGTCTCTTGGCGGCACTCTGCCCGACGAGCCCCGGGAACCCCTGGAGCTCGGTCTGGCCGAGCTCGGTGCGCCGGCCGTGGGCCTCTTCCTGCGCGAGGACGTGGACCTGCGCTGCAACCGGCTCATGTCGGGCTTTGTCAAGAAGACGCTCAAACGCTCCCACGCCGCCCTCGTCGCCCACCTGGCCTCGCTCGTCACCGCCGAGGCGGCCGAGGACGCCACCGACTGGGCCACTATCCGCCGCGCGAGCAGCAAGAGCGACCGCAGCTCCAAGAGCACCGTCAGCACCGCCAGCCATGTGAGCCATGCGAGCCATGCGAGCCAGGACAGCACCACCAGCAACGCCAGCGCCACCACAACGGCCAGCACCACCCTGGGCATCGTCCGGACCGCCAGCTCCGCCAGCACCCGGAGCATGGGCAGCCGCAGCACAAGCTCGCTCGCCTACTTCCACTCGCCCCGGCTGCCCTCTCCCATGCCGCTACCCCCCAAGTCCTGCCCAAACAGCGCCACTGGCCTGCCGAGCCGCCCCAACCATGGCCGGGCCCAGCTGCCCCTCCACCGCTTTTCCGCTCATCGCCAACACGCGTCGCTCGACTCGCTGCTGCCGAGCGCACAGTCCTCCTCCTCGCAGCAAGTCCCCCGGTCAGCTCCGGCAGCCCAACCAACAGCGCGGCCCGCAACACAGCCAACACAGCCAACACAACCAACACAACCAACACAGCCGACGCAGCCTACGCAGCCGATGTCACCGACACCGTCGGCTGTCGCTGCGGCCGAGCTAGTGGAGGAACCGCAGTCCGAGACACACCGAGCAGAGAAAAAGGACCAGACAGAGCAGAGAGACCAAGTGGCCCGGAACAAGCTCCTGCCCACCCCCCAGCGGCGACGAGAAACATTACCACCACCGTCGCTGCCGCCGTCGCTGCCACTGCCGCAGCTGCCAGCTAGAGAGTCGCCGGACTTGCAGCCCGAATACCTGCTGCTGCCGCGAACCTACCACGCCGAAACCACAGGCACCTCTGCCAAGTGCGTCAAGGACACCAAGGACGCCAAGCCCGTTGCAGACACAGCCGTCGCCACCAACGGCCCCAACAGCGGCCCCCAAGACACGACGCTCTATCCGGATCCGCTACGCATCCAGCGTCCGCGGGCAGCGGCACCAGCGCCGTTGCAGCCACAGGCACCCACATGTTTGCCCGACACGTACGAGGACGCCGACGCCGACGATCGAGACACTCGCGAGTGGTCTGATCCCGGCTCGCCGAGCTACTACCAGATGCCCGTGTTTGTGGAGCTGACTGCCGATTCAGAAATGCGGCTTGTTCCCGTCATGCTCGATACGGGGCACAGAAGGCGCTGAGACGCCTGTAAGTATATGTAGAAATATTTTGTACAATGCCTGTTCTTTTTTGCTTTTTTTTGCTTTTTTTGCTTTTTTTGCTTTTGTTTCGGCTGGCGATCGACCACGATGGGCGGGTGGCGTTTTGGAGATACCCTGTAAGATGGAACAAACTACTGGGACTGTGTCGGGCATGGATTGGTATGGGGTTTCTGGGTATCGTGCACTGCAGAATGTACACTCTTTTTTGCCCGCATGTTTGGAAGAGAATGTTTCTACGCTGCCGACTGACGGTACTTTGGCGCCTCGGCTCGGGTACAATTTATGATTTTTTTATGATTTTCGCAGTTTTCGTCCTCCTATCTAGCCATTCTCTGCTACTATGCAGTCTGCCACCGACCACTTGGAACTTTTTGAATCCTCTATGTCGTGCCCTTTCAGGGTTTCGGCGTGAAAAGCAAATAAAAAGTTTCTCCATTCCCGTCTCCAAATGCTTCGCCTTCGCCTCCATGATGGGTATCCGATCCAGATCTGGCCATACAAGGGACGCGCAGGGCTAGACAGCACGCTTGGCGGCCGGCCAAACGGCCAAGCTCTTTGCCCTGCTGCTGCCGCCACCTCGTCCTAGCCCCGGCTCCTGCTGCCGCCTGGCACTGCATCCCTTTCCTTTTCCCGCTCTGTGCTGATGAAACCGTAAAACGCCACAATGTTGCATCGTCAACAAATGAAAACGGCAAGGCAAAAAGGGACGTAGATAAACCGGCGGCGTGGGCCATTTGGTTATCGGGTATGAAATAACAAATGCATGCAAAGTTGGTATTAAGGGCATGCGGGAAACCCAAACAAAAGAGTGTGTCGCCGTCTAAGTGCGGTTAGACCGGCTGAGGCTACGCTCAGGCACGCGCGTCGAGCCGACGACAATGGCGTCAAAGTCGTAGTTGCGCAGCGTCTGCTCGTACTTGGAGTGGCGGAGGAACTTGGGGACCGAGTCCTGAGTAGTTAGCATCATGCCATCTTCCACGGTAGGGCAATGGGGGGCAGAACATACACTCGCCATCAGCTTGAAGACGGCATTCTGGGCATCCTCAAAGAGAGATGTGACCTCGCGGAGCGTGTCAATCATGGCATTGTCCTGGCCGACGGCCTTGGTCATGCGGGATGCCAGATTGCTGCGCAGTTGGTGGTCAATGTTCAGCTCGCAGGGCGAGCCCGGCGCGAGGAATGCATTGTAGATGCCGTAGGCCTGGGCCATGATCTCCTTGACACCCTCCATCGACGTGTTGCCGGGGTTCTTCTGGGCGTTGCGAATGGCTAGGCGGCAGTTGCGCACAAAGTCGTCGACGTCGAGGTAAAACGAGAGATTCTCCTCGCAGTGGGTCTCGCGCAGATTCTCGCGGAAGAGCAGGCGCAAGGCCGCATCGCTCAGGATCTTGTCGAGGCGCTGCGTGTTGGAGTCGCGGGCAATGCCGGGGCGCGGCGCCGGGCCACCGTCGCTCTCGGAGGAGCGGCCGCGCGAGGTGACGCCATTGATCAGGTCCTTGCCCTTGGCCGTCAACTGGTAAATGGCCATGCGGGTGGGCTGAAACAGGTGGACGCCCGGCAGCGGGATGGCAAAGGCGCGGTCGGCAACGACAGCTTCCATCAAGCCGTACTCGACAAAGTACGAGGCCGTCTCGTTGGACTCCCGCCGGTCCACCATGGTGGAGCAGTCCATCAGCCAGTCGCTGGCGGCCTTGCCGGTAAAGGTGTCCTTGAAGACCTTGCCGCCGATCCGACGCTCGCTCGCCATCTTCACGCCAGTCAGGCCGTCGCGGTAGTCGCTCAAAGACTCGGAGTCGGCGGCGGTGGTGCTAGACTTGACGTTGAGACCGTTGACTCCAACAAACCGGCGAAAAATGACCTCAATGGAGCCGCGGTCGCTGACAACCTTGTCGGTCTGGGTATCGCGCTCCAGAATGACGAGCTGGGCGACATTGTTGCCAACCAGCTCGGCTACCTGCTTCTGCTGGATGCCGTTGCGGGAGCAGAAACGATCGAGGATGCAGATGCCCTTGGGGGTGAGCTGCCAGACAATGCCGCGCATCGTGTAGACCTGCTGGTACTTTCCGTCGGCGGACTCGATGAAGCGGGCGTCGAGAAAGCGCTGGCAGATGGAGCGGGCCATTTCACGGGCCATGGAAAAGGTGGTGGTGGTTGTCGTCGTGACGATGCGCGAGGAGTCTTTTGGGTCGGGCATGCGGTTGGACTGGGAGAACTTGAGGGAACCGAGATTGTTGATGGCATCTTCGGACATGAAGGTGTGCTCAATCTTGGACAGACGGACACGGTGGGCGGAAAGAGGGAGAAGGCTGACGATGAGAGTGGAAAAGAGATCCTCAAAGTCCTGAGATTGTTAGACAGCAGAACGGGAAGAAGCAGTAACGGTAACACGGAGCGTACCTTTGTGAATGGCCGATCGTCCTCGGTCATCCGCAGGAGGCGGGACGATGTCTGATGCATCTTGTTGTCGACACGCGGCAGGCGTATCGGGGGCGGGAGGTTGGGGTTGGTTTGGGAATAGGGCTGCGAGTAGGCCTGCTGCAATGGCTGGCTCGGGGCCGGGTCGGGCGAGCTGGTGGGATGAGGGCTCAGGCTCAGGCTCAGGCTGAGGCTCTGGTCAGGCAGGGAACTGTCCACAGGCGAGACGGCGGGAGACGCGTTGGAGGGCGAGCGGTCCAGCGAGGCCGGCGCGGCGGGCGGTGGCGAGAGCGAGAGCTGGATGGCAAGCGAGTCGCCGCTGATGGAGAGGCGGCCGAGCGACTGGCGAGGACGGATGCGCTGCTCGGCGCTGGCAATGGCACTTTGGGTGCGGTCGATAGCGGCGGCGGCCAGGGCCAGAAAAGAGCTGGAGCGGGAGACTCTGTTGGACGCCGAGAGCGAGCTGGACGAAGGCGTGCTCAGATGGTGGCTGCGGGGCGTAAGGACAACGGTGGACGCAGGGGGCGTGGCCGAAGCAGGCGAAGAGCCAGACGAGGGACCGGCCGGCGGCACAGAAGAGGCGGCTGCGAGAAGCAGTTTGGGAGGCGATAGCGAGGCGGAGGAGAAGCGAATAGAGGGATGCAGTTCACGGCGCGACTCGCGGTAGGTGGCAAAGTTGCTGGAGGCAGAGGCGGTGGTGGTCGAGACGGGCGAGACAGTAGAGAGCGGCTGGACGATCGATGTTGGGCGGGAAGAGGTGGAAATAGCAGCCATCTAAGACCATGCGAGGGGAGGGGGAGACGGGGGAGGCCGATTAGTAAATAGCAGAGGCAAAATAAGGACGGACAAGCAAAGGGAAGAAGAGCATGGGCAGTAATAATAGTGGAAGGAGGCGACTGGGGTGGGAGGAGAAGCAAGAGGAAATGGTCTATTAGCTGAATATGAAGTGCTCCGTGCTGAACAGCGCACCGGTAGACAGACGGCGGTGAAAGGGTGGTTTAGGTCGGGGGCAGGGGGGGACTTGTATGAGCAAAAGGCGGCAGCAGCATGGCGGAGAGGCCTTGCGATTGTGGTGGGAAATAGGATGTGGATAAGAAGGGCGCGAGGATTCACCAACAGGGCCGAACCCCACCGAAACGTCTCTGCCGTGTGGCCTGGCGGCGAGGAGGTGGCTAGCGCCTGGGGGGGGGGGAAGTGAAAGTAGCGGTACAAGGCGCGATAGGCGGTGCAGAAGCCAACAAGCGCCAGGGCGCCAGGGTGCGAAAGCCTCTCGCCCCGGGCAATTCCCGACAGCAGGCAAGGCAGACGGGGCCAATCAGCAGAAGGGGCATGCAGACAAAGGGACAGGGTTTGCTGGCGATGACGGATTGTCGATTGGTCGATTGGTCGATTGGTTGATTGGCCGATAGCTTCTGCAGTCTTGCTGATGGACGGCAGTGCGGCCGTTCTGGGTGGAGAGAGAGGACTACGGACAGGTCCACTCGTCCGAGACACCTGTTTCTGGGCGTTGGGGAGAACGAGCGAGGGAGGAGCCAAGGAAAAGCCAAGAGACGGGGACAAGGAAACCGGACATCCATGCACAAGCACAAGCACAAAACACAATCGCGCACAAGACAGAAGGCGGCGAGACGCCATGTAACAAGGCCAAGTGGTTACTAAGAGGCAGTGGAGCCAACGCGTGCGGCAGGAACAAAGAACAAAGAAGGCGGCGGGCGACAGGAAGGGCAGGCGAGGACACAGTGACCGAGGAGAGACACGCCGGGACGGCTGCTGCTGCCTGCTTGCCCAGGGCGCTAGACGGCGACAGGCAACGTAGGGAGGCTGGGCGGCAAAAAAGAACGGCACCATGTACCTGTACGACGACAACGCATTTTGGAGGGGCAGCCCTCGTGGGAAATCCGTGGAAGACACGGCCTGGCAGCATGGCGGACAAGATCTGCGCGTGGCTTTCAAGGATCTCCCTCCCCGGGCCAGGCTGTTTTGGGACGGCAGTCCCTGCAGGGCGTGCAGCGGCTAGGTGGCTAATAGGCGGTGCGTCCACTGAAGAGCATCTCCACACACCCCTTACATTTATTTGCATGGCTGTGTGATAGTGAAACAGCGGGAGAGAAGAGTACATGTTGGAAAATAAAAAAAGAAGGGAACAAATGATACCCAGACCGTCATGCAGAAAGACGGTGCCGGCACTGTGCGAGCATTCTCGCCCGCCACGGGGGGCGATCGTACGAATCCGACGAAAAGGACGCTCCTGGGCACGCTCGGCATCCAGCCACAGGCGACCTGACGGGCTCTCAACTCATACGAGGCAATCACGGCGTCCGCGATAAGAGCCGCGATGCCAGCCGATCAGACCCGCCTGAAACCCAGCCACGCGCGCGAGGATCCGCAAAAGGGGTCGAACCCTTCTGGAAGAAGAGCGCTGGCGATGTCTGACGCCGGTGCATGTCTAGCGACTCTGTACTTTTTTCAGCGCTGCCAAACGCCGTCTGCGCAAAACACCCCAGATCTCGGCCTCACACGTTACATAGTACGGAGCAAGTATTACTCACCTGTCTCGTGCACGGGACCCGCCCCCTATTCCAGCGGTCATTCCGCAGAGATAAAATTAGATTTGTTCCAGAAGCAGGATTGGAAGCCAGAGAACGAAAGCAGCGCCGACGTGCTCTCACCATGCAGGCGGCAAAACATGGCAAAACAAGGAAAAAGCAAAACAACAAGGAGATTATGGAGGCAAAAAGGAAGGGGTCCACGGCTTGCGCAAGTACACGGGTACGGAGTACATGCAAGATATGAGTACGTACTCGTACTTGCAGTGGCCGCGGAAAGAGGGTCTGCGCCGATCCCGGTCGCGCACTCCGGAGCAAAGCGTCGCGCACAGGAAATCGCCGCCGGAGAGCACGGCAAGGGCCAGCTCGGCAGCCGGAGCGGAAATAGACCACGTCGATATGATGCAGAGATATTCCCGAAAGGCGGGTGCAAGTAGAATAAGGCAGCGTATCTACATCGCAGAGATTCCTCGCCGGAGTATTCTACGTAGCACGCGTACGGAGACGTATCGCACAACGCATGGCGGCATCCACAAAAGTAGGCCTGGCCGCCGTGCGCTTGCAGAAGCGAGAGAAGCTGTCTTTTTCCACCAGAGGCGTCGCCACTATCCTTCCTGGCCCATGTATCCGTGCGCAAAATCGCGTGCGTGTGTACAATTACATGTACGCCCCAGCGCCTTACCCCATTCGGGCGACCTCACGGTGGCGGCAACACGTGGCTGCTACGAGGATATTCCACCGGGCAGAGCGGGGACCGGCTTATCTGGCGCGGCCTTGGTTCCTTTGTCTGGTTGTGGCTTTTGTGCATGGCCATGCAAATACCTCGGCTGGCAGCGGATTCCTGCGGGGTCCTGTCGTATCTCTGCTCGTCTTTTTCAATTCCTTGGGTTTTAGTTGTTCCCCCCAAGGTGAAACCCCAGAAAACAGGTATCGTCAGATGGCGACAGCGAGTAGAAAAAGGGATCTCGAAGCGCGCGGCGACTTGCCGGCAGAGTCGGGAGACGTGCACGTATGAGAAGGTGTCAGCATGTCGCGCTCGTACGCGCCCTGCCAAGTGTCGGGCGGTCTCGACCACACCGCACCTTTTCCACGTGGCGCCAGGGCTCGCAGCCGGCCAGCCGGGGAATTAAGGCATAAGCACATCGATGTCTGAGATGTCGAGCACAGAGCTCCATCCTGCAGCATACGCCCTCCGTAAGCCGCTCTCCGCGCGGACCCAAGGCGATGTCCTCTTTAGGAAGCTTTCTGCGCCGGGCTTGCAGAAGCTACACGCCGCCATCGTCGTAGTAGCCGACCGGCAATAATGGACAAAAACGTGCGCTAAGTTATCAGCGCCCTTGCGCCGTCCTGCACCGCTCACCGGTCATGTACTCGTACAGGTACCGGTACACGGGCTCGTGCTGCTGCATACGACGCCAGGCGTCCACTCACCCCTCTTTTTCCTGCTGCTTAGTGGAGCCGTCGCATGGCGCGATAAAGTACAGATACCGCGGGGGACGGCGAGCACGAGGCATGCTGGGCGCTGACATGCTGGCTGGCTGGTTGGTTTCATACGCTTTGCACTCGACGGGTTGGTGGCCATGCGGCCTGGCATGCTGGCTGACATGCCAGGGAGACGGGCTGTACTGCGTTTGGACATCATCGCCGTTAGTGCTTGTACGGCGCAAGTCGCATGGCACAGAGCCAAGCACCCTGGTACCTCGGCCCGGCGAAATTCCCAACAAGGAAATGCAATCGCGGTCCAGAAGAGCATCGCCCGTGTGCCTAGGGGTGACTCCTATGCACACAGGCAGCAGCTTCTCGTGCCTTTCTAGCGCTGGCGGGGGCTTCCGTGCGCCCAAGGTAAATTCAAAGGATTTAGTGCCGAGGGCAATCTAATTGCAGTCCGGATACCGAGAGCTAAAACAAACGAAAAGCGCAAGGATTTTGCGCTGCACGCATAGTGAAACGTAGTGTAGAATGTATGGCCCCGTCACACGAGCATTCAAGAGCTATTCCGCGCAATATGCGCACAATGGGGCAACAGATCGCACAAGCGACATCTGCTGGGCGTTGTCCAGGGTGGGTCCTCTGCCACGTGGAATCTGAAAGCCACGTCTCGCCAACCCACATCACCAACCGGAGGACGATACTGTAGGCCAGGCCGGAAGGGAGCAGGATGAAAACCAAAAACTCAACCACTGGTGCAAATGTCTAGACGTGGCGAATTTTCTCAGACAAGGGCAGAAGGACAGTCATCCGACAAGGACGATGCAAATCCAAGCACCATCATTTCACGAGGACAAAGATTCTCTGTACGTAAGGATTTTCTGGGACAATACCCCCATTCAGTGCTCCGAAGCGGCCTCGTACATGGCCCGGTAGGATCCCAGCAAACTGGCGGTCAGCAGGGGGTAGTGCGTAGGGTCTCGTTTTCGGCTCCCCTCTCGAATTGTCTGCAAAGATGACATGCGGTAGAGGCGAGCAAGATACGAGAAGCCGAGTGAACCGATGGGAATACATTGTGCACGGGTGCTGTACTGTTGTTGGCACATATCTTACGACTACGGAATGTGCGTCCCGTCGTATCTTCCCTCTCGTCCTTGTACTGCTCGTACCGGTCAAGCCACATAATGTAACGAAAACAGGCGGAATGAATCTATCTGTGTTTGTCCCCACGCCCAGCCGCGTGGCAAAAGACCGGCCATGTGGCCATAGGGCCAAGCTCCCGATCGGAAGAGTGTGATAAGAGTATGTACGAGTACGGGGAGCTCCGGGATACAAAGAGTGGTCGTTTTTTTTTAGCTCTCCCTTGGAGCAGACGGACTCGCGTTGGGGATCATCCCTGGCCGTAAGAGTAGAGTCCTTCCGTCAAAGGGCGCGCAATGTGCCTGCTTTGGGTTTGACGCGATTGAATCGCCGCAACGCCAAGCGCCTGGCTGCCGTCCGGACGGTTGGACTGGGCGCTTCGCTGATTGGCTGTTTCCAGCCTAGTCTCCCTTCGGTCGTCGAACATCCGACACATAGGGCCGGGAAGGCTGTTGGGGATAAGCGAAGGCAGTTGGAAGTTGGAAGTTGTGCTAGGCTGTTGCTGTTGGGACTTTTGACTGTGTTGGCAGTTTTTGGCAGTTGGCAGTTGGGAGTTGGCAATTGGGCGAGTTATCGACCGAGCGCCATGTGCAGGAGGTCCGGCTGTGTAAGCAACTCTGCTGTACTCGTACCACCCTCTGCAGCCGACATTCTAGAACCCTTCCAGGCGTCACACCACGTTTCCTCCACGCACGCAGCCGTCTCACCGTGATACGAGTCCTTGACTGTGGCGCTGTCTGCCGTGAAACCGCACTTGTTCCGCATGCATGCAGTCTCATGCTGTCGCGATCCAGGGAGAGCTACGCTTAGACAGAGGGCAGAACGGTTCTAGCCTTTGCAAACTTGCTCTCCATCACGTCATCGTACCAAAGCACAAAGCGCCGTGTTGCAACCCAATGGCACACTATGACGACGCAAACAACACAAAGCCGGAAACACTCTGAAACACAGCCCGCAGATTCCCTTTCCCCCCTTCCCCCCAAGACTCCTCGTGCCGTCTCTGTGCCGTCTCTATCCAGCCTCATGCCATGGCCGCCCCCGAGTCCCGCTTCCAGCCCTTGGCTAGCATGGCTCCCTCAATCGCCTTCCAGATGCTCTCGGCCACCTCCCGGTCCCGCCACCGGTGTGTCTCCGTGCCCGGCCCTGTCCACTTGTCAATCGAGCACGACTGCACCCGGTGGCCCCAGTCCCGCACGCCCGTCGGCTGCGGCTCACCGCGCCAGCCCACGTATACGCCCAGCACGTGCTTGAACAGCTCCGACGGGTTGCTCCATTTGTAGTTTTTGAACTGCCATGCCTGGCCGGTCGTGAACACGGCCACCACGCGGTTCCAGTACTCGGGTTTAAAGTGCTCCGGGCCCTCGACGAGGATGAAGCGCAGCGGCCGGTTCGGGTCCACTTCCTTCATCGTGCGCATCAGGTGCAGCATCGTAGCCGTCGAACTGTTATCCGGCGGCACGTAGTGGCCCGTGTCCAGAAACGCCTTGATGTTGGACATGCGCAGCAGGCTGGACGCCGACGGCGAAAGCAGGATGATGGGGTCGGGGCGGCGCACGGCGCCGGCCTTGGGGTTGAGTGGCAGCGAGCTGGGGATGCCCGGCTTCTTTTCGACAGCCTGCTGCTGTTTCTTGGACATGAACGGGACGGCGAGTTTGCGGACGTGCGAGAAGTCCTGGGAGATGAGCGAGGGAAACAACGAGCGAAGCGAGTGAGGCGAGGAAAAAAAAAATGCGAGCGAAGCGAGGAGGAAGAAAAAAAGACACGTACCGTCGGCTTGATCCCCCGCAGAACCGAGTTGTGGTCGCCCATGCGGCGCTCGCCGCCGTAAATCACCGCCAGCCGCGGGTCGAGCACGATGCCGCGGCCGGCCCGCGACGACGGTGCTGCCGCTCCTGCGGCCGTCAGGGCCCCCGACGCACCGGATCCGGCGCCGCCGCCCGCCTTGTCGCCGCCCACCGATTGGATGTATTCGCTTTCCTCGCTGGCGCCCTCGAGCCAGGTGATGAGGTCGAGCCGCTCGACAAAGGCAAACTTGTGCACCGTGGCCGATGCGCCCGCCGCCGCCAGCTCTTCGTTCAACCGCGTCGCGGCCGCATTGTAGTCGGGAATGGCCACCTCGCGGTTGAGCCACGCAAAGTAAATAGACCGCAGGTCCACCGGCGCGTCGTGCGACAGGAACCGCGTCGGCGCGTCGACCCGCAGCGCCGTCGCCGCGCTGCCGCCGGCGCCCGTGAACTGCAGAAACTGCGCCTGTGGCAGCGGCGTCTCGGGCGCGCCCGCTGTGTCTGTCGCCGTCGGCACCACCGCCGTGCCCGCCGCAATGGCCTGCCGAAGGAAGAGCAGCGGGTCGGCCGCGTCGGTCGCCATGGTGAGGAGTTGCCGGTGTGGTGGGGTTTGGATCAGCCGGTCGTTCTTTCGGTCGGTCTGTTGGCGGTCGGTTGGCCGGTGTGCGCTGACAATGAGGGGTGCCAAGCAGTGCTAGAGAGTCGATCTTGGTGCGGTGGTGTCCGGAGCTGAGATGCGAAGCCGAAAAGGATCGTGAAATTGTGAATGTCTTATCGATAAGAGCGACTGGCCCCACTTTACTTCCTCCTCTTCTTCACGTCTCCTCAACGCCTCGACCCGTCCGACCCTATAGTCCTTGCATTCTACGCAGTACGACATACCCAGATGTGAAATCATAAAGTATCATGATGCCCTGACCCAAACACCAAACTTTTCAAAAACCCGATGGCATGACTCAGTGTCGCGACCGAGTTCCGTCCCAGCCCGTTCAACCTTTCTCCCTGCACCGTGAATTCTCCCATCATCTTCCATTACGCGTCGATCAGCATCGTGTCGTCGCCGTCAAAGTCGGCGCCCTGCGGCTCCAGTGGCACGCCGCGGCCGCGTCCGGCCAGCAGCTCGCGGCGGATCTCCGGCCCAATGGCGGCATGGGTATGCGTCAACAGCAGGTCCAGCAGAGCCTCGCGCTGGTCCTCGGTGATGGAGTCGTGGTAGCGCTGCGCAAACAGCAAGAAGCTCTGGTGCCAGACAACGGGCATAGCGTCGACGGCGCGGGCGCGCAGAAAATGGATGACAAGAGCATCGACGACCTGGCGGTTCACAGTTAGCGAGAACAGTCCCACGATCCCCAGCAAAGATTCCCCAAGCCTACCTGGTACGGCAGTGCGTAGCGCTTGTCAAGCAGTGCCTTGATAAAGATGCTAATCGCCGACTGGCCCTCGGTATCGGGCGCGAGCTCGGCAGCAATGTCGCACAGTCCCTTGAGCGCGGCGCTCGAGTGCAGCACCGGGATGGACGTGCGGACGAGCGCGGCGCTGATGATCTGCGCCTCGCGCAGCGTGGTCGTGCCCGACAGCACGAGCGGGAAGAGGAAGCCCTTGAAAAAGGCGGCCGGCCGGAACAGGCTCTTTTTGAGCGCCGCAAACAGGTGCACGTTGAGCTTGCGCGTCTCGCGAATGTCGTCGCGCACACGGTCCAGGATGACCAGCTCCATGAAGCGCCGCCCTACCTCGGCCTTTGCGCTGACAAAGATCTTGGTCATCTCGTAGCACGCATTCGCCGTCCACTGCTCTGGCTGTGTGATCTCCACCAGCGTCTCCCACTGCGGCACCGTCGGGAGGATCTTGAGCGGCTTCGGCAGCTTGCCCGATTTCCACCGCGACATGAGCAGGCCGCACTTGCTGTACACCTCCACCACCTTGGGGTTGAGGTCCAGCTCGCCCTCCTCTTCAAACGGCGCCATAGCCTCGCCGGCGCCAGCGTCCCGCGGGCCCGCCTCGTGCTCGGCAATCTTGGCCAGGATAATGTCCGCCAGGTTGCGGCCGGGCTGTGCTGCCGCTACCGGCTCCACCTCCTTGTCGACAGCATGCTTCTCGGACATGCGCAGGCTCAAGTGCTGCAATATTGGGTCGTCTTCCATCTCCTGGCTCGGCAGGAATTTGTTAAACGTGGCCAGGTCGGCCGGGTCCACCTCGCCCATGCCGTCCGCTCCCGCGTCGCCGTCGTTCTCGTCGGCCCATTGCTCATCCTGGTCGTCAAACAGGACCTCCTCCTCCTCCTCTTCCTCCTCGCCGAACCGCGTTCCCAGGCCAAAGGCATCGTGCTGGGGCTGGGCGTCTATCGCGGTGGTACTGTCGCCCTCCACCTCGAGCTCACGGCCGAGCTCGAGGATGCGCTTGGACGCCTTGGAGTCCACATAGCCGTCGCCCGCGCCGTCCTTGTTGTCGCCCGCCTTGCGCTTCGGGGCCTTTTGCCGCAAGAGACCCCGCGCCAGCAGATCGTCTTCGAGCGGATTGTGCCGCCGCATCTGGCGTGCCGCCGGCGAAACTGCCTTGGGCATTGCAGCGGGTGTGAAGTGGCAGGGTCACTCTGAGCGAGTTCGTTCCGGAGTCGTGGTGCTGCTTCGCGATCCTTCTAGAACCCGCATTGCCTGGGCCGAAATTCTCGATGCAAAAAAAAACGGGAAAAGGGCACAAAAAAATTGGCTGATAAGATAAGCTGCCCCGCCGCCACAAGCCGCCACAGTTGGTATTTCAGCAGCACAGCCCCACCGAAGAGTTTGTGAATAGCCTCTGCCGGACTGCATTATTGAATCGGTTATAAATTCAGTGCGGGAGGTCCTCGTCATCAAACTCAACATGGCGACCGAGCTAGAAGAGGTGAGTTTTTTTTCTGGGTGAAAACGAGCTCAAAGAGCCGATTGAACGCAGACTGACAATTTAGTTGGTTGGATTCATCTCGAATCCGAATCCGCAAGTTCGATTTCTCGCGCTTGAGAATCTGGTGCCCTACTCGAGCTCGCAACCAGCGATATTCAAAGCCGACAACCTGCAGCCGGTGAAGAACCTCAAAATTCTGATTGTCGACTACCCGGTAAGCACCTTTCTACTGTCACTCATCCTGGCCAAGCTGACTAGTAGAAAATCGCCGAACATGCCCTCACAATCCTCATCAACCTGTCGGGCGACCCTGAGATTCTGCAGAATCTGGCTACGGACGAAAAGTTTCTTGGCCGGGTGTTGAATCAGCTTACGGTACGTATGGACGGAAACAGGAATACCTGCAACTGTGGCTGACTATCGGGGACAGAATCCAGAAGAGCCAAACGCCAACCTACTGGCGATGCTGCTGGCCAACCTGGCCAAGTCAGACGAGCTCAAGGCAGTGCTGATACGGACACAAAACGCGCCCGAAGCGCTGGGCTCAGACGAGCGCGTGATCAACCAGTTGATGGATCTCTTTGTCAAGGGCTCGGACGGGTCCTTTAACAAACACGCCGACTACGACTACCTGTCGTACTTTTTCGCCGACCTGGCCAAGCACCCCGAGGTGCGGCAGCACCTGGTGCAGAAACAGGCGTACGACGACGTGGTGCCTATCAACAAGATCAAGGTCTTTACGGACCACAAGTCGGACGTGCGGCGCAAGGGCGTGGCGAGCACGCTCAAGAATGTGGCCTTTGACGTGGCATCGCACCCGGCGTTTCTGGACGAGGACGAGATCAACGTACTGCCGTACCTGCTGCTGCCACTGGCGGGCAACGAGGCGTACGACGAGGACGAGATGCTGGACATGCTGCCGGATCTGCAGTTTCTGCCGCCCGACAAGCAGCGTGACCCGGACAAGAGCATTTTGCAGACGCACGTCGAGACACTGACACTGCTGACGACGACACGTGAGGGCCGCGAGCTGATGCGGCGCATCCAGGTGTATCCACTCATCCGGGAGACGCACCTGCGCGTGGACGACGAGGATGTGCGCGAGGCATGCGACCGGCTGGTGCAGGTGCTGATGCGGGAGGAGGAAGGCAAAGAAGACAAGGACAAAGTAGACGCCGAGACGGACACACGTGTGACGGTGCTGGACGACGAGGACGAGGACGAGCGGATAATAGAGGTCTAGCGGGACGGGCATGCGACCTGCAGCAAAGGCGAGGCCGCCATGGGGCCGAGGGAGGAGGGGGCGTGTGCATAAGCAACTTCCAAATAGGGAATGCAAATTGGGAACTGGGCGCCAGGATGGCAAGACCAGCAAAAGACCAGGAAAAAGGACGGCGCCTCGATCCAGCAGCCTCCTAGTGCATGCCGGCCTGCACGAGACCGGGACTGGCAGCGCGGGGGGGGGAAAGGCTTGCCGGCCGGCCAGTGGCCAGAGTGCGATTTGGAACGACAGCCTCGTGCGGGTGACAGCCAGAGAGACACGGCGCGGAAATTGCGAGAGAAAGAGTACGATATGCAAAAAGTCGGGTGTCCACGCCGTCTGGTGGCAATGCCGACAAGCATGATATTGGAATTGGAATCAGCCGTCAGCCATCAGGCAATGCGGCCAAGACCAGTGGACACACGGCCTTACCGACGACAGATGCCAAGACTGGGCGACACGTTGGAAACGCCAAGATTCGCTGTGGACGAGTCGAGCGATCATGTGTCGCGCGGCGCCGTGGGCGTCCTATTTGCCATCGGGACGCCTTTTTTCTATCTGGAGCGGAGGCGGCTAGGTCTACTCCGTGCGCTGTGTATTGCTCGCGAATGCCAAGAGAGACAAGAGATGGCCAAGGAAGCTTGGTTTTGCATCGTGGTCGGCAGAACGCCTTGCAGAGCCAAGCAGCGGGCCGGGGACAGGAAGAGCAGCGGGAGCACGAAGCCAAGATGGCCAAGGAGAGGCCAAGGCGACCGAGACGACCAAGAAGCCCCAGGAAAGACCAAGTCTCCAGGTCTCCGAGACTCCAGGCCCGGCCAGCCCAACGGCCGCTTGCCTGGTCACGGCACCTGCAGCGGAGAGGACGAAAATAGGACGAAAATCTCGTCGTGGCGCGGCCGCTGACTCGGGGGGGACGAAACTTGGACGGCGACAGCAAGGCAAAACAGCCAAAGGAAGCCAGAGTCTCTGTGCAAAGCAGCCTCGTGGCAGCACGGAGCACTGCGATTGGCTGGAGACGGGCGCGGGCGCGACAGCTGCTTGCGGCACAGGCACAGACGGCGGCGGGCGAGGGGCGAACCGTGACGGCGTACGCGTGATGGAAGCGCACAAGAAGCGCACAAAAGACTCGTAATGGGATTGCGGGCATCGACGCGGCACAGGGGCAACGGGGCTTTGAGTCGAGGCCTGGTCGTCTGGGGCCGTTTGGGGTCACTTGCAGCTGTGGCCAATCAGCGTGCAGATTGGCGCAACGTGCGGCGAGGCGCGGCCCCGATTCGCAGTGCGGAGATGTGGCCCGAGCTTCGGGAGCTCCCCAGTGGAATAAGTGGAGCAATCTGATTGGTCGAGAGGGCGCAGGACAACAGACGACATAAGACGATGTCGAGGTTGGTCTGGGAGGACCTGGGATAGCCTGGGATGCATGAAATTGCAACGGGCCAGTAGTGCGGGTTTGGACTAAACTTTAATGCCAAGACGCCATGTTCTGGCCGACTCGCGCGCTCTCCACGGCGTTGGTCTGGGAGTCGACGACAGGAAGGGCAGAAGAGACTGTCCGTGGGCCAGAGCAAGTAGTCGACAGCGGGTCTGCTCCAGACTACTGGCAGACTTTTTTCTGCGTAAAAATTGGATGCAAGGCACGAGACATGCTCCGAGGCCAAGGACGCGCGCACGTTTCCGTCCGGCGGAGCAGCTCGGTTTCGAAGAGAGCGACCGAGGGCCAAGATGCCAAGAGGCCAAGGAAGCCAAGCCGGGGCGGAAAGACGATCACGACAGACGACCTGTCGGCGGGTGTTGCCAAGCAGTGAGGGCGCAGAGGAGGAGTGACGCAGAGGACGGAATACGACGCGGCGACGGTCTGACGTGTAAAAGACGTTTTACCTGATCCGTCTGGACGCGTTTGGGCCGCTCTGCAATGACAGCCGCCCGGGGGGGAGGGGGCAGCAGATCGAGACGGCCGTTCTCCGTGGTCCACCCATGGACAAGTCCCAAATATCTCACCGAGTTGGGCCGACGGGTACGCTTCGTATGGCCATTACGAGAGAGGAGGCAGTGCGACACGGACGAGCAGGGGTGGGTCGGCCACTGGGCGACTGGCTGCAGGCCTGGGGCGTCGGTATCTGCATCTAGAAGCATGCTAGCGTTCCTGGACGTCCCTGGCGAGATTGTCCAAAGGAACGGAGCACCCTCGTTTGGGAGGGGGGGTCATGGCGTCTCCATTGCGTGAGCCCATCTGCGTGCTGCCAGATAATGGCACTCCCCTTGGCAATAGTGCCGTCTGCCGTCTGCCTTCTGCCGTAGTGTCAGTGTCTGCCATCTGCGGACGGGCGTCAGCAAGCACGCAGCAGGAGCTTAAAAGGCATCCTCCCCCCCGGCCTCGACGTGGTTGTGTTGTTTCCCCCCTCCTCCTCAAGGCCCTTGACAACAAAACCGCTTTTGCGTGCGGTTACCTCGTGTTCCACTTTCATTCCTTGTCCTTCCTCCTTCCTCTTCTTCACCATGGCCGACAACGAGTTGACGTCGGGCGGCAACGCCGCGTACCACAACTTCCACAACGACTTTGTGCACGTGCAGGATCCCAACGAGCGGCGGCGGCTGGCCCTGGCCGAGATCGACAAGGCGCCGTTTGGCTGGTACCATGTGCGGGCGATCGTCGTGGCCGGTGTCGGCTTCTTCACGGACTCGTACGACATTTTCTGCGCGTCGCTGCTGACGACCATGCTGGGAATTGTCTACTTCCCGGGCAAGGGGACGATGCCGACGACGTCGGACACGGCCATCAAGCTGGCCACGTCGGCCGGCACGGTGATTGGGCAGGTGTCGTTTGGTATTCTGGCGGATCTGGTGCGTGGCGTGTAAAGGCGGCCTGCGATGGGCCTAGCAACCCTGTTACCTGTTACTGACTCTGCCCAGCTCGGTCGCAAGCGCATGTACGGCCTCGAACTGATCATCATCATCTTTGCCACGCTCGCCCAGTCGCTCTCGAGCAGCTCCGACTCGATCAACATTGTGGGCATCATCATCTTTTGGCGCGTACTCATGGGTGTCGGCATTGGCGGTGACTACCCGCTGTCGTCGATCATCACGTCCGAGTAGGTGTTTGATTTTCCTCTGGCCGTGCCATTTCTCCTCTCTAACACCCCAGATTCGCAACCACCAAGTGGCGTGGTGCCATGATGGGCGCCGTGTTCGCCATGCAGGGCATCGGCCAGCTGACCGGCGCCTTTATCATGCTCTTTGTTACCGTCGGCTTCAAGCAGTCGCTGCTGACGTCGACCAAGGTGTCCAACTGCACTGGCGTCTGCGCGCTCGCCGTCGACAAGATGTGGCGCGTGCTCATCGGCTTCGGTGCCGTGCCCGGCTGCATCGCCCTCTACTACCGCCTGACGATCCCGGAGACGCCGCGCTACACGTTTGACATTGCGCGCGACGTCGAAAAGGCCGATGACGACGTCAAGGCCTACATGACGGGCAAGCACGAGGGCCACCCCGACGAGGCCGTGCGCGCCGCGAACCAAAAGACCAACGCCGAGCAGCTCACGGTCCAAAAGGCCAGCTGGGCCGACTTCCGCCGCCACTACTCGCAGCTCAAGCACGCCCGCGTCCTCGCCGGCACCGCGCTCTCGTGGTGCTTCCTCGACATTGCCTACTACGGCCTCTCGCTGAACAACGCGACCATCCTCAACGTGATTGGCTACTCGACCTCGGGCACCACCAGCACGTACGAGTACCTGTACAACACGGCCATTGGCAACCTGATCATTGTCCTCGCCGGCGCCGTGCCCGGCTACTGGTTCGCCGTCGCCACCATTGACACCGTCGGCCGCAAGCCGCTGCAGTTTGGCGGCTTCGCTATCCTGACCGTCCTCTTCATCGCCTTTGGCTTTGGCTACAACCACATCTCGTCGCACGGCAAGCTCGCCCTCTACGTCATGGCCCAGTTCTTCTTCAACTTTGGCCCCAACACGACCACGTTCATCGTCCCCGGCGAGGTCTTTCCCACTCGCTACCGCTCCACCTCCCACGGCTTCTCCGCCGCCCTCGGCAAGATCGGCTCCATCATCGGCCAGGGCGCCATTGCGCCGCTGCGCACGCGCGGCGCCACCACCACCAACACGGCCCCCTGGATGGACCACGTCATGGAGATTTACGCCCTCTTCATGCTCTGCGGCTGCTTCTCGACCCTGCTGATCCCCGAGACCAAGCGCAAGACGCTCGAGGAGCTGTCGGGTGAGGACGTCGCGGCCGACGACCACAGCAACGTCAGCTACGCCAACGGCGAGGCCGTCGTGGCCGACCGCAAGGCCGACCCGGACACCGTGTAGAGGCTGCTGTCGCTGTTGCTGTTGCTGTCGTTGCTGTTGCTGCGGCTGCGGCTGCTTCTGCTTCTGGGCTTGTCCCCCTTCCAGCACGTGACCACATGGCCCCACATTCCCTCCTTCGCTTCCTTTCTGTTTCTCCCCGATATCCAACTTTGTACCTAGACTTGTGGCAGACTCAATCATCCACATGCCGCTCTTTTGTAATGTATCTGTCTGGAAGATTGTCCGTGCTTCTTGTCTGGCGTCTATCTATACATCGCGTCGCCGTGAAAACTCTGTACAACGTGAAACCAACACCAAAAGAGGAAAATGAAGCTGTCCGCCACCAAAAGGCCGAAAAGAACCACGCCCAACGCCATGGATGCACAAAAGAGGTAGAGATACAGACTGCCTATATCCCCAAATGCTGCTTCAGCCGCTCGTACGTGTAAAACGCCGCCGCCGCCATCGGCATCACCTTGGCGTAGCCAATCGTCAGGCCGACAAAGAAGCCGCGGATGCCGCGCTCCCGCAAAATCAGCCGCGCCGTCTCGCCAATGGTCAGCCGGTGGCCGTCGCCGACTGCGCCGCCGACCTGCATGCGGCGCCGGATGACCTCGAGCGGGTACGAGGCCGTCTGCGACACGAGGCCGGCCACGCCGCCCGCGAGCAGCTCGGCCCAGGCGCGCAGTGGCGCCGGTTTGCCGGCCGCCTCGTGCGCGGGGTGCGGCAGCGTGGTCCAGTGCGCAACGAGGGGGTGGCGCAGCAGGTCGCCGCAGGTGTCGTGGGTCAAAAAGGACATGCCGGCGTAAGGCAGCATGCCGAGGATCGTCGGGGAGAAGCCGCGGTAAAAGTTGGTGATGCCGGGGCGGGGGAGAGAGGAGGCCGACGGGGCCGACGAGACGGCCTGGGCGCCAACAGCGGCTGATGCTGATGCTGACGCTGCTGCTGCGCCAGTCGGCCCTGCGCCGGTGCTGGGAGCTGTGCCTCCCTCGTGGTAGATCCGCCGGCAAATCGACGCCAACGTCGACTGTGCGTCTCGCCGCGTCTCAAAGGCCAGCCGCACGCGGATCAGCTCGAGCGGGTAGGTGAAAAAAACCGACGTCACGCCGGCTAGCGAGCCACTCAACAGCCGGCGCAGCGGCGTCTCGTGCTCGCGGCGCGGGATGATAAAGGAGCGGATCTGCTCGTAGGCGAGAAACTTGACGGCCGCGTAGGGAAACACGCGCAGCAGCGTCGCCGAGTGGCCGCGGAAGAGGCCCAGCGGGCCGTCCTGCTGGTAGATGAGGCGCATGGTCTGGGCGACGCCGGCCCACGAGCCCGAGTACTGGGCATACTGCGGGTTGCTGGCCTGGAACAGGATCTTGACGCGGTCGAGCGGGGCGACGATTGTCTTGGCCTGGTCCCGTTAGTAAGACCTCTCCTGCGACACGGACAAGGAGATGGGAGACGGGAGACGGGAAACCTACCGCACATCCGGCCATGCCGCCGGCGACGCCTGTCCGCCACACATATGCCAGGCTCTGCTTGTCGACCTTGCCGTCGAGAATGGCGACGGGCAGCGGCTCGAACCCGGCGCCGACACCGGCCGCCGTGTCGCCATCCGATCGGTCGTGTGGCTGGGAGGAAGCGGTCACGTGTGTCGAGCCGGTCGAATCCGTCGCCGTGGGGGTCGTGGTCGTGGTCGTGGTCGCCGTCGCTGTCGCCGTCGCTGTGCGCGAGCTGCCGCGTGCCCGCGGCTGCTCGGCGATCTCTAACATGGAAGAAGAGAGCCAGGTGTGCACAATGGACGCATGTCTGGGGGGGGTAGAAGAGGGGCGGGGAGAGTAAAGGAGAGTAGTAGATCAAAGTTGCTCGCTGTCTCTTCGCCCCGTCTCTTGTCGTTGCGGGGAAGGGACGCTGTCGGGCCGTCAACCGCCGAGGCCGTCGTCAAGATGTCGGGGGCGTCGTCAATGGCGCGCGGCGGGGACACCAACACGGGGCGACAAGGCTTCGTCGGTTGATCGCTTGTCGGCAGATTCTCGGAGGGCGCAGAGACGGGGAAAAGAAAAAAGACGGGGAAATTCTGCGTTGCGCTGTGATCGCAAAGAAGGCAGTAGCGTCCGGGTCTGCGGATGTGGGGAATTGGGGAATGGCAGGCGGAGGCAGTCCCAATTACTAAGACGCCGATAGGCCAATCCTGCTGCGCCGCCGCAGTCACATGCGGGTCACCACGGCGGGTCACATGAGCAGAGATGCCGCGGTCACATGCCATCCCCTCATCTGCAGAGTCGCAAATCCGGCAAAAAGTCGATTGCTGCGCCTTGGTCCGCCCGAAAGCCGACTGTTGCCGAAACCACAAGCCGAAAGACGGCGACTACGGAGGGCGGCCGCGACGGCACACACGGACTGCTGCGGATTGGATGCATGGAGCAGTGGATCGGAACCGCATGCCTCTGTCGGTGCTCTTTGAGAATGCGGCACGGACGGTTGTTGTCGTCGATCTGCCACGATCGATTGAGGAAGCGCAGGAGGACGAGGACGACGACCAGGACGAGGATGACGGCGGCAACGACGACGACGATGATGATGACGACGACATGAACCGAGCGCGCCCTGCTCGGCGCCTCCTGTCGTCCCCCCCGCCTACGCACCCCTTTGCGGTGCCGCCCGGATCCAACACGCCCGATGACCCGGCAGCCCAGCTGGCCGACCTGGCCACGGGCGCAGGCGTCGAGGCAGCGTTGGCGGAACTGCGGGATAGTGGCTTCCGCGGACCGTGGTGTCTGCCTCGGCGGATAGGTGGCAAGGACAGCCATCCCCAGGACACCCATGCCCCGTACATCCCCCCTGGCGCCCGCTACCTCGCCGACTCCATTGCCGACGGCCGGGCCGCCTTCCTTGCCGACGCGCCCTCCTTTGACCTCGTCGTGCTCGATCCCCCGTGGCCTAACCGGTCGGCCCGGCGCCGTCGCCAGAGCCGTCGCGGCACGACGGCCTACCACACGGCCACCGACATGGAGGCCGTGCGGACCCTCCTCGAGGCCGTGCCTGTAGGCGCCAAACTGCGGCGCGACAGCGGCGGCAGCAGCAGCCTCGTGGCCGTCTGGATCACCAACAGCCAGGCCTGCGTCGCCCTCCTGACGGACCCCCGCCGCGGCGTCTTCCGTGCCTGGGGCGTCGAGCTGGTGGCCACGTGGACGTGGCTCAAGGTGACGACGGCCGGCGCGCCGGTCGTGGCCCTGGACGCGCCGTGGCGCCGGCCCTGGGAGAGACTGTTGCTGGCGCGGCCGGTCGGGTGTGTCCCGGCACCCGCCCAGTGCTCCCTACCGCCCGCCCGCGTCCTTGTTGGCGTTCCCGACATCCACTCCCGCAAGCCCAACCTGCGGCCGCTGCTGGCGCCGTTTGTCGGCCGCAGGCCCCTCGTTGGACTCGAAGTGTTTGCGCGCAACCTGACGGCCGGGTGGTGGGCCTGGGGGGATGAGGCGCTGTTGTTCCAGCAGCGGGAATGGTGGGCGGAAGCGGGAAAAGAGTGACAGAGGACGACCAGCCAACACTGCAAAACGACGGCAAAGAGTAGTAGACTGTAAATTGTTCTCGCGCTCTCGTATCTGAGACATACAGACAGCCCATCCTCACACCGGCACGCCCAGCGTGCGCTTCAAATTGTCCTTGACGGCCTCGACGTTGGCCTCGTCCATGGGGAGAAATTGAATCTGCCCGTCAGTATGCATACATCCCCGAGCGTCCGTCTTGCATGCACTCACCACATCGTCGGACGCGCTGGTGCCGTAGAGAACCGGGTCCGACAGACTGTTTTGGATGCCCTTCTCGACCCGGTCCTCCCAGACGTGCTCCCAGTTCCACTCGGGGGCCGCGTCGGCCGGTGTTGCCGGGAGGGTGGGCGTAGTCGGGGCGGCCTCCGTGTCTTGTCCCTCTTCTCCTTCCTCTGTCTCGCCCTCGCCCTCGCCCTCGCCCTCTGCCTTGCGCCGCGCCTTCTCTTCCCGCCGGTGCGACCGCCACGCATGCCATGCCCCGGGGTTGCCGGCCGCCTCCAGAGGTATTGCGTCCAGCACGGCCGCATCGTCAAACGCACTGCTTATGTACGCGAGCACGTCGTACGTCGCCACTTCGGGCGGCGGGTGTGTCTGCATATACGAGGGCGTGGCGGGTGTGGGGGTCACGGCAGCCGATCCAGATCCCGATCCTGATCCCAATTCCAATCCCGAGCCAGACCCCGGCGTGCTGTCCTGGCTGGCCGTTTGCCGCGGCGGTGTACGCATGCCGGCGGCTGACACGCGCCTCCGTGCTCGGCCAAACCACGCCGGAAAGCCGTGCTGCAGACTGAAGCCGCCCGACGGCAGACGCTCGCTGTCCGTGGCGCTGACGGTGCCGCCGTCCTGGATGTCGGTCGTGTAGGTGTAGTTGGTCAGGGGGGCGATGAGGGGGTGGAAGATGTCGGTCGCAAAGGTGATGAGCGGCGGGAGGGCTGGATAGCGGCTGGGGAAGGAGATCTGGAAGCGGAGGACGGCGGGTGCGTAGGGACCTGCATGTCCGGAGCAGATGTCAGAAGAGCGCGGCAAAGCGGGCCGAGTACAGAGAGGCGGCAGACGGAAAGGCACCCACCATGGCGCACAAACAGCACGCCCGACCACAGCATCGGATTTCCTGGCGTCAGGCTAACGTACATGCCGGCCGGGCACGCCTGGCGCAGGCCGGCACTGCAACTGGTTAGCAGGCGAGAAGAGGCGAGAGGAGGAGAGAGAAGAAGCGATGCAACAAGACAACGATGGGAGGCGGTGGCCAGAGACAAGCAAAACGCCAACTCACAATTCTGTCAGAAGATGTTGTCGCCGCAGCGAAGGCAGGCCCATCAACGAAGGAGCGTCCATGGCGGTGTCGAGCGAGACGGTTACGGTGAACAGCCGCGACCCGTTTCGGCCGACGCGTTCATGCACTCGTGGGAGCTGGCCCAAAGGGGAAGGCGGTCAAGGCGGATTGTGCCGGTGCCAGAGCTGGTGAGGGGCGACTTGGGTGGGGCATCGAGAAGCTGTTTGGAGCAGTCTCTCCGATGACGGAAGGAGGAAGAAGAGGAGAGAGAAAAGAGGAGAGGAGAAGAGGAGGGAAGAGAGAGGGAGAGGTCGGCGCAGTGGAAGATTCACAAGATGACGAGTGTTGGGTGCCCATGGTATTCCGTAGATGCTGATACGTGTGACTGTTTAGCTGTGCTGTGTAGTGGTCACTTTTCACTTTTTTTCACTTTTTTACTTTTCTCCCTTCTTTTCCTACTTTTTCTCTCCCCTCTCGACGCGCGCCTCTCTAGCCCAGCCGCTTCTCAATCTTGCTCTTTTCCTGTGCGTGGATCTGCGCCAGCTCCTCCCGCGTCGTGTCGAACCGCGCCGTCACCTGGTTGAACGGGTTCTCCGGGCTCTTTTCAAACTCCTTGCGCAGCCGCTCCTTGCGCTGGTTCATCCGCAGACCCTTGCCCGTGCCGTCCGCCTCCATCTCGGCCAGCCGCCGCTCTTCAAAGGCCGCGTACGCCGCCTTGAACCGCCGCTCGGGGTGCCGGTCAATCCCGCTCGCGCCCGACGGGCCGTCGTGGTCTAGCGAGAGCGCGTCCAGCGCATTGTCAATGCCCGTTGCGTGGATGGCCGTCAGCGTGTGGGAGGTCGGCGTGTCGTCGTCGGCATCGAGCTGTGCCAGGTCGAGCTTGCGCGCCGGGGCTGCCGCTGCCGTCTTCTTGCCGGCGCTCTTGGCGTTCTTGGGTGCCGCACGGCCGGGCGTGCTGCGTTCCTCTTCGGCGAGCAGGGCGTCGCGCTCTGCCTTTTTGCGGGCGATCTCGGCCTTTTTGGCCACATCAGCCTCTCTGGGCGGTCAGTAGGTAGTCCTCAGCAGTGGCAATGATCTATCGCCATCAACACCATCACCGCCCACGGCCATCACGGCCATCACGGCATCATCACCATCATCACCATCCTCACCATCATCACCCAACCCCACTCACTTCTTTGCGTTGCTCTTGGACCCCTTTTGCCACTCGCTTGCCTCGGCCGCCTCCCTGCGCTGGTCTTCGGCCGCCGCCTTTTGCGCTGCCGCGTCGGCCTTGCGCGCCTGGCCCTGCGCCTTCTTGCTGCCCTCGCCGCCGCCCTTTTTTCCTCCAGCCATGGCAGGGGTAATTAAAAAAAAGGCAAGTCCGGAAACCGTAAAGGGCAAATGAGCTGGTCCAACGGAATGAGGGGTTATCTGCGCAGAGGGGTGTGGGATGTCGCTCTCTGGTGTCTTGCCGTGCGGTCTGTCGGGCGTTCCGATAGGGGGTGGGTGCGGTGAGAAGGGGTGTGTGTTGCCTGGCTGCCCGTCTGCGTCGTGTGATGTTCTCCGATTTGCGTGTTTTGGCCAGCCTCGGATGGTGCAGTGCTCCGTACTCGTAGCTGCCTCGAAATTTCTACATGTAGGCGACGCCTGCAGAACAAGGCGGGCCAAGTGGGGTGACCAGCGCCGGTTTGCGGATCGGGTGGAGCACAACCTGCGACGGAATCAGCGTACTTGCAGTTTCCAAGACGACCCCGTCCCGACAGGCACGCGGAAAAGGATCCGGCGGTCTACCTGGCAAATATTTCGGCTGTATAGCTTGTTTCCAGACCGACAGCGTGCCAACGCAGCGCTTCTCACTCTGCCGCCTTGAAACCCGTATATTGGCTCGTTCCATTGCCCCATTTGGCAATGTGCATGTTCGGCGAAACACACCCTGTCCAAAAAAGAAACCCGAGATAGGGCCACCTGCTTCCTGCCTCTGACTTGGCAATGGGCCGCGTTCCATTTTCGCTTTTCTTCTTTTCCTCTCTTCCATCTCTTAAGCATACTCCCCCACCGGATGTGACCAGCTCACTGATGCACACCTCCTGCGGACAATAGGCTGTCATCGTCCATACTCCATCTCGTCGGCCCAACCCCATTCTGACCTCATTCCGCTGCCGTTTCCACCTGTGCCTTTGTCCCGGCCCGGTCAAAGGCCAGGCCTGCTTCATCTCCTCGTCCGCCCAATGTACGGTAAAAAAAAGAGCTGCATGGCGGTGTCGATGTCCTACCAGCCCATCTCCGTACATGTCGGATTGATTTTCCGTGGTGGACAATTTCCTCGTTACTTCTCTTGATCCTGCAGTGCAACAGCACAATTCCGTCAGGGAATGCTTCCGAGGTGTTTGGAAATTCAACGCCCGCCCGCCAGCGTAGCTAACGCACGTAGACACGGCCGTGGCCCCCCATCGATTGTCCACCGCTGTTTGGGTCGTTGGAACGCAATGACGGCGTGGCGGACGCCGAACGCAGAACTCCAAGACTGCACGGAGCCGCTATGCATGGGAGAGTCATGGCGTCTCCAAAAATGCCTTCTGTCTGAAAAGCAGAGCCACAAAAGCGCGGATCATGGCAGTTGGGCAGCCAGCAAGCCAGTGAGCCAACGCCAGCCAACAACATATGCAGCCGGGCGGCGCAGCCACTAGCCTTGTGCGCCGGACAGCTGCATGAACGCGCTGGGCCGTGGCCGGTCACACGCCCTTTCTCTCTGAGCAGGGCCAACCGACGATCAGATAGCGATATTGAATCATGCAACCCCCCTTCCAACAGGTCCCGCACCGGTGAGCGTTGCCTTGAATTGCGCTTGTTTCGGGGGCGGCGAGACTGCCAACGTAGAGTGCGGTGAATCTAGATTCAAGAAAAAGAAATGGGCCGTGCATTTGCGCCCGGCTCGGGGACCTCGTCGGTCCTTACACGAAAATTCATTCAGCTGGTCCGGACGCCAAGACTGCGTCGGCAAAGGGGATGTTCAATGACCTGTGTGGAAGCGTGGGATGGAGAGGAGCCCAACGACAGCAAGAATTGGGGTAGAGTACATAGGGGCTGGGGCTGAGAAACAGAATCAGACAGAATCAAACAGACAGCTGCCGGGATCGGGGAGCCACAAGCAGACCATAATAGACCTGGGCAAGGCTATGGCCAAAGTACCGACAGACGACGACGTGCTCAGTTCCATGTTGTGCCGCGTCAAATGGCGCTCTGTTGACCGGTTTTCCGCCAAATCGGCAAGATGACGTGAAGCGGCTGCTGTGCTGTGTTGTTTCGGGGTTGCCCGACCGACCCACCGAGGTGAGAATTGGGGACATAGTTCAAAAGACTAGAGAGTCCTGCAGGGATTGAGATGGACAACGGCGTCAGCCTCGCAGTGCCATAGCTTAACGGCCGGGCTGCTGTGTCCGGCAGCCTGTGTCCTGTGGCTCGCGCCACCCAACGGCAAACAGGAGGCGCACGCAGGACAAAGATTAGGCAGAAACGCATGTGCGGCTTGCATGTGGATGGGCTGGATGGAGGGCGAGATGATTGGCGGGCGGAGCAGCAAAATGGTTGGAGCGGACATGGCCCGAATCAACGGATGGCAGGGATACAATATCCGCATTGCTCGTACGGAGTATCCGAACGTCGTACTCGTATGACCGCGCGCTCCGGGTCTAGAAGGCGGCGGATGCAATCCAACTGCTGAAACTTTGCCAACATCCCGCGGCTTCTCGTTCCGCTTCCGGGCTGCGTTAGCAGTGACAGAAAGGACCAGGAAGCCGGTCCAATTAGCAAATTGCGCAAATTGGAAAAATTGACGCCATGGCACAACCGACAATCCGGCATGTCTCTGTTGCATCTCTGGCTGCTCCGTCGAGTCTGGATAGCGGAGACGCGGCTCGCCGGGACACTAGCTGGAGAGTGTATCGTGGTACTGCGCGTCGTGGTCGTGTGCTCCGTAATATAGAGTGTGCGTATTACTCCGTACGCCGTATCCGTTCGCAGAGAAGTCGTGGCACTAACTCGTTCGCCCTCGATATGAACACGCCCTTGTCTAGCCGGCTGAACACAGGGGGCAAAGAACCACCGGCACGACGGCTTCTGCTTCCGCAGCAGGGCCTGTCTGACCGCGGCTCGCATTTGTGTTGGCCAGATATCTTGGTGCTTGGTTTTTTGTCCCCTTGTGTTGGTGCCTTTGTCTCGCCGGTTCGGCCGGAGAACTTTGCCCGATATGATGGCTGGCCAACAGGCCAGGTGGTGGCATCGGCAGTTGGCAGGCACAAGAGAGCGGCGCCTTCCGTGTCAGGAGAGCCATGGCTCGGCTGGAACTCCTTGGGAAGGCGCATCGCAAAGCTTGGCCCTGCTCCTGCCCCTGACTCGCACAGCGCGCTGGGACTATACTCGGCGCTGCTTCTCCAAAGCGTTTTGTTCAAAAGGGTTTCCCTACTGGAGCCCGCGCCAAGGCTGTCCGCCCCCTCGGATTGCTCCCCCGGTTTGCCACTCGACTGCAATTTCCCTGCCACACTACGCTGTACGTACGCTGGCCATTCGGCTGCTTCCCGTGCGATTTAGCGGTCCCACCCACGCCAACGCCCAGGATAAGCACAAACGAGAAGGAGACAAAAAAGCACAG
Source organism: Leptographium flavum (assembly GCA_963580335.1). Lineage (NCBI taxonomy): Eukaryota > Fungi > Ascomycota > Sordariomycetes > Ophiostomatales > Ophiostomataceae > Leptographium > Leptographium flavum. The sequence continues at coordinate 720,515 of OY756935.1, forward strand.
TCGCACCTGACCCGGGCTCCAGCGCCAGAACGCTGGACGGCAATGTGCCGGCGCTCTCGCCTAGATTTTGTTAGCCTTCGCTCCATCGCTCTCGCTAGGGGGCCCACTGGCCGACAACCGCCGTTTCGGTTTTGCGCTGGCACCCTGTCAACCTCCTCACCGTCGTGTCGGCCATGCACTAGGTACGCGGGCCCGGCTTTCCGCTGATGCTAACTGTCGGGCCAAGAACCTGTGAGGGGCGCAAGGGAGGGGACGATTCGTAAGCGTATTGTCATCTTTTCTCTTCCTCCTTCTTCTCATCTCCTTTTCCCATGTTGCGGTGAGGCTCCTCGGATCGGAAGCAGCTGTGCCGCAGCTGGCAGCGTGACGAGTCCGTCGCGCCGTACACACGCCCACAGCGGAAGAGGGCCTCGGATCGTGGCCGCTTGAAACATTTCCCGCCGGAGACTATTCAGGACACATCCGCTTTATCGTGGGCACAGTACTTACTCGTACTGACTGGACTCCCCACAGATTATCTGATGCCGTCACCACACGGGAGCCAAGGACTACAGTCAAGACTGCTGCAGCCGAGCATGCCTGCATGTAATGTGAGACAGGTGGGCGGGCAGGAAGATAAGGGAAATCAACGGAAAAGGAAAAGACAAGCCACCCCGGTTCTGTCTGTGTCGTGCGCCATCCGAATGGCGGCGAGAAATCGGCCGACGCAGTCTTTGCAATGTGCCGGTGTGACCGCGTTCACATGATGTGCAGGCTATGCGCCCCAGCACATCCTGAAATGATGTGCACCGCCGGTGGGTAGGACGTTGGGCCGTCCAGCAAGGGCCCCCCCCTCCCCCCCCCCCCCGGCACGACGTCAGGACGACGTAAGGACGAGGACGCGTACCTCTAGACCGCACCCGCAGATAAACGGAAGGACCACCGACCGTCCTCCGCCAGGCCGGGATTGTTGTTGCATATGCTGTCGGGCAACCGTTCACCGGAGCTCTGGTCGGTGGAGCTTGCCAACCTCTGCCCCTCGCTTCGTGTGAGCAGTCACTTCCGATGTCCCAATCACACAATGGCCAACCCCATCGGCCTTTCAGCTGCCCCCAACGAACCCGGTTCCGCGGTCTCCTGGCAATCAGAGAAACTAGACCCTTGCCTGCGACCTTGGTACGTATCCTTGCCTTGGGCCCCTCTACCACCATGTGGCTCAATCTAGCGGGCTCTAGTGCGGCGCCGCGTGCCAACTATGCCTAGCAGCGCAGCGCCAGGCCTCGGAGACGAGAAGCCGGTGAATGTCGTGGGTGGCTGATCAACGCTTCGGCCGAACAGTGGCAGCCGTTGTAGGGAAAAAGTACGCGTGCGGACAGAGTGTTCTGTTGTCACGAAGTGCATGTAATTTGTTCTACTCCATATGCTCTGCAAGATACTTTTGTACTGGAACACAGCTTGGCATGGCTTTTCTCGAGCCCCGACTGGCGAGTTTCTCTAAAGGGAGAAATCGAGTGTCCACTGTCTCGTCTCGGGAAGAGCGAATATTGGGGGGACTGCAAACAGATAAAAAACGATAGAGGGACCCCAAAAAAGGCAGGCCTTCGGGATGCCTTAGAAGCGGTGAGCAACATCCTGGGGTTCCACAGCGGCACCGCCTTTGGAGATGTTGGCACCACCACTCTGTATGCAACTCTGCCGGTGCTTCTGCTTTTTTTATTATTTCTGACTTGGGCGTGCGAGCGCCGCGTCAAAGTGCCGTTTACGAGTACCCCGGAAGCTCTTCTGGCCAATGGTTGTACGGCTTACCGTGTAAGCTTTTGCTCGGCATGTTGGGCGCAGCCAGACCGGTAAGGAGAAACGGGCCTGGACTCACACGCCCCGTATTCACCGCTTCAAGCCACCGCCGCCCTGCTGCGACAAGTACCGCACCGTGACGCAAAGTCTGCTGCAGCGCATGCACTAATACGAGCTGAGCAGCAACATCCATCATATCAATCGGCCTGGCCTGGCGGCGGAGCCCTCGCCGCCGCGCCGGCTGGGCCACGTCCCAGCACCAGCACAGAGCAAAGCGCTCCAGGGGTGTGTGCTCGGGCTTGTCGCTTCTTGTACGGAGTACCCCGCCAAAGCAAGATAGACATACCGACAGAGACAAACGCATGCTCTTCCAAGGTTTCAGTCAGACAGGGTCAAGATGAGACGGCAGTCTCCGCTCGCCTGCGAGCGCGCACCCTAATCATCACGCCGCCCAACCCTGCTTGCCAGAAGCCGATCACTGACGTGGATTGGGCGGTCAACGCACCTTTGTCACGGCGGCAGCCTGGCGGACTCGGGGTAGAGCGCAAGTGCCGAGTGCTTGTACTTTGTCTCTGCATCATGCACCTCGCGACCCAGCGGCAGTATGTCGGTGCGACTTGCGTCTTCGGCCTCCGGGCCCTGGCCTCACCGATGTTCTGCATCAGGCTGGCCGGAAGGCTTCCAGGAAGCCCTAAAGGAAGCCGCCCAGCGTTCCAGTTTGCGCCTCTGCGGACCTTCTGGACTGCCTCCACCGCCTTACACGTACAACCGAAGCTAGGGTTGCACCACGCGCTTTGGGGGAGGGGCCACGGCACGACACGAGGACGACACTCGGTGTGCGAGCACAGAGCACGCCCCCGTCAATCTCGTCCTCATCCGTGCACCCCCATCCCGGCCCCTTAGGCGTCGATTGAAGTGCACTAACGCTGTAGCGCACAGTAGCGTACCGCCGCCGGCCATGGCGCGCTATGGGGCGAGCCATCCTGCTGGTGCGCCCTGGGAGCGAAAATCAACGAGAGAAAAGAAATTCTACATGGACAGAGTACTACAGAGTACTTTGGAGCGTGCCCGTGTCCTGCCTGCAAGCCCGTACAGTGTACTTGTTCGCCCTTCCTTGTCCTCCTTGTCACCGCTTGTTTCTCCCGGCCCTGTGCAACCAAACCGGTCGTCGTTAGCTCTGGGAGACGAGCGTTCCTCAGGAAAAAAAGCCTGATTGTCCCCTTGTTGGCTGTTTACCCCACGCCACACCCCTTCTCTAAGCCGTACGCCCTTGTAAACAGACCCTCTACTCCGTACGCCCTCTACGCTCTACGCCCTCTACCCCCTACCCTTCACCTCCGTTCTTCCTTCCCCTGTCGTGATGTGGGCTTCCCAAATTCCTTTTGTGCCCTTGCTCTGCAGATGCGTCCGGTGACCATGCTCAGCCCTTCTCGCCCTTCTCCCGCACACCAGGCTCTTATACAAGTACAGCCTCCTCTCCCTTCTCCTCTCCTCGATCAAGACAGCTCTCACCAGTTAAAGGGCGCTCCTTCCCTTCCTCACTACCCTCAATTCCTCCCTCGCGCCTTCCTCTTCCACCCCTTGCCTCTCTGCCATTCTGTCCATTCTTTTCTATTTTCCTCCTCCACGGGAACATTGGGTTGACCGGCTGCCCTCGTCAACACTCTCAACCTACCGTCAACATGCGGACCTCGAGCCAAAGGCTGTCCCGCCGGGGCGACAAGCCCATCCCGCCCTTCCCGAAGAAGCAGATGCTTGTTCTCGGTACGTTCGTCGACCCCACTGGAGTCTCTCCGTACTGACCCATCAGCTCTCTGCCGGCTCTGCGAGCCTATTGCCTTTATGGGCATCTTCCCCTACATCTACTTTATGATCCAGGACTTCCACATTACCGAGGACGAGAAGCAGATTGCCTTTTACGCCGGCCTCGTCACGTCTGCTTTTACTTTTGCCGAGTTCCTGACCGGTATGTTCTGGGGACGGCTGAGCGACCGGGTGGGACGGAAGCCGGTCCTCATGGTCGGCCTGTCTGGTACGGCACTGAGCGTCCTCGTGTTTGGCTTTGCGCCAAACCTGACAGTGGCCCTGATTGCCCGCGCGCTGGGCGGTCTGCTCAACGGGTATGTTGCGATTCGTCCGAGAATCCGGCTCGAGAACTGTCTGACAAGGCAGAAACATTGGCGTGATGCAGACCACGGTGGGCGAGTTGGTCAAGGTGAAGGAGCACCAAGGTGTGTTGTGTTCCCCTTTGGAAGCGGCCCCGTGGATACTAACCGTCCAGGCCGCGCCTTTTCCATCATCCCCGCCGTCTGGTGCATCGGGTATGTTGCGACAGCTTCTGCACAGCAGGCTTGACTCGTGCTGACCGTCCAGTTCCATGATCGGCCCTGCTATTGGTGGTGTCCTGGCCCGCCCTTGCAAGTTCTACCCCAGCATCTTCCCCGCCGGCAGCATCTGGGACAAGTACCCGTACCTGCTTCCGAACCTGTTCAGCGCCGCTGCCGTCTTTTTCAGCGTGGTGGTCGGCATCCTGTTCCTGGAGGAGACGCATCCGATTCAGAAGCACCGCCGCGACCCGGGCCTCGAGCTCGGCAAGCGCATCACCGCCTGCTTCCAGTGCCGCCATCGCGTCCACAAGACCCTCAAGTTGGATCTCCTGGCCGAGGAAGAAGAGCTGCTCATCGATGCAGACGACCAGCTGCCCGGCTACCGCACCACCGAAGCTTCGCCGCGTCTGGTCTCTATCGCGGCGCAGTCCGACCTGCCCGAGTCGCTGGAGCAGTTGGACGCGCCCGACACACCCGAGCGGACCCGTGAGAGCTCCAAAATCTTTACCAAGCCGATCATTCTGAACACAGTTTCGTTTGGCATTCTTGCATTGTGAGTGCCGACCGATGGACAGACCTCGTACCAGCACTGACCCAGCAGCCACACCATGACCTTTGACCAGCTCCTGCCCATGTTCCTCAGCACGGTGTCGCCCGAGAACAGCGAGGTGTCGCTGCCGTTCAAGTTCACGGGCGGCTTCGGTTTTGACAACCAGACAGTCGGCGTGATCATGGCCGTCCAGGGCTTCTACTCCCTGCTGTGCAACACATTCCTCTTCCCCTGGGTCATTGAGAAGCTCGGCCCGCTGCGGCTCTTCAAGCTCGTGGCCCTGCCCTACTTTTTGCTCTACCTGGTCACGCCCTACCTCGTGCTGCTGCCGGAGCAGTACCGCATGGTGGGCGTGTACCTGACGATCATCTGGAAGTGCACCTTTTCGACCATGGCCTACCCCAGCAACGCTCTGATCACCATGAACCTGGCGCCCAGCACGCTCACACTGGGCACGGTCAACGGCGTGTCGGCGTCGGCGGCCAGCCTGTGCCGCGCCTTTGGGCCGGCCCTCTCGGGCATGCTGTATGCTATCGGCCTGGAGACGGGCTACTCGAGCCTGCCGTGGTGGTGCGGCAGCGCCGTCGCCGTGGCGGGCGCATTTGTGGCGCTGCATCTGACGATGCCTGACAAGTTTAAGAAGGCGGGCGAGGAGGAAGCATAAAGGGAGCATACCCCGGCAAGTGGTCGGCTGGCCTCTCGGGTTCAAAATTTACACGGGTGTTTTGTTTGGGGTTGGGATTGCGTCAAGCAGGCGGGGGAAATAGAGAACGGGTCATTGCTGGGTCATGATGGATTGGGATTTGCTTTTCTGTTTGATGGGTGCTGGTTTTGCCGGTTTTGCCGGTTTCCTACTGTCTTGAAATCTGCTCTTTTGCCTGCCTGGAGAATGGTGGCCATTGAGGCAGGAGTCGGCATTGCCGAATGACGAATGAGATTTTGCTTTCTTCTGCTTTCTTTATTACATATTGGTTTAATATATAGACACTCTAAACCGAACTGATGCATAGAAAGGGGCTTGTTGTATCATCATCTCTTTCAGTCGTCGGAGGAAAAGGTGTAGAAGAACGAATCTTGCCGTTAAAGGGACAAGGCTCCGGAGCGAAAAGGAAGCCGTAAGCGGCCGGAGATGATGACATAATTACACGGGACGGCGGGATACGGCAATCTGGATTCCCAAATCTCAAATAATTAGAGCTCCTCCGTGAGTCGGGGCTTCCCCCCACTGCACATTAGTGTGGGGCCGGCCCCATTGGCCCCATATATTGGCTGCTAGTCTTCGATAAGGAGACAAGCAAGCCGAAGAATGCCATTATCAAACGCAGACGCTGATTCGTCGGGAATTCCTTATCGCGACGGGACGGCAGGAGAGAGTCCAGAAGCGGAAGTAGCTGAGCGCGACGAAGAGTGCCCGACGAAGGAAGAGGGTTTCGCCGCAGGCCCTTGGTGGACGTTGGAAAGCCCTGACTTAGCTCCTGTAGCTGGTAGCTCTCCTAGGCTCTGCTGCCTGAATTTCACGCATTTCTGACCGCCCTATCACTGGCCGTATCGCTATCAACATTTCCGCCGGCTCTTTTTCCAGTTACCATTTGCACTGCCATTATTCTTTTGGGGTTTGTTCTTGAGGCGAGCAGATTCCTGTTGGGTTCTACCGAGTTTGTCACCGCCGAGCGCGTCGTCTGGAGCCTTTGCGGCCTGTCGATTTCCTCTGCCGTTTCCGACGCTTCGTCCTCGGTCAAGCCGTCAACTCGGCCGCCGCCTTTCCTCTAATCCGGTCGCCGACTGTCGCAGCAAATCGCACCACCTGGGGCCGCGAAACTCTTCCATGCCCGTCACAGCGCCGACATCTCCCACAACACCTGCGCGTTGATTCTGCGCGCGATCGTCTACCGGAAGCCAGCCTCCCCTGCGGCTGCCGTCGTCTGCCAAGCCAACCTGCTTCTTTCTCTCTTTCCGCGCTTTCCACGCTTTCCACGCTTTCCACCACCGGCTTGGGCTCTTTTCCGGCTGATCCAGCACGAGCACCTCCCAGGGCTGCGGGCTATGGAAAAGACGGCCTGCTGCTGCTGCTGGCGACCTCAATAAAGCCCTCGCGCAAGGGCCAACTCTAGCGACTGTGCATTGGCCACCACATTTCGGCGTTCGGCGCATGTCGACGAGGAAAGAGCAGGACGAATAGATCGAGCGCGCCTTCCGCCCCACCTGCCTTCCAGCCCGGCGCTCCTTCCGAGACATTTCTCCGTGAACGGAATTCCTTTGGCTTTTCTCGACAACGTCGCTTTTGTCGCGATTGCCAACTTTCTTTTATCCCCGCCACCCACCCCGACGACAGCAACCGTGGCGGCGGCGACAGCTACGACGATGCCGGCTCATTCGCCGCCATCCCCCAGCCTGATCCCTGCCAAGCGCCCGCGCCAGATATCGCCTGACGAGGCATCGCCGGCGTCGGCCACGGCGGTAGCAGCAGCCAGAGCGAGGACGTCGACGGAATACTCGGTCGGCGAGACGGCCGGCAGCGGAATTGGCAGCGGAATTGGCAGCGGAATTGGCAGCGGGATCGGCAGCGGCGATGTGACGCCGGCAGCCACCGCGGGCGCCAAGCTGGGCCAGAGCAGCAACTTCCGCAACGTTAGTGCGTGCAACCGATGTCGGCTGCGGAAGAACCGGTGCGACCAGCGGCTGCCGAGCTGTGTGAGCTGCGAGAAGGCGGGCGTGGCCTGTGTGGGCTACGACCCGATTACGAAGCGCGAGATTCCGCGGAGGTGCGTTGTGATGGCACAAAGGAGAGAGCGGCTTGCTGACGGGGACAGTTACGTCTATTACCTCGAGACACGGGTGGAGCAGCTCGAGGGCCTGCTGCAGGCCCATAGCATTCCGTACCCACCCGCCGACGAGCTCGAGCACTCGAGCACAGTCCGCTCGCCCACAGACGCTGCCCGCAGCGTGCACTCGGAGTCGCTGGACGCCAACAGCGCGCATATCGCGGCGAACGGAGGCGGCGCCAGCAACGGCGGGCCCGGCAGCAACGGCCGCAATGGGCACACGGGCCATTCGGGCTACACAAGCCACACGGGTCACACGGGTCACTCGGCTATGTCCAACGGCGCCACGGAAACCGCGATTGCCCAGGCGGCCGGCAGCCGTGTGCAGCGAACCGCCATGCGGACGGCCCACGGCCACCGTCTCAACGGCCCGGTGGGCGTGTCGTTTGCGCGCGTGGTGTTTGCGGCGGTGCAGTCGTCGGTCTCAGACCAAAAGTCGGTCTCGGACAAGGGCGGCGTGCGGCCGTACAAGCCCATTGCCGGCAACGGCTCCGTCAGCACGGGCACGTCGATGCGCGACTCCTTCTTCGGCCTGCACACCAAGCCGACGATCAACGCGGCCACCTTTCCCAGCCGCGAGCTCGGCCTCAAGCTCGTCCAACTGTACTTTGAGCACGCCAACCCGCAGATTCCTGTCTTGCACCGCGACGACTTTATGCAAATGTTTGAGCTCGCCTACGCCGACGCCACCCACGGCCGCGGATCCAAGGAGCTCTACATGCTCAACATGGTCTTTGCCATTGGCGGCGGCATCATCATGGGCGACACCAAGCCGGAGCCGCGCAACGGCGGCGGCCGCAATGGCACCGGCACCGACACCGGCGACGACGACGACGACGACGATGACGACCGTTCGCGCCAGTGCCAGCCCGAAGAGTACCACGCCAGCGCCATTATCCACCTCGAGGCCTGTCTCAGCAACAGCGGCGGCGGCCTGGAGGAGCTGCAGGCCGTGCTGCTGCTGGCCAACTTTGCCCTGCTGCGGCCGGTGCCGCCGGGCCTGTGGTACATTGTCGGCGTGGCGGTGCGCCTGGCCGTCGACCTCGGCCTGTATTACGAGGACGGCAAGGACGTCGAGGCCGGCCTGCCGAGCAGCGGCGCGGTGCCGGCGGAGGCGCTGGACCGCGAGCGTGGGCGGCGCGAGTACGTGCGCGATCTGCGGCGGCGGCTGTGGTGGTGCACGTATTCGTTTGACCGGCTGGTCAGCGTGTGCGTCGGGCGGCCGCCGGGCGTGCCGGACCAGGTCATGACGACCGAGTTTCCCTCGCTGCTGGACGACCGGTTCATCACGACGGGCGGCTTTCTGCGCACGGCACACGACCCGGGCGAGCCGTCGTACAAGCGCGTGGCGCACCACTACTTCCGGCTGCGGCTGCTGCAGTCGGAGATTGTGCAGGTGCTACAGTTCCAGCAGGCGCAAATGGCGCGCGCGACGTCGTCCGAGTCGCGGCCGTTTGCCGAGGGCAAGCCGTTTATGAACTATGACCTGCCGTGTCCGTACCTGGCCAACTTTGACTCGTTCCGCTCCTGGCGCATCGACATTGACCGCCGCCTGTACAAGTGGAAGTCGACGGTGCCGGCCAAGACGGACAATGGCGTGGCCTTTTCCACCGAGTTCCTCGTGCTCAACTACTGGCAGGCCATCATCATGCTGTACCGCCAGAGCCTCAGCGTGCCGGCCGTGTTCGAGGGCGAGTACAACACGTCCAAGGAGGTCAACAGCCCGACGACGTACCACTCGGAGCTGCGCGAGGACGAGGACCGTGTCTACCTCAAGGTGGCCGAGGCGGGCCAAAAGATCCTGCGCATGTACCGCCAACTGCACCTCGTCGGGCTAGTCAACTACACGTACCTGGCGACGCACCACCTCTTCATGGCCGGCATCTCCTACCTGTATGCCATTTGGCACTCGCCGATTGTGCGCAGTCGACTGGTACGTGTGCCTTGCGTGACGCCTGCTTGCATGTGCCTCTGTCCCCTGCTAACGAAGCACAGACGATGGACGAGGTGGACTTTACGATCCTGGCGGCCACCTCGGTCTTCTCGGACCTCATGGACAAGTGCCCGCCGGCCGAGGCGTGCCGCGACGCGTTTGACCGCACCGCCAAGGCGACGGTCAAGATGGCCAACGCCAAGGGCGGCTTCGGGCAGGCAGCCCTGAGCCACGGCCACCGCGCGCGGCAGCGGTCCAACTCGCGCAGCAGCATGGACAACCAGCGTGTCGACTGGGCGTACTCGCCGACGCCCGACGAGCCCCTGCCGACCACGAGCCGGCACCAACGGCCGCAGATGGCGCAAATGACGCAGATGGCGCAAATGACGCAGATGGCGCAGATGACGCAGATGGCGCAACTCGACGCGCTCGACGGCGATGCCTATGTGACGAGCGCGCCGGCCAGCACACAGATGGCTGGACGGGCCGCCAATCCGCGCGCGTACCGGGGGACGACGACGGTCAAGATGGAGGACGGCTTCTCGCTGATGCAGAACACGCCGGGCGTGCCGCGCAGCAACGCCAGTTCGGCCGAGCTGGCTGCCACGCCAGACGGCTCCATCGTCGATCAGGGCTCGATGCTGGCGTCACCCACCATGGGCGCTGCGAGCGGGTCGCCGTTGGGCGGCGGCGGCGGCAGCAGCGGCGGCCTCGTCGGGTCGGTACCGCCGCACATGTCCCCGGCGACGGGCTCACTGCACGGCACGCCGCCGTCGCTCATGGCACTGCAACAGCAGCAGCAGCAGCAGCAGCGGCTGGCACAGCAGAACGCGGCGAGCGTGTTCACACCGAGCAGCCAGGCGTATTCTGAGCTGCAGAGCATGGATTTTTTGCAAAACTTTGGCGGCAGCATGGGCAACGACCAGCTGTTCAACAACAATGTCTTTTCGACGGAGCCGACCATGGACATGGGCCTCAACTTTGGCTGGGAGGGCATGCACCACGACTTCAACGACGGGCAGCAGCTGGATCTCTTTGACGGCTTCTTCTTTGGCGGCCAGCAGGGCAGCGGCGGCGGGTTGGGCGGCAGCGGCCTGTAGAGAGGGACATGGTGGCCCAAGCGGCGGCAACGTGGTGGCAAAGCGACGGGATGGCGGCGAACGGGCGGGACGTTGCCTGCGCTTTTTGCATTTGGGACTTGGGAAAAAAAGATACCACGGAGCAGGGTTTTTGGCGCAGAGCGCGTTGGCTCTCTGTGAACAGTAGACGTACAGAGAGGATACGGCAATTGGGAAAAAATCGCGTACGGTGTCAGATGCGTATCTTGTTCTCTTGTGTTTTTCGTATCTCCTTGTATCCTATTCCCACCCGCTTCCCACCGATCCCACCGATCCCACCGGACACCAGACGCCAAAGTGCACACGCCCAAAGACACCCTTTCAGCCTACTGCCGACTCCGGCTGCGCCGCCGCGGTGACGGCGAGTGCTCTTCAATCACAACCACCTCGTCCCCGGAACTCGAGGGCGGCCGACGCGCCGCCGACGCAGAAGGCCGTCGACTGGCCGCGCTGGCGCCTCGCCGTGGGGCCCGCCGGGATCCGTCCGACTCTTCCTCGACAATGATCTCGTCGTCTGCTAGCGTGACGGGCGCCGGCCGCCGCCGCCGCTCCTCGTCCACGACGCGGTGCACCCGCCGCGCGTGCGGCGGCGGCTGGACCGGGACTCGCACCCGCTCCACCATCTCCTCCTCGACAATCTCGGGCCGGCGGCTGCGCCGGCTGCTGCGCCGCGTGGACGTGGTCACACCGCGCCGGCTGCTGCGCCGTGTCGAGGCCCTGCGGCTGCGGCGCCCAAAGAAACTGCCGCCGTAGCTCGACTCGTGGTCGACGACGGAAAAGACCGATTGGCGGTAGAGGCTGCCGCCGATGCCGCCGATGCCGCCATTCACGTTCGCGAGGGTGTAGAGGAGGATGACGAGGAGCAAGAAGCCGGCGACGGAGCCGAGGACGATGCCGGCCACCGCGCCGGCGCTCAGACCGGAGCCCAGGTAGGTATAGACAGAGGGCACCGTGCTCGTCTCGACCGCGATAATGGTGGTCGTCTGGCGCAGCTGGAGGGTGCCGGTGGGCGGGAGGGATCGCGGTGGTGTGGGCAGAGAAAGCAGGCTGAGGCTGTCGTCGGATCGCCGGCCGGCTGGTCGGAAGCGAAGGGTCGGTGTCTGTGGTCGTTCCTCAGCAGCGGCGCGCGCGCGCGCCGGACGACGAGGGGCCGCTGGCGCCATGGCCTGGTATTGTGTCTGTTGTCTCTTCCGCTTCGCATTCCACGCAACGGCTTGTCTCGGGCGCACCCGTGGCTCGGGCCCAGGCTCGGGCTGACTGTCGGGCTCTGGAATGCACGCCACCAAAGGAGGGGCAACGCCGTGCTGGGCTGGTGATTTCGTCGAGCGCTGAAAGTTTGGCAGGCGATGGGGGGGAGCGCAGGAAAGAAGACAAGGAAACCGACTATCGGCAAGAAACGACAAAAGGTGACTAGCAATGACCGACGTTGTCTGGATCGCCGATCGCCAGCCGAGATTGTTGACTTTCCGACAAGAAAAGATGCTGGTCTGTGTGGCGGCAATCTTATCGATGACAGATGCCAAGGACTGCTGTCAGGTGTGCAGGAAGAAACACTGTGAGGCAGGGATGCAAAATAAGACGCAAGTCGGGAGAGCAATTTCTCGCTGTCCGTCGGCTCGTCGTCGGTGGCTGGTCGTCTATGACGCGCAAAGAGACGCAGCATTAGTGGCCGCTGCGGCAGCACTTTAGCGCGCTGTGTTTCAAGGTGCTGCCGGACGTGGCTGGGAGGCCCCAGAGCGGTGGTTGGGCACAAGCTCTTATCGGCTCCAAAACGCCTAGCGGGACCGCCAGCGAAAAGCAACGTCGGTTTTGCTGCATCCAAACGCCCAAAACGCCCAAAACGCCTTTCAACACCGAAACACCGTTCCGCTTTCGTGCTCGTCGTGCTTCCGTGCTTCGTGCTCTCGTGCTCTCGTGCTCGCCCTCATACAAATCCCCGGATGCCACGGATGCCCGCCCCCGACTTCTTGTCCTTCTTGTCCTTCTTATCCTTCTTGTCCTTCTTTTCCTTCTTGTCCATCGGCTCGTCCTTTATGTCCTTGCGCTCTTTGCGCGCTGAATTCTGCACGCCGCCTGCAGTCGTCAGCACATTTTCGCCTGCCCGGAACTCCGAAGCGTGCCTGTCTTACCTCGTCCGTAGTACCGCTCCGCCTGGGGACTCGTCGAGCCCGACGGCTCCGACCGCTGCCCAACCACGGCTCCCGGCGGCATCGACAGCCGCCGCGCCGACGCTGGCCCGGCCCAGTAGAGATCGGCGTCCACTGCGCTGACGTCCGACGCCAGCCGCTGCCCGTAGCGCACTGTCCCGCCGCCGCTGCTCCCACCGCTGCTCCCTCCACTCATCGTCTGGCTCCCGAGCACGCCCATCGCCTCGGCATCGAGGTCAGACATGGCCGGGGAGAGTGCCTCGTCGCGCAGGCTGCCCTCGTCCAGCCCCACTGTCTGCTCAAAGAGCTTCGATTCCAGAATCTTGTACTTGCGCGTCAGCCGCGTGTGGTTCTTCTGCAGCTCCAGATTCTTGGCCCGGCTCGCCGACAATGCGCTCTCCACCAGCGCTCGTGTTTCCGCCAGGTTCGTTCCATACGCCGCCTGGCCGTCCTCCAACACCTCGGTCAGCTTGGCGTCCACTGTCGCAACCTGCTTCTGGTAGTACGCCTGCGCCCGTTGAAACTCCGACTCCCGTGCCTCCATCTTCATGCGCAGCATTCCGACTGCATTGTCCGCCTTGGCCGTCGCTGCCCGAGCCTGCTCCAACTGCACACGCAGGCCTTGGCTTTCTTGCTCGGCCGATGCCAGCTGCCTCACTCTCTCGTTGAGCCGGTCTCGCTCTGCCTCGCCAGCCTCCAGAACCTGCATTGCCTGCTTCAGCTTGAGCTCGCGCACCTCCTTCTCGCAGATCAGTGCAATCAGACGGTTGCATTCGTCCTGTGCATTGGCCAGGTTTTTCCGCAGCGTCGCCTCCTCGTCCGTCCACCTCTTCTGCTCCTCTCGCAGCTTCTTGACCCTGTTTGCGAGCAACTCCTCCCAGCTCTTGGACCGGTTCCGGCTCATGTCACCCTCTTTTCGGACCTGTGCCTCCATCTTCTTGGCCTCCTCCAATCGGTTCTTGAGGGTGCGGTTAATCAAAATCAGGTTTTGCGTCTCCGCCTCCGTCACCACCTGCTTCATCATGCTGCGCCGCAGTGCACCGATGTGTGCCAGATGCTGCTGCACCATGTACCGCTCAAAGCTGAGATCGTTCTTCAGCAGCAGGATCTGCCGCCGCATCTGCACCACTGTAGCCGCGTCGTTGCCATCACCTAGAATGTCGCTTTCCAAGGCGCCTACCGAGAGCTTGTCCGGCGCAAGCAACCGAGCAGTGGACTGCTGCATCGATCCCTTACGGCTTGGCGATGGCTCTTCCAGTGCCGACTCCCGGTTGCTCAGCGACAGCGACAGCATGCTCTCGTTAGTGAGTGACTGGTGCAGCCGCGACTTGATCGCCTTGTTCGAGTCAATCATTCCCTGCAAGTCTGTTCGCGACAGAGACTGTGGCAGCAGTGGGGGAAGGGTCGGACTGTCACTTCCTGCTTCGGCTGTCTGATGCTCGGAGGGCGATATTGGCGAGCGGACACCGGGCGTTTCGCTGCTACAATCCGAAATTGATCCTCCAAGAAGCGGTCTTGGCTCGTCGTCCTCTGCAGCAGCGGGCGCCACGACAGCCTCGAGATGCCGGCTCGTGCTGGCCATGGCGCTGCCCGGATCAGGGCCGGGTCCCGTCAGCACGTGCAGAGCCACGCATTCAGCAACAACGTCGGCCGTTGCGCTGCGTATCCACCGGCCAAAGTCGGTCTTCTCCGACTCAATGGTCAGACTGTAAAAGTTGGGGTGGAGCAGATGGCAGCGGCGGAACTGTTCCGATCGATCCCGGATCTCCGACGGTTGCACCTCCACGTCCTCGACATCGGCCATGTTGGCATGCCGCAGGTAGCGCTGGGGCTTGCGGATATAGTCCATGAAGTTCAGGGGGTAGAGACCGTAGAGGATGGTATAGTATCCCAGGAGCTGGGAGTGCGGAATCGAGCCATCGTCGTTCTCTGCCGAATACGCGAAACTCTCCCACGCCGGTTTGGCAGCGCGAGAATCTGCTTCTGGCCGTGCCTCCTCCAGCACCTGTGGCGGATCTCGGTCCCAGAACAGCATGCGCGCATAGATGTTGAAGAGCGTCGGCAGCACGGGCACAATGGAGCTGGGCATGTTTGGCAACAGCATGGTCAGCAACGTGAGTGCGAGCGAGACCACCGTCGACGATGTGTCGTGCTGCAGACAGCGAAGAAGGCTGTCGAAGAGAGGCGACCGGATCACGAGGTAGAGATGCGGTGGTTGGCTGCGGACAAACTCGGAGAGGAGGTTGATGGAGCGGATGCGGTAGTCTTTTCGGACGAAAAAGTCGTTGAGGGCGTGGAAGAAGTCCTGGCTCTGTCAGACACGGTCGCTCCTCACCCATAGATCTCCTACTCACCAACGGCTTCTTCCGACCAAAGACGGCGATCACATCCTGCGTTGGCTTCTCCTTGGCCCATGCCGCATTGCAGTCTTGACCTGGCTGGGCGGCGCTGTAAATGTCCATCCACTTCTGCAACATCCGTGAGGCAATTGGGCTAGCAGCACTGCCACTGCCGCCCCCGTTGCCATTCTCCTCCTCCTCGTCCTCCCCGTCTGGGACCAGAAACTTGCCAATGTCGTTGAGGGCCCTTGCCATGAGGTTCCTGTCATGGCTCAATTGGTCCAGGACAGGGTCGACAACCTTGTCCCACCACTGCAGAATGTGTGCAGGCGAGCGGATCGAGGGGCGTAGGCGGCGGAGGATGGCCAGGAAAGACGCATAGTAGAGGCTCGGCTGGTTCTGGACCGACTTGGCGTAGGTGGACAGGAGATCTGCCTGCAGGCGGTCTGACGTGGACTGATCATAGTCGCTGTATTTGTCGAGGTAAGCCTCGATGGTGGCGACCAGGTCATTGGGGAGAGGAAGCGTCGGCGAGGCAAGAAAGGCGTTGATCGCCTTGGCCAGGTCACGGGCAGCTCTGAAAGAAAAAGCCTCATCAGCGTGGCTACAAAGGATTCATGCAAGGACAGCCCTACCCTGAAACTGCCATTCTGGTCCAGAAAGAAAAGTGCTGAAATCGGGCAAATTTCTGTTCGTGTTCGTTGCCTCTACTCCAACACAAGAGTCCGCAAGGCTATGCGCGATGAGCTGCTCGCAGAGCTAAGCTGTCATTTGGGGCTGGCGAATCGAACGAGATTTCATCGTTTTGGGTCTGGTCGCGATGGCAGCGCCGCGGAGTGGTCGGCAAGGCTGAAAACCCGCAAAGGCCGGTGGAATGGCCGGCTCCGTAGTCTAGGCGGTCTGGGGTCACCAGTTGATGACTGTTGGCTGTTGCAAAGACGGCTTGATGCAATGCTTGGGCGATGACGATGCAGCTTTTTTCCTAGTAGGTATTACGGAGTAGTACTCGTGGGTGCAGGTGACCACCCCAGTGTGACCCCGCATCGGTTTGTGGACCGCTCTTGCCGTTCCGGGAATGGCGTGTTGCAGTTGCGTGTAGTAGTACGGAAGAATCCACACAAGCTGTTTCCCCCAGGGCGTACCTCTACAACCCCCTGTGTGGGACACCCCAGAAACCAGCTCACTTTCCTCCTCTGCTAGCGGCAGTCGTGTGAGCCCAGCGGAGCAAAGCTTAGGACGATGTCGGCAGAGGAATGGAGCAACATCGCAGCGGGAAGCAGGAGCGAACGTATGAAAATGGCCTCACGTGGGGCTTGGGGACCGACTCAGCTCGTGACCGGCTCGCTCTCCTGCCGTAGGATTGCTGTGTCCACCCTGTAGCTTGTACTTCAGCTTTGTCTCCGCGTACTCGTCTCCTCTTGGCTCTTTGACCACTTGACTGACCACTAGACGCATTTAAAGACAACCCCGCTGCACCTCCTCTCTTTCCTATCTTCTGCTCTACTCATCGCACTTCCCGCTCCAAAACAATTGAACAAGATGCCTGCATCAACGTCTGCAGTGGCTGACACGGAGCCGATTTCGGTCCTGTTTGTCCTGCAAGAGAAATTTGACCTGCTCGACTTTGCTGGCCCGCTCGAGGCGTTTACCTGGGGCCTCCACGACATTGAGGACAAGAGTGAGTCGGGCTGGTAGAGGCGAGAAGCCAAAAGAGGACAGGACTACAAGAACAGCAAAACTGACCGTCTCAGCCTCCAAGGCGTTTGACATTACCGTTGCCGGAGCCGACCCCAAGGTGCTCTCGAACCAGAACATCATTGTCGGCTCGCAGATCCCCTTCAAGGAAGCGCATGACCGCCTCGAGGAGTTTGACGTGCTAGTCATTGTCGGTGGCAACGTCAATGCCATTCTCAAGTCGCGCGCGGAACCTATGCCCATCATCGAAGCCTTTGCCGCGCTCCAGAAGAAGAACCCTGACCATGAGCGCACGCTGCTGTCCATCTGCACCGGCTCCATCTTCCTGGCCGAGCTGGGCATCCTCGAGGGCCTGTCGGGCACCACCCACCCCGACTTTATGACTGCATTTGAGAACCTGTGCAGCCATTCGGCCACGCGCGATCTCGATACCCGCACAGACGTCATTGAAGAAGCCCGTTATGTCGTGAACAACTTGCGCTTCGACCTCGGCGACGACGACAACCCATACATCCGCCGCAAGTCGGATACCCGCCGCGCCTCCAATGCCCGGTAAGACCTTGCACAGAGTGCCGCGTACTCAGATTGCTGACAGCCCCAGAAAGGGCAGCATCTCCCTCAAGGGATCCAACTCGCGTCGCGAGTCGATTGCCCGCCGTGCAGCCATGCGCCTCGGCGGTCTTCGTGTCATCACGTCCGGGGGCATCTCGTCCGGCATTGATGCTACACTGTACCTCATTGGCGCCCTCGTATCCGAGGAGGCGGCCGTTGAGGCGGCCAGGATCATGCAGTGGACCTGGACCAAGGGCGTTGTGGTCGACGGTCTGGACGTGTAAATCACGAGACTCGACCCAGCCTTTTCTCTACTAACGGTTCATTGTGTTGCTGCATGTCCAAAAGGCCCATGGGAATGGGAGCGGGAACGGGAACGGGAACGGGAACTGGAAACTGAAAAAAATGAGAAAAGCCCCAAAACATTGTAAACGCAGAGTATCAACCGTAGGTAGTTGCAGACATGTAGCAAAAAATATGCTGATCATTTACTTTGACACTGAAAAGATACAAAGAACAAGTACCTCTCGCACGGGTTGGTTAGTCAGCATACTAGCTACAATTTCCGAGCCAATGGCTAGCCGGCCCAAACTGTCCAACAGCTGCTGCCAGCATTCTCAACCTGCTGTAAATACCTCTTCATCGCCACAACATCACCAGCAGACAGCTCTCCTCGTGGCCGCACCTCGATCGATCGATTTTCTTCTCCGCTAACCGACGTTGCCGGATTCCCTTGCTGCCCGCGCACCGCGTCCATCTCTCCCGAGCGAACGAGAAACACGGCCGATTGAACAAAATGGCCAACGGGTTCGTCTCTACCATCCCCGAAGCCGCGCCCGAATAAAGAGATAGGAGGAATAGAGGAGACGAAATCGGCGCGGCGGCACAATGAGCGCGAGAAATCCTTTGCTGACATGGGCTGGGCCCGCGTCGCGTTGCGGCTGCGGTTCCCTTGGTTCCCCTTTGACAGGTGGAGCATCTTCATCGGCCTGTTTGTGGTGGTCTGCATGGGCGTGGGTGCCTGGTTCCTGTCGCCCAAGGGAGAGAACCAAGTGTGCGTATTTCGAGATGGCGAGCGGTGCGCGGAGCGCGTCCCGCACCAGTAAAATGGCTAAAACACTAACACATTGCTACAGGCTCTGGCGGTCTTCGATCTTGCTCACGCTGGCCTGCTGCTACCTCATGTGGGCCATTACCTTTTTGGCGCAGCTGCATCCCCTGATCGAACCACGTCGGAGCGACCTGCGTGCGGCCTTTATTCACGAGTGAGGAAGGTGGCGGGATCGCATGGAGGAGGCGGACGTAATGGGCGCTGCGACCGCCGACCCTCGGCACACGCACTGGTCATCCTACGGGCGTTTGGGAACACGGCCAGACTTTTATGTTTCTCGGCCTCTTTGCTTTGGATCGGAATACTGAATACGAGCGGACGAGCGGACGACGGGCCGCGCTGTTCTCGAAAGTGTACTATAGACGCGGCGAGTCGTTGTGTGTATTGGCTAGTTTTGGGGGGGAAACCTTTTTCTGCAACGGTTGTGATCCATGTGCACGAGACGCATCCCGGGCCCTCACCCCACGGCCAGCCGCCCGGCCCAGTCCCGTGCCATGAGCACCACTGCCCACAGGGCCCGGCCGTCCTCGGCCACGCTGCTCTCGCCCGCTCCGTCGACAGCGCCCAGGCCGGCCGCCCAGAGCACGGCGCGCCCAATAGCCCAGCGGCTCAGCGCGCCCGCCATGGCCAGCAGCGCCGCCATGCCGGTGCTGCAGTCGAGCAGGATCTTGAGGGCCTCAATGTTGTTGACGACGACGGCCCAGCCGAGCGAGCGCGCCGCCGCCGGCACGTCATAGTCCCAGATGACCATGAGAATGGGAAAGAGCTTGGTCGAGGAGCTCACCAGCAACGCCGTCGAGACCGCATTGGGCCGCTGGTAGCGCGGCAGCAGGCCGAGCCGGACGAGCGGCGAGAGCGGCGAGGACGTGAGGAAGCGGATCGAGAGGTGAAAGGCGAGCGTCGAGAGCGTGCAGAGCACGAGAAAGAAGAGGTACTGCAGCACAATCGGCTGTTGGGCGAGGCGGCCAAAGGTGCCCTCGGCGCGGAGGAGGGAGGGCGCGGCCGCGGTGGTGTTGTGGAGGGCCGCGAGGGCGTGGCTGGCGTGGCTGCTGGCGTTGCTGCTGGCGAGACCGTCGTCGGGCGGCGGCGCCGCGGCCGGGTTCGATTGTTTCTCGATGCGGGCCCAGGTAAGGTAGACGTCAAAGAGGAGGAGGAGGACGCCGAGGCGGATGATGGAGGGCTAGAGGTCAGTCGGGATGCAGAAACTCCAAAGTCACTCCGGCTCACGTCAAATCTGTCCAGATCGCCCATCAACGTGTTGTACAGCAGGTGCCGGTACACCTGCGGCTTGATGAGGACGAGGTCGATAAAGATGACGACAAAGTCGTGCTCGACATACTTGTCGCAGAAGCGGCCGCAGTTGCGGCACACCGTCAGCCGGATGTTGTGGCCGCTCGACTTGTCGCCCGCGCCCGAATACTGCGTCCACAGCGTCGGCACCGGGTGCTGGCACTCGATGCAGATGGGCATGGCGAAAGGGCTCGTCTCGTTGTCTGGGATCAATCAGGTGTATCGTACGGCTCGGCCGCGCAGCGGCGCATGTCGCAAGCAAGAGCAAGTCGGCCACGTCACGAGGCGCGTCAAAACGCTGGCAAAAGCGGTGTTGGCAATTCGGGCCGTTGGCGCTATTCCAGCCGCTACAAGTGTAACTTGCGAGTACTCCACAGAATCTCTGCAACGACGAAATGGGTATTAAATGAGTGCCATCTATGCCAACGGAAGCAAACTACAAGACCCCCAAAGTACACGACACGCCGCAACCGAAACAAAAGGAGAGTAAAATACAGCTGTCTTCTTCCCTCCTCCCCCCCCGTCTATTTAAAGTTAGTCCGCTTTCTTGCCCTTGGCCAGAGACGACCGGCTGCCGCTCGTCGCTGTGCTGCGGCCACGAATGTTGCTGCCCTCGCTGTCTTGCCGGTAGGCGGTCGCGCCTGTGATCATGCCTGTGCGGCTGCCGACGAAGCCAGGGCCACCAAAGTCCTCGCCAGGGCCATCCTCCAACTCAATCAGATCGCCAATGGTCTCTTCCCCCTGTCGGCCAATCCGGCCTGCCAGAGACGACGACCTGGGCGAGCCGACCGCGCTGGACGTGTTCGATCCCTTGGCAAAGGCGCCGCGCAGCCACGTCTCAATCGAGGCGGCGGCCTTGTCCAGTCCCAGGTCCTGGCGGCCGTTCAGCGAGGGGTCGCGCACTTCGTCGGCCGCGCCTTCTACTAGAGCCGGCGTCTCCTCGCCGTCGCGGAAGCCAAACCGCGCCGTCTCGGAGCCCATGACCGACATGGATGGCAGCGTCTCAATGTTCAGGCCGGGCAAGTGCTTGGTCGTCCATTTGTTGAGGTAGTCGCGCGCCGGACCGGGAGCGCGCGTGCTCTTGCTCATTGTCCCCACGCCGCCCGGACGCCGCATCCATGCCGGCCGCGTGTCCTCTGTGCTGGCGCCAGCGCTGACACTGTCGATGCCCAAGAGCGGCGAGGACGACATGGGCGACGCCCCGCGCCCGGCACCGGCACCCACAACGCTTTGGTTCTGCCGTCGAGACCCGCGGTTCGGGCTGTCTAGCCCGGCCGTCCGGTCCGAGGCGCCGTCAATGGACTGCCGCGGCGTCGAAAGCGTAGACACGGTGCTGTGGATGCTCTTCTTCCGGCGCGGCGGGAAGAAGCCCAAGGCCGACCGCGTCACGCGGGCAATCTCGACGGGGTCGGTGCACGATTCGAGGCGCACCCACCGCACGTGCGTCCACGTAGGCTCGGCCGTCTCTCCCGCCGCTGACTTGGCTGGCGTCCTGCTGCCAGCAGATGGTGTGGCGAAATATTCGCTGCCGTCGAGGCCGGCCCTGGACCCGGCCGACGGACTTTTGAGCGACGTTCCGAGCAGGTCAACGTTTTGCGAGACCAGAGACGGGTCGTCGCAGGGCCGGCCCTTGATCTCGCAGGCGTCCACCGGCAGCGCCAACCACCTGCGAATTTGTATATTGTCTCTCGACCACAGGCCGTTGGCCCGGCGAAAGACATCCTCGCGACACCTGTACTTGAGAATGATGCCAAAGTATGTGTCGGCCGGCTTTACATGGTGGATGTACACGAGGCAGTCCTCGGCCTCCTGGCCCGCGCCAGTGGCCGTTGCGCGCAGGTTGTCGTCGGACGTTCGTCGCTTGAACTTGCCCCTCGTGTCCAGCCCGCCGTTGACACCTGGGTGGCTCTCCAGGACACTGGCCATTTTCCGCGCCCGGAGTTCCTCGTCCCGCGCGACAACCGGGCCGGCTGCCACATCCTGTAAACGGGGTCGTCCATTGGACTCGCCGGGAGGTGCCGGGCCCCAGGCCGAGGGTTGTGGGCGGGCGGCCGTCTTTCGATCTTGTGGCCTGCCGCCGGCACCCCGACTTCGGTTCGCATCTGTCGTGTTCGCGTCGGCGGGGTTGGCCAGAAGCGTTGTGGCAAACTCCTGAATAGAGGCCCAGCTGGGCACCCAGGCCGAGCCTGGGTAGAGCAAGCCCCCACCTGCGCCATTCCTGTTGCTGCCGTTGCTGCCATCGCCCGTCGCGATGCCGCCCCATGTCATGAAGGAAGACGGTGTTTTCGCCGGGGCTGCCATGTCTGCAGGCTCGCAGGCCGCGGCCGAGGAGCTGCTCGTGGTGCTGCTGGCGCTGCTCGTGTTGGCAGCATTGGTGCGGCGGTTGCGAGGCCGGGCATTTGCCGACTCCGCGTCAGGCGGACCAATGCTCGAGGAGGAGAACATGGCCGCCGCTCGTCGGCAGTGACGCGGCGCACCGCAAACGCAACCCGTGTGGCGTGTCCCTCGGGATTGCCGTCATCGGCGGCCGTCTGCAGGTTCGGTCGTATCCTGATGGCAATGGCCGGCCTCGCCTCGGTCTCTCGGAAAGCGGGCGGCCAGGACAGGCACCGAGAGTGCGCAAGGTTATGTCAACGGCTGGCGAGGTTGTTTCCGGGCCGATGGAGACCGGCTGGGCTGGAAGGAGAGGCGGCTGTTGGGGCGAGGAAGAGGCTGGTCGAGAGGCCAGCTGGAGACTGGAGACTGGAGATGCAAAGATGCAAAGACGGGTCCACCTTGTTGGCCGGCAACGAAAGGGATGAGCGCAGCGTATCGGCAGGGGAGCGTGGTCGTCGCTGGCTGGTGCGGTCGGATGCGAAAGTCTGGCAGTCCGTCCGGCAGAGATGGCCGAGCGCAGACGGGCGAAATGGCCGGATAATCGACGCGGGGCGTAAAGGAAGAAAGGTAGAGTTCGTCACTTTCTAGCTTCTTAGGTGTCTTCTCCTATTACCAGTTATTGCCCATTGCGCCTTCCGAAATGAGGTGTACAGCGGGCGACCGCTTATGTAACAGGCCAACAGACGGAAGTTCCCACAGCGCTTACAGCGCCATTGGCCGCCAACGGAGCCAGCGGAACCAACGTGGGGCAGCTTTACAGACTGCATTGGCGAGTCAAAACCAATAAATCAACAATCAATATCAACACGTTGTTTGTCCAACACCCCGTTCTATTGTCCTCTATATGTAAGCTTAATACGACTACCATGTGTGTGCTCCAAACGCTCGTCGGCTCCCTTGAGTCAAATGCAGAATAGAAAATAGAGCAGGGAAAAAAAGAAGAAGAAGAAGAACCAAGAAAGAACCAAGATAAGCCCCCCAAAACAAATAATTTCTCCTTCATTCCACTTGCCCCCGGGACACATCTACAACGGCCTCACGAAAGCCCGACACCACGCCCGCTGCCACATAGGCCGTGCCGTCGTCGAGTGTCCGGCCAACCCGGCCGTCCGCCAGACTGCACACGGTCACAAACAATTCCACCAGGTTACGGCACAGCACCAGAAAGACCCCCATGCACCAGGTGGCCACGGCCTCGGGCACATGGTATTTGCGGTCTAGCTCGATGGCGAGACGGATCAGACTGGTGACAAACGGGATCAGCAGCACGACCAGGCCGTAGACCCGTGTGATCAGCCAATGCGTCGCCACGTGTGGCAGAGACCGGACGGGCTGGCGCTGGCAGACCAGGCTTGTGCTCTTATCGGGGCAGCTCAGCGGCTCCAGGAACTGCTGCTCCTGTCCGTCTGCCGGCCCCGGGCCCCGCAGCACACCCGGTGCTGCCTGCCGCAGTCGGTGCAACTCGCCGCCGTCGAGGTCGTCGGGCAAGCCGCGCAGCAGATAGCTCACGCTCTCCACGTAAATCTGCCGCTCCAGCGCCGGCAGGCGGTCGGGATCAGAGGCCTCGCGGAGAGCATTTTCGAGGGTGCGAAGTCCTTTCGAAGTCAGCGGACTCGCTGATCTGATCTGAAAATTTACATGACGGAGAAGAAAACCCACCGGTTTGTCCGTACTTCCAATTCACCCGGGCCGACGATGTGGCTGCTCGCTGTTGGTCTGGGCTTGCCAGGACCAGGCCCAGGTCGGCTGAGTCGCCGCTGCCACCGCGTCGACCGCTCCAGGACCATGCAGGCGTGCCTTGTCTCGCGACGCCCAAAGGTGTTGACGCAGCCTGCAGGGTTTGGTCAAGCCGGGAAACGTCCAGCAAGTTTTCCGGCACATTGATGGTCTCTGAAGGCGTAGACGGCAAAGAGGAAGACGATAGCGAGGACGAGCTAGCGGGGGAGATTGTCGTCGGGACAGTCGCCGAGACGAGCGAAGCATCGGTGCGGAAGAAAACGGCCTGGAGGCTCCCGGGGCCTCCGATGCCAGGCAGCTTCGGAATCCGCGACTGGATTGCTGCCGGCAGGGCAGCGCTGAGCAGCGAAGCCATCTCTTCCCCAGGGACAGGCGGCAGATAGTTGAACGAGGGCGAGAGGGTGGGATGCGATAAACGGCCACTTTGCGTGTAAATCCTGTTTTCACATGTCAGCGAGTTCCTGTTTCGGTCTAGCGCCGTACATGTGAAAAGGCAAAGTTCTGTTAGCGATCCACGTGCGCTGATCTTTGATGGACTCTTGCCATCGCTGCCTCGCAAGCGCGAAGACGATACGTAAAGTCGAGATGCACATTCTAGAGCTAACAGACCCAGCGAAGAAAAGAGTCTCCTGTCCCCTCCCCCGGTTCCATATATACAAAAAAAGACAGAGTTGTCGTAACAGTCCCATCATATTCTTACATTGATCTTTTCCGCCAGTCCTTTTCGCCGCAAGCTTTTGCAGTACTTGACACATTTCTAAAAGCTCGAGCCTGCGCGGCCGTCGCCCCGGTCGAAGCGGCCGCCACCACCACCGCTGGACTGACCGCGGCCGCCAAAGCCAGACCGGCCGCCGTTGCTGCCGCCGTAGCTAGACCGGCCACCGCCGCCACCGCCATAACTGGACCGGCCACCGCCGCCACCGCCATAACTGGACCGGCCACCGCCGCCGCTGCCGCCGTAGCTGGAACGGCCACCGCCGCCGCCACCGCCGCTAGACCGTCCCCGGTCGCCAAAGCTGGACCGGCCACGGTCACCAAAGGACCGGTTGCCGCCGCCGCCGCCACTCCGTCCCCGGTCCTCAATCAGGTTGTTGGAAAACGCCTTGACAAACTCATCGTCACCAGGCACCTCCTGGCGGCGGTTGTCACGCTTTTCGCGGTCACCATCCTGGGTGATCCGGAGACCCCGGAGCCGGGACAGGCCGCGCTTTTTTGCTGTGTAGGCGTCCATGGCCGGCGGCTCCTCCCAGCCCCAGCCGTGGCGTACCCACAGGTTCAGATTGTCGAGAGTCGACTGCATGTCGCGGCCCATGGCCTGGCCGCCAAAGAAGGACATGTACGTGTCGTTGAGTAGGCCGGGCGGCACACGCTTCATGGCCTCGAGGACGAGCGCAAAGTCCTCGGGCGTGGTCTCGGGCGTGGCCTCGGCGGCGTTATGCTTCGGGCTGACCAGCTGATCGTGGCGCTTGATTGGCAGGTCCGTGAGCACCTTGCGCGCGTAGTGCATCTCGTTGTCGGCGATGATCAGGTAGCCCTGGCCGGCCTTGTCGGCGCGGCCTGTCCGGCCGAGACGGTGAATGTACTGCGCCCGGTCGGGGGGGACGCCGATCTGGATGACGTGTGTGACGTTGGGGAAGTCCATGCCGCGCGCCGTCACGTCCGAGGAGAAGAGAATGGCCGACTTAGCACGCCGAAAGTTCTCGGCCGCCTGCGTACGGGCGCTCTGCGTCAGCTTCGAGTGGATCTGGAACATTTCCGGCAGCTCCCGGTTCTTGTAGCCTAGGTGGCGGAACGCCACCGCCGTCAGCTGAACAAAGTTGGTGGTCGGCAAGAAGACAATAGCCTTGAACGGCAGAGAGTCCGGACCAGCCTCTTTGGCTGTGCGGATCTCGCGCTTGAAGAGCTCCAGCATGGTCGGGTAGATGGCCTCGTAACCGTTGACCGGCACAATGTGCTGCGGCACCTTTTCGTGCGTCGGCGCCTCGTTGGGGTCGATGGTCTGGATGAAGCGGAAGTTGGTCCGGTCCACGTACGTGCGTGCCAGCGAGATGACGTTGGACGGCATCGTCGCCGAGAAGAGCAGCGTCTGCCGCGGGGTCTGGTCGCGGCGCGGCAGCTGGTCGACAATCTGCTTCAGCTCGTCCGAAAAACCCACGTCCATCATGCGGTCAGCCTCGTCGAGCACGAGACCGCACAGCCGCGGCGCGGAAATGCCGCTGCGCGGGTCCTGCAGAATGTCATTGAGCCGACCGGGCGTCGCGACCAGCAGATGGCAGCCTTCGCGGCGTACCCGCATCAACATCTCGTTCTTGCGCGTGCCGCCCACCGCCGTCTGCACAATCACACCCGTCCCGGCGCAGAGCTTGCGTGCCTCCACACCGATCTGCTCGGCCAGCTCGCGGGTCGGCGAGAGCACAATGCCGAGAATGTCGTCCGACTTGGCGCGCATGCGCCGCGGGTAGGCGAGGTCAGGGTTCTGGGAGATCATTTTTTGAATAATGGGAACCAAAAAGGCAAGCGTCTTGCCCGTGCCGGTGCGGGCTTGAGCGACCCTGTTGTCTGTCAGAACCATTCCGTCCGTCCGCTCCACCCCGTCCCACTTGCGCACTCACAGGTCCTTTCCAGATAGCGCAGGCACAATGGTGGCCGACTGGACGGGTGTCATCGTATCGTAGCGCATGCCTTCGGTCAGAGACCGCACCAGGCTCTTGTCGACGCCCAGCGACCCGAGGTCCGCAAATCTGGTGACGGTCGCCCGATCCTCCTCCTCCTCCTTGGGCTTCTCCGGTGCTGCAGTAGCCTCACCGGCCTCGCTCGAGTAGAACCGGCCCTTGGCCAGCAGCTGCGACGTCAACGGCAGCCGCAGCGGGGAAGCCGGCGAAGCACCAACGGTCTGCAGAATTGGGCGCAGACCATTGAGGCTACCCTTGGTCACCACAGCCACACGCGCCAGCTGCGCGGAGCGTAGAAGTGCTGTCCTGAACATGTTGCAGGATGTTGGGCAGGACGTTTAGAGGTAGGTTGGCGATGCTAAAAATTAGAGAGCACTATTTTCTTAAAAGCAGAAAATTTTGACGGCTGGTGGCAACTGTCACGTGACCCATAGGTCCTCTCTGCGTTTATGCTGACTAAACGGTCCCGCGTTGTGGAGTTGCCCCAGCTACTATCGGCGTGTTTGCAAACACGCGTTTTCCCCGCGCCGCCACGAGAGCGGAATTGTTTACCACGACATTTCTGCGCCCGATCGCGACAACGACAACGCAGCAAGGTTCGACACTTGACCAGCAGCACAGGGCGGGCCTCGCGCAACGCGATTGACGACATGAGAGTCACGGAAATTATTATTGACGTGCGTTATTAGCAAAATTCCGGCCCTTTTTGTTTGCGCAAATTTGCTAATCCGTCGCGTCTCAACAGGGCTTCAAGTCGTACGCCGTGCGGACGGTGATCTCAGGATGGTGGGTGGAGACGGTCTGTTGAAAAGAATACGGTTCTGACGGTGTGTCCAGGGACGAAAGCTTCAACTCCATCACCGGCCTGAACGGCAGCGGCAAGTCCAACATCCTGGATGCCATCTGCTTTGTCTTGGGCATCACGAACATGTCGACCGTCCGCGCGCAGAATCTGCAGGTGCGCAGCGACCGCGGGCAGAGGATAGGCGTGACCTAGGCTGACGCATGCAGGACCTGATCTACAAGCGCGGCCAGGCAGGCGTGACAAAGGCTAGCGTCACCATTGTCTTTGACAACCGGGACAAGAACAAGTCGCCCATTGGCTTCGAGGAATATGCGACGATTAGCGTGACGCGGCAAATTGTACTGGGCGGCACGTCTAAGTACCTCATCAACGGCCACCGCGCGCAGCAGCAGACGGTGCAGAACCTGTTCCAGTCGGTGCAGCTCAACATCAACAACCCCAACTTTCTCATTATGCAAGGCCGCATTACCAAGGTGCTCAACATGAAGCCCGTTGAAATTCTGGCGATGATTGAAGAGGCCGCCGGCACGCGCATGTTTGAAGACCGGCGGGACAAGGCCATCAAAACCATGGCCAAGAAGGAGATGAAGCTGCAGGAGATCACGGAGCTGCTGCGCGACGAGATTGAGCCAAAACTGGAGAAGCTGCGCACGGAAAAGCGCGCGTTCCTCGACTTCCAGCAGACGCAAACCGATCTCGAGCGTCTCACGCGCCTTGTGGTGGCGCATGACTACGTGCGCAGCCAGGAAAAGGTCAAGCGGTCGCTAGATGACCTAGAGGCGCAGAAGCAGCGGCAACGCGACCTGGAGGAATCGGCGGCACGGCTCAAGAGCGAGATCTCCCACCTCGAGGAGGATGCGAACCGGATCCGGGCACAGCGCGCAACGGAGATGAAAAAGGGCGCCAAGGGCCAGGCGCTGGAGGAGGCCGTCAAGAAGCACTCCAACGAGCTCGTGCGTCTGACCACGGTCATGGACCTGAAGCGGTCGAGCATGGCAGAGGAGCAGGAGCGGCGAAAGGCGGCTGAGAAGAACGTGGCAGAGCTGCAGGCGTCGCTGGAGAACAAGACCGCGGCATACGACAAGATCCGGACCCAGTTTGATGCGGCCAAGGAGGACTTGGAGAAGCAGAACCAAGATGCCGAGGCCAAGGAGGAGTTGCTGCAGACTCTGCAGACAGGAGTGGCATCCAAGGACGGCAAGGAAAACGGCTACCAGGGCCAGTTGCAAGATGCACGCAATCGGGCTTCGGCGGCGGCGACGGAGCAGGAGCAGGCCAAGATCAAGATCAACCATTTCGAGAAGCGCATTAAAGAGGAGGAGCCGCGTGCCCATAAAGCCAAGGAGCAGAACGCGGGGTTGCTCCGGGGCCTGGACGGTCTGAAGGCGGAGGCCCAGAAGCTCGAGAAGCATCTGAGCAAGATGGGCTTCAGCCCGGGGGCGGAGGAAGCCATGTATGCGGAGCAGAGCACGCTGCAGCAGACGATTCGCACGCTGCAGCAGCAATCAGACACGTTGAAGCGCAAGGTGGCCAACATTGACTTCAACTACGCAGACCCGGTGCCGCGATTCGACCGGACCAAGGTGAAGGGCCTGGTGGCGCAGCTGTTCAGCCTGGACGAGAAGCACACGGCAGCCGGGACGGCGCTGGAGATCTGCGCGGGCGGGCGGCTGTACAACGTGGTGGTGGACACGGAGGTGACGGGCACGCAGCTGCTGCAAGGAGGCAAACTGCGCAAGCGGGTGACGATCATCCCGCTCAACAAGATCTCGGCCTTCAAGGCACACGCCGAGACGGTGGCGACGGCCCAGAAGATTGCGCCCGGCAAGGTGGACCTGGCGCTGTCGCTGGTCGGGTACGACGACGAGGTGTCGGCAGCGATGGAGTACGTGTTTGGCAACACGCTGATCTGCGCGGACGCGGAGACGGCCAAGCGGGTGACGTTTGACGCGAGCGTGCGGATGCGCAGCATCACGCTGGAGGGCGACGCATACGACCCGTCGGGGACGCTGTCGGGCGGCAGCGCGCCCAACTCGAGCGGCGTGCTAGTGACGCTGCAGGCGCTCAACGGGATCAGCCGGGCGCTGAAGGCGGCGGAGACACGGCTGGGCGAACTGCAGGCGACGATTGCGCGGGACAAGGCGCGGCTGGACCAGGCGCACGGGGTGCAGCGGGAGCTGGACCTGAAGGCGCACGAGATCAAGCTGGCGGAGGAGCAGATTGGCAGCAACTCGTCGTCATCCATCATCCAGGAGGTGGAGAAGATGAAGGCGCAGATTGTGCAGCTGCGGGACGACACGGCGGCGGCCAAAACGCGGCAGACGGAGGCGGAGGCAGACGTGAAGCGGGTGGCTAAGGACATGAAGGACTTTGACAACAACAAGGACGGCAAGCTGGTGGAGCTGCAGGCGTCGCTGGACGCGCTGCGGGCGTCGGCGGCGAAAAAGGGCGGCGCGGTCAAGGCGCTACAAAAGGAGGTGCAGGCGGCGCAGCTAGACGCGGAGCAAGTGGCGGCAGACTTGGCGGGCGCGCGAGAACAGGTGGAGGAGGTGGAGGCGACGACGGCGGCGCAGCAGACGGAGATGGTGCAGCTGGAGCGGCAGCAAGCGGGCGTGCAGGAGAAGCACGAGGCGGCGCAGGGGCAGCTGGAGGAGGAGCGGGCGAAGCTGCACATTTACGACGACGAGCTGCGGGCGGTGGATGAGGCGACGCGCAGCAAGAACGCGCGGGTAGCAGAGGAGGGCCTGGAGATGCAGCGGCTGGGCCACACGGTGGAGCGGGTGCACAAGGAGCAGCAGCAGGCGACAGCGTCGACGGCGCGGCTGGAGGCGGAGCACGAATGGATCGCGGAGGAGCAGGACAAGTTTGGGCGGGCGGGCACGGCGTACGACTTCCACCGGCAAAACATTGGCGAGTGCCAGGCGACGCTGCGCAACCTGCGGGAGCGGTTCCAGGGGATGAAGAAGAAGATCAACCCCAAGGTGATGAACATGATTGACAGCGTGGAGAAGAAGGAGATATCGCTGAAGCACATGATGAAGACGGTGATCCGGGACAAGCGCAAGATCGAGGAGACGATTGTCAGCCTGGACGACTACAAGAAGAAGGCGCTGCAGCAGACGTGGGCCAAGGTCAATGCCGACTTTGGGCAGATTTTCTCGGAGCTGCTGCCGGGCGGCAGCTTTGCGAAGCTGGACCCGCCCGAGGGCAAGACGATCAGCGAGGGGCTGGAGGTCAAGGTGTGCCTGGGCAAGGTGTGGAAGCAGAGTCTGACGGAGCTGAGCGGCGGGCAGAGGTGTGTGCTTTTTTTGTGTTTTTTTTTTGGTGTTGGCGGGTGAATCTTGCTTTTATCATACTGACGTCCAGATCCCTCATTGCGCTCTCCCTCATCATGGCGCTGCTGCAGTTCAAGCCGGCTCCCATGTACATTCTGGACGAGGTGGACGCGGCGTTGGATCTGTCGCACACGCAAAACATTGGCCGGCTGATCAAGACGCGCTTCAAGGGCTCGCAGTTTATCGTGGTCAGCCTCAAGGACGGCATGTTCCAAAACGCCAACCGCATCTTTCGGACACGTTTCAGCGACGGCACGAGCATGGTGCAGGCGCTGACGCCGGCGGACCTGCGGTAGGGGCGGGTGGATGGCAGGAGTCTGGTCTCGGGTTTCTTTGGGGTTTTGGTTACGGGGGTTGGTGTATCTCGCTTCTTATGACGTATATGCTATATGCTACATGTATGTTTTGTGCCTGCTTGCTTTTGCGTGTGCTTCCACTCTGCCATGATTATTGCACATCTACGGCCATTCCGACGTGCAGGGAGAGCTCGGTCTCGGCGTCGGGCAGCAGTTGGAGGTCGAGACAGCTGGCCTGGGGACTATCGACGACGGTAAAGCGGACGTCGGCCCCGGTGGGCGGCCGGAAGAGCACAGTCTTGGATCTGGATCGGCGGTTAGCAGGTGGTCCGTAATCCGTGGTGATGGAAACGAGCTACTCACGATGCATTCACAGAGACGCCCGAGACTGCCAGTGTGAGCGGGGAGACGGCCAGCGGGACAGGTGATATATATATATACATACCGAGAATGTTGGCGCCCGTCTCACCGGCCTCGGCACTGCCCATCCGGACGGGACGTGGGCCTTGCTCCAGCTGGAAGAGGCCGAGTCGCTGGTCGATGCCGAGGAACTGTCGCAAGGACGGAGGCAGCTCGTGGGAGAGGTCAAACGCGGCGACCGTGTCGGCGCCTAGACGGAGTCTCTGTGCGTTCTTCTTGTTCTTCCCCTCGGCTGGCGCCTCGCTGTTGTCGGCTGTGTCTATGTCGTCCTCCACCACCTCCACGACCACCTCTGCCTCGGGCACGGCGCGCCATCCCCGCGCCAGCTTCGCTGCCGCCTGCGCCCACACGCCGCGGCCCCAGGCAAACCGCACGACGACAAAGGTCCGGCTGAGCGTGACCGCGCGCTCGGCCCGGTCGTCGACGCGCATGCGCGCGCGCACCCGCTGTGCCTTCACCTGGTCGGGGCGCCACAGCTCAACCTCGAGGGCGGCCAGACGGGGGCACGTACAGGCCGTGAGCAGCGTCCAGGCCGTCGGCGGTCCTCCGGACGTCTTGGATGTCTGAGGTGTCTGGGGCGTCTGGGGCGTCTGGGGCGTCTGGGCCAGCACGAATAGGCGGTCCCATGTGAGACCGCTCGGCCGCATGCGGCTGTGCCCCAGCGAGATGCCAGCACACGATGCGACGGGGTAGATGCAGAGGCCGGCGAGACGGCCTGGCAGACGGTCTGTCGAGTTTCTGGATGGCGTGCTCTTGCGCGCCTTGGTCTGTTTTTTCTCCTCCTCCTCCTCCCCCTCCTCCTCGCCCAGCTGGCTGTGCGTCTCCCGCAGCAGGTCCGTCGCCCGCGGCGCCACGGGCGGATAGACCAGCAGCATGGGCAGCAAAAAGCCAAAGACGGTGATGAGCAGCACGACCAGCGCGCTGCGCAGCGAGAACGGCGGCTCGTCGGCCGGAAGCGTGTCGGCCATGGCGTACCAAAAAAAAAGTATCTTACAACGGACGCGTGTCCAGCGCTGTTGTCCTCGGGCGCTTTCGGTCAAGAGCGTCTAGGACACACCGGTCAAGTCACAGCACGACAGATCTCGATGCAGGGAGGCAACGTGGTTTGGGCACCAGCGCACATCAGGCTATCCTTGGCCGGTGAAACTGTGTCTTCAGAGCCCCCCTGGAAGCCTGAGCGCTGGCCTTGAAACATGCAGCTGTCTCATCATATAGTCACGTGATAGGACTAAATACGCCGGAAACGATGGATGCTGCTCGTGCTAGATATAGGATGCGGATGCCTTATTCAGCCCTGGCGTATGTTGCACGTCTGGGCACTTTCCGTGCTCCAATGACAGCGCCTAGAATGCGCTGCCATTCCTTCAGGCGAAAATGGAAAGAGCCAGTCATAGGCCCCTATCTTTTAGGCAATCGACGCATGTCGGGAAACCGACTACGAGTGGTTTAGCACATATTTGGCCCATTTGACAGCCTGTCGGCTCCTCTAATAGCACTGCTGCTATAGGCCTAAACAGGCTGCTAATTACAGGCTGCTAATTATTGGATATTCTAATTGTATATTATAGATTGATCATATAAACACCGTTTGGATATTTCACATCGTCCAGGTTCGGGGCAATCTCTTTCCTTCTTGCCCGTTCTGTTCTGACCGAGAGGACGAGCAAGGCACTCCTTTTTCCACTATACAACGTCTAGGGCCCACGTATTTTGGCCCACGTATTTTGGCATGCGCCGGCCTTGGACACGGACACAGTTCCGCTCCATCGTGGTGTCTCCTAAAGTGCCGCGACTAGTCCCGTTCCTTCTCGGCCTGCTGAACCAACGGCCACTTCGCGGAAAGACGCCACCAAGCACAGGTAGCATACTTTATTTCTTCCTGCCGTTGGGCTGCTTCGGAGTACTCCGTCTGCTTCGCACACAACTGGTACACCTGCGGGGAAAAAACAACAACACACTGTCGTATCGTCGGGAAACCAAGCCTGGTTTCCGTCGTATCTGCTCCCGTGCCACCCGTTCACGGGCTGCAGTTTCTATTTTTGCGCTCTGCTCTGCTCCCCCGTCATCGGGCTCCTCCTGTCTTCTGTCGCATTGGATGACGTTCTGGTGATGTTGCATTTTTGGCGTCGCAGCGGCGGCCCACAGCGGCCTACCCTGGACGGTCGACGTCGTATATTGGGTCGCCACATTCGTCCCACCTAAACCAGCGCTACGAGAAGACTGGTACGGCGAGCGGAAGTTGCGGAGGCGTGGGTTTGGGCTTGGGGCTTGCCTGGGGGCTGGGGACTTTTGGGGCTTGGCGACTTGGAATTTGCGGCTTTCGCTTGGGCTTCCAGGGGCTTGGGGCACCCGGTCTCTGCGCCGCCTCATCACAACACGACCTGCCTCATCTTGTAACTAGCGGGCATCTGCACGTGGCTTTTTTTTTCCCAGCATTGAGCGCAATTTGCCATTTGATGAGGCTGGCGAGGCTGTGGGCGGCGGCGCCATCCGTGGTACTGGGAACGCGCGCCCGAGCACGGCCGGCGTCCAGAGCAAGTGGCTGGCTGGCTGGCTTGGCAACGAGTACTCCATACGGAGTGCTCGTACGGAGCAGACGTGCGAGTGCAACGTCAAATCAAAAGGACCATACAGCAGAACCTGCCGGCGTCGCATCAGGCCGCATCGGGGCCGGGGCGACGCACGACGCACGACGCACGACGCACGACGCACGATGCACACGACGCAGCGTTAACGCGCGCGTTATGGTTCCAGGGCCGGCCTAGCTGTGCCCGCCCTCCGTCCGAGCCCTCAACCAAGATGGACTGAGGGCGGATTGAAGGCGGATTGGGCCCGGGCCTGCTCGCGCTGCCCCCTTTTTTTGCTTGCTTTTCCCTTCTTCTTTTTCCTTCTTCAGTCTCTTCGACGCCCAGCGTACCCTCCCCCCTGTCCCTCACGTTGCCCCCTTCCCTAGTCATTCCCTCTCTCCTTCACATGCCATGAGGACAGCGGAGCGAGCCGTTGTGACGCCCAACCAGCCAGCGCCCCCCTGCAATTACGGAGTAGATCGGGTGGAGCCGTTCACCCAGAACATCATGGCAGAACTTGCGTGATAGGAAGCTCGTATCAACGCTTGTATCTTGTAGAGTGACCGTAGGCGTAATCGTATCTTGCGCGACTTTTTGGCAGCCGAATTTTCTTGTGTTTGCTTACGTTTGCTTACCAATCCATTATTTGCTGACGAGCCGTCCCTCTCCCTTTCCACACACACTCATCTCCCGGACGGGCCGGCCATTACCGCCAGAGCGTGCGGCAGACGCGACACCAATAGCTGGTCTGGCGGCGACGCAATAGGCCGCAGATGGGGCGTTTCCGACTAACGGGAAACTTGTACGATTAGCAGCCTTTGGCCTTTGGCGTAGACTCTAGACCGCGCTGCTAGTCGTCTGGAAGATGCGGCTAAGCGCTCCTGAATTTTAACACCATCGCACGGCAGCCACGACGTACAACGTGTCGCATGCAGGCAAGAGCGCTTCTGTAGGAGCTTCGGCCTGGCGCCGATCCCTCACGTGATGTTCATCTGATCTTGTCTTCATAGCAGTTTCCCGATCCAGTGTGCATTCCTATTTCGAGGGCTGCTCTTGGCTTTTGGGCTTTCTGTCCTTTTCGCCCTTTGCCTCTGCGATTTTCCCTCGCATTTTCCTCGCATTGCTTTCTCTTTCTGTTCCCTTGCATCGCTTACCGCCCCTCCCCCCCCCCCCCCCCCCCCCCAAGCTGCGCTCCCATAGCACAGTCGTGACTCGCCACCCGCTCACAACCCCCCGGTCCATCACAGGAGTCCCGATAATAAGCTGCCATGGATTCGTGCTACAAAATGCGAGTGAGATAATACCTGGAGTGCTGAACTGGCAAAGTACAGGTACTCTGGGCGCACCCCCTGCATAATTGACCCCTCCCACACCCCTGCTATGTCTTGTCACTCGCCCGCTGGCCTCCCTCCCCCTGCCGTGGACTGGAACGGCGGCTGCAAGAGAAGACAGCCGACATGCAGGCAGACGGGCTCTCCGTACGAGTGCTTGCGGGAATCGCACTTGTTCGAGTATACTTGCGGCTGCGACGGTGCGGAGCACGAGAACGAGACAACCCTCTCACCGCGACACGAGAAGGTTAGGAGAATAGAGGAGAGGAGAAGAGGAGAAGAGGGACCCAGCGTTCCCCCAGGCACCCAAGCTCAACGGATCTTGTGGCGTTTGCACTTGTCCACAGCTGGAAGTGTGCTGGGGGAAAGGGAGGGGTAGGCGCGAGAAAAAAGGCGAGGGGGGACGCCACAAAACCCAAAGTAGGGCGCATTGTACCTTTCCCAGAAACGGGTAGAGGCTATAAACTGGCCTAGAAGCTTGGGCGAACGACAGAGCAGAGGCGCACAAATTAAGACAGCTGGGTGGCCGCCTGGGGCGTCTCTCTCTAGGTCTGTGCGTGCAGCAAAAGGCGCGCCCATGCTCGCTTTCGCTCTGGTTGGTCCTGCTCCACCGGGTCGCCAGCTTCCACGTTCGGACGACGAGACAGGGATGACAGGGATGACGGGGATGGCTGCCACGGACGACCACACAACCACAGGCACGAACGACCACGAACGACGGCAAACTACCAAGACTCTGGGCTCCCAACTCTCGACTTTGGACTTTTACTTGCAGACACTCCACACTCCACACTCCACACGCCTGCCGCCTCCGCTTGCCAGAAAGAGGCGTCCCGGCATGGTGTCGTCTGGGATTGTCTGAGATTGTCTGAGATACGACGTATGGTGTCGCCTACCCGCAAGGAACGGAGTGCTCCGTCCCAGCCAGTACTGCAATCTGCAATCTGCCTCCAATCTACCCTGGTGGATAGGGCGTCTTTGACACTTTGACTGACCGGCTTACAACTAGCGCCGGGGGTGTGCATACTATCTGTCCCAGGCAACGGAGCAGGCTTCCCTTTTGGCTCCCTGGACTCCTTTGGTGCTGGCCTACCCGCTGTTTGTCACGAGCCGGCCGAAATTTTGGAAAGACTTTTCCTTCGCGTGTGCTGACTCGAGGCGTCACCGGCAAGCACGGCCGACTCTCCACCAGCTTGCAATTTACGCGGCTGCCGTTGGCTGCGCGGAGAGTCGGACTTTTCCCTCCAGCCTGGGGAATGCGAGACATTGTCGACACGCCATTTTCGGAGAACCACCCAAACTCCATCCTGGCAGAGCCAGGCTGAATGGAGAATCAGCGGCGGACTGTTGCAGAAGGACGGCCGCCGTGTCTGACGTCTTGTGTCTGTCTGGCCAGTGGTGTGGCCGCTGTGGCAGCCGGGTGCTGTTTGGTTGCGACTGGATCTTACGACGTTGCGGTACATGACACACGGTGCCGGCAGCCGTGCGTCAACCGGCAACGATGGGCTAATGAGTTTACTGCTTAACATTTGCACTCATTTCGCAATTGCATGATCTGGCGACAGCAGCATTCTCGCACCAGAACCGCTACGATGTACTCTCGGTGCCTAATTTAATGCCTCTGGGGCATGTTGGAGGCTAAGCACTTTGGGCATTATTCCAACGAGCCCCCCACCAGGTGGAGAGAGAGGAGGGCTAGGGCGAGGAAGAAAATGGGAGACGGGGGACGGAACTGGAGGATGGCCGATGACTGGGGCTGGCAGCCAGCAATTGACAATCGACCTGGACGGCGAATCGAGGATGAATCGGCCGCCAATCGACGAGGAATTGACATGCCGACTGCACGATGACGGAATGACGACTGAATGACGGCCGACGAGTCCTCCGACAACCGCGGCACACACGCCGGAACCGCGCCCCGGTAGGCGGCTGCAAGACCGGTCAGCACCAATCAGGCAAGGGTCGTGCCTACAGCACTAGCCCCGCCTGCGCACGGGATTCTTCTTGCAGGTCGGCCGGTTGGTCTGTCGGCCTGTTGATTGTCTTCTCTGCTGGCCTGTTGCTGTCTTTGTCCCGCCCGTCTTTGCCTCGATGCATCTGCACCCGGGCTCGATCTGGCTGCTTGGACGCAGCAGGTCCTTTAGTGCTCGATTGTGCTGCGGCAAGCCTTGCCGCATTTGATAGCCATCCGGCCTTATCTCGCACAGCCTCTGCCGGTTGAGAGGCAAGGCAGTGGGCGTGCCCAGCCGGACAGTCCAAGAGTCCGCACAGCGTGCTGGCCCTGTCGTGTAGAGGAATGACCGGGTGTACAGAGTACGAGTACGTGTACAGCGTCGTTGCGTATATTGCACAACAGGGTGTCCGATCTTTCCTCACCCCCCCTGGCTCGTGCGCCGGGGAATCGCCTCATCTCTGGGTCGCTGGCTGGTTGCAGTTGAGCCGCACCTCTCTGTGTCTGTCTTTGCCTGCAATACCACGCTCTGAATTCCCTCGTCCCCCTGTCCTGTCTCTTCCCGAACGTGTCGCATTTGGGCGCACTCGCCCTGCCGACCATGATTTGCCCTCCCTTTCCTCGCGGTGCATTCCTCCAGCCCAGAGTTCGGTCCTGGTCCTTTGGCTGTCTGCTTCTTTGTCTTGGGCTCGAATTCGGTACATTACACATACACCGCATGTCTGTCTTCCTCTCCTGGCCTCTTGCGCCTGCCTAGACTCAAAAGTCCCATCTGGGAAGTCTCTCCGGGACGACAGCTCTGGTACGGCAACCCTGCCCCCACACCACCGTCACGCTACGTCGGTCTACCCTAGTGACCTTCTTTTTGGGATCCTTGCCTGGCTGCTTTTTCCTAAATAATCTTTTTTCTCTTTTTTTTCCCTTTTTTTTCTTCTTGTTTTGCTTTCTACCTCTGTCCTATTTCTTTTATGAGCTCCGAGTACACGTCTGCTGCGACCGCACTTCCGTGTCCTCCGTACTGGGTACAAGCCACCCGGGCCCAGGGCCCTCGCTCTATTGTCACCCCTCCCCCGGTATTCGCCCGCTCCACTTGCCAACCTTGTGGGTAGATCAGGACCCCCCCTTTTGCACTTGAATCTCTGAAGGAAATCTCGGCGTACCATATATGATGTACTCAGTACTCCGTCCACGTCCTTGCACATCTGGCGTCCCACAAGTGCCCGCGGCCTAGTATGCCGTCAACCCAGACACACCCTCCTCGTCCTCCACCCCATCCATATCTGCCGCCCATCCCTGTCGTGCGTGTCGTTCGTGTCGTCCCTGCTCGTCTCTGGGGTCCCTGTCCATCCCGTCCCTGTCGTCGCGCCAAGCATACGGAGTACATGTAAACAGAGGCAGCTAATGGCACTATCACAGTTCATACCTGTTCACTAGGTCCCCTTCCCCTTCCCCCCCCCCATTGAGTGGAGGTGTCTCGCCTCCCTATTTGTTCATTTGCTCTGGATCGTCTCCCGTCGCCTGTTTTTCTTCTCCGCTGAGCGACGCAGGCCCCTCGCCTTCCGATGATGATATACCTGCCTCCTCGGCCTTCCACCGCTCTCGCTACCGCCAAGACGCACACCCGCTCTCGCGCACCGCACCGCTCGCTCAATTTCTTGCTGGACGGCGTAGACAGCCTGCTGTCTGCCACCCGCCGCCCTCCTCTGCACCCGAGACAGCCCGCGGCGACGAGCCGGAGAAGCATGCGGCTGAGGACGGACCCCCCTTGCCAGCCCGCCTCCAGACTCTCCTCGCCGCTAACAAGTCCACGGTTGTCACCGTCCCATCCACTGCCCGTCTCTGCCGCCTTCGTGTCGTCCGCCGTGACTGCTTTTTGCGCCTGCTCGCGATCTGTTTTCTGATTCTTATTTTTTCTCGCCTTGCGCCGCCTTCCGCGAGCGACTGGTCATTGCTGGTCAGGACGAGGCAGGGCTATTGTTATTGGCGCGAAGCCCGTGCATTTGTTCTCGACCAGACAGTGGACAGCGCGAGGGTGCTTCCTCTTTGATATTGTGTTTTTTTTTTGCGTGGTTTCCTGCTCTCCCGATATCTGCCCACCATGGGGGACTACTATCACCGCTTTCTGTCGTCCATATCGGGCTTCGGCGTGAACTCGCTGCACGATCAGCAATTTCAGCAACAGCAGCAGCAACAGCAGCAGCAACATCAGCAGCAACATCATCGGCTCCAACATCACCCGTCCCTCCAACAGCCGCAGCAGCCGCCGCCGCCAGGAACCTATCCGCAGGCGCTCCCCCCTCATCTGCATTCCACGCCGCCGATGGCCGTTGGACCCGGCGCGGGCCAGAGCCAATTCCAGAGCCTGGGTTTCTTCACCGGCTTCCCTGAACCCGTCATCTTCAACGCGCCCAAGTCGCAGCGGCACAGAC
This sequence comes from Leptographium flavum, assembly GCA_963580335.1. Classification (NCBI taxonomy): domain Eukaryota; kingdom Fungi; phylum Ascomycota; class Sordariomycetes; order Ophiostomatales; family Ophiostomataceae; genus Leptographium; species Leptographium flavum. The sequence goes on from OY756935.1 coordinate 760,091, forward strand.
GGAAATCGGCCTCGGCGATCGACCACGTCAAGCACCGGCGTACACGGTCGGGCTGCTACACCTGTCGGAACAGGCGAATCAAGGTGCGCTTTGACCTCCCCAACAGGCCGAGAGGGAGGGGGGGAGTGGGAACGTGCTGACTGACATTTGCCAAACAGTGCGATGAGGCGCGGCCGATTTGCGAGCGTGCGTCATGCCATTTCTTTCCCCGTCTTTTTATTCCCCCCTTTTGTCCTTTTCTCCCCTGGCCAGTCTTGACGAAAATAGGTTGTAAAAAAGGCAAACGAGAGTGCGTCTATCCAGAGCCGCAGTCGAAGCAGTCGGGCGGTCTGCAGTCGTCCAAGGGCACGCCCAGCGCCAGCCGGCAGGGCAGCCCGGCGACATCGCACGGCGAAGACGAGGACGACGGCGGCGGCGGCAGCGGCATGGGGGGCGAGTGGGAGCGCGGGATGCGGCACCGGTCCGAGACACCGTCGGTCGAGGGCAAGAGTCCGTCGTCGGCCTGCTCGGGCGGCACGTCGGGCAGCTTCACGCCGGCGACGATGACGATGCCGCCGTCCGAGTCGGTCGGCGCGGACTGGAGCCACCTGCCGCGCGACGTGCAGTTCTACCTAGGCTACTACTGCGCGAACATGACGCACTACCACTACGGCATGTCGACGGACGCCGAGTCGTTTTTCCAGACGGAGCTGCCGGCGCTGGCGGTGCACAACGAGTCGCTGCTGTACGCCCTCGTCGGCTTCGCGGCCTACCACCAGATGCTGCACGACCCGACGGCCACGCTGCGGCAGTTTCTGCGCTACTACGACAAGAGCGTCAAGCTGCTGCTCGGCTTTTTGCAGCGCGCCGAGGAGCACACGCTCGGCACGCTGCTGACGATCCTGCAGCTGGCCTCGATCGAGGAGTACCTGGGCGACTGGGTCAACCTGATGGGCCACCAGCGGGCGGCGCTCGAGGTGCTGACGCAGCTGTTCACGGCCGAGACGGTCATGGGCAGCCCGACGAGCCGCGCGATCCTGCACTGGTACGCGCGCTTTGACGTCTTTGTCGGCCTGCGCGGCGGCTTTGAGGCGGCGCTGCCGCGCGCCTGGTTCACGGCGCCCATAGAATTCTACGCCGCCCAGAGCGTGGCCGAGCCGACCCGCGTCGCCTGGAAGATGGAGGAGCGGGCGGCCACGCTGCGGATCATCTCGTGGGAGATGTCCATGCTGATTGCCCGGCGCAACGGGCGCAACGGCCGCGGCGGCCGCGCCAGCGACGACGTGCACGCGGCGCCAGATGCCGCGGCGGCCGACAGGGACCGGGGCCCCGAGGCCGAGGCCGAGGAGGCCAACATCTTTTTCCAGGAGCACATGCGCATCCTCGGCGCGCTGCACGCGTGGAAGGCCGGCCTGGACGCGATCCTGCAGGCCGCCGTCGAGGCGGGCGAGAGCGGCAGCGTGGCCATTGCAGCCACTGCAGCCACAGCAGCCACTGCAGCTACAGAAGCCACCGCAGCCACCGCAGCCGCAACAGCACCGCCATCGCTACCGCTGCCCCTAGACCAGCCCCGGCCGCCGGCGTCGCTGCTGGTGACGGACTTTTCCTACGCCGTGCCGCTCGGTGACGATGACATTGTCCATCCCTACCAGCCGGGCACGCTGTACTACCCGCCGCTGTTTGCGGGCACGATGATGACGTGCGA
>OY756935.1:761974-884343 GCA_963580335.1 Leptographium flavum
TCCCCCAGACGATGCGGGAGCGCATGGCGGAACTGCTGCAGGACCCGTCGTGCACGCGCTGGTGGCTGCCCGACGACGAGGGCTTCAGCCCGCTGCTGCAGAGCGTGCGCGCGTTTGCCGACGAACGCAACGTGACGGCCGTGTCGGCGCAGGTCGAGAACCTGCGCGAGATCCGGCACGTCTTTGCCAAGATGCAGCTGGGTGGCGGTTTCGCCGACGAGGGTTCGCCGACGGGCGACTCGGACAGCAGCGTGGGCCACAAGGGCAAGGGCGTGCAGTGGTGAAGAGGACGGACGGTGGCGACGGGACGGCTGTAATCATATAATACATGCATCACGACGAACGGACCGGGACGTCGGCAGGGGCGAATACTGAGATGCATGCAGGCGCCGAGACGCGGAATTCGTAAAATTCACATACAAGACCACTCATTGGCTTGTCCGCCTGGGGGGGGGCAAAGGAAAGGAAATGCAAAAAAGCGTGCTGATGCCTGTCTAAGCAGCCTCGTTCTCGGCCTCGGCCTCCACCACCGTCTCGGCCTCGGAAGCGGCATCGTCCGACTCGGACTCTTCCGCCTCGGATTCCTCCGACTCCTCCGACTCCTCCGACTCTTCGGATTCCTCTGCATCTTCTGCATCTTCTGCATCCTTTGCCTTGGCTACCGCCTCTCCCTCGTCGTCCTCCACGGCCTCCTCCGGCGCCGTCGCCACCTTCTCGGCAAAGTCGCTGTGGACCGTCGTGTTCGCGGCCGTCGGCGCAAAGTCGACCACGCTCGTACTCGCGAGGCTGGGCGCGGCGAGCACTGCAGCCTCTGCGGCGTCTGCGTCTGCGTCGGCGCCTTGGTCCTCTTTGGTCGCCGCTGCGGTGGGCTCGGTGGCGGCCGCAGTCGGCGCCTCAGGGACCTCTCGCGACGTGGGCGCGACGGGCGTCTCTGGCACGTCATCCCCAGCAGCTGGCGCTTTATCGCGCGCAGCCGTCGTGGCAAAGGGCGGCACGACGGACGCCGACCGGGGCAGGGGCAGCGCCGAGAGCGGCAAGTTGGCCCCCGCGGCAGCCGCGCTGGCCGCCAGCTCCTCGTCCTGCTCGAGCACCGTGGTCACGGCGCTGCCCGTCGACGGGCTGCTGCGGATGTGGCGGCGGGTGTTGGTGCGGCCGGCGGCCTGGGCGCGCTCGTCGTCAAAGTCCATGGCGCCGGTGCCGCTGCTGCCCCGGCGGCCTGTGGCGAGTCCGACCGCCCCCCCCTTGTTGCGGTCGCCGAGAGCGGCGATGGAGAGCAGGCCAGGCACGTGCTCGGACGGGCCGGCGCGGTCGTCGGCGGCCGACAGGGGGGTACCGGCGACAATGGCGGCTGGCACGACGGCGGCGGCGGCGGCCATGTCGAGGCCCTCGGCCTCGGGCGGCAGCTTGTAGTTCTCGGCAGGCAGCAGGTCGTACATGTCGCAGACGGTCTTGAAGAGCAGGTAGAGGCCGGTCTGGCCCTCGACGGCCCAAAAGACGCCGCGGTGCTGGAACCAGGCGTGGGCAAAGATGCGGTGCAGGCGCCGAAAGACATTGGTCAGGTTCTTGGCGGCGGCCGCCTTGTCGTGCGGGTCGGCCAGGACGAAGCGGCTGGGGAAAATGGTCGGGTTCGTGACCACGTTGGCCGCCCAGTCGAGCGTGTGGCAGCAGTAGTCAATGGCGCAGCACGACTTGGGCTGCTCGTGCACGGCGCACAGAAACTGCCACTCGGACGCGCGCATCTCCGGACACGTCGCCGCGCTGCACGGCGGCGTGTCAAAGAGGAAGCCCACCAGCAGGCCGTTGCACTGCGCCACCAGAAAGCGGCACAGCTCGTACAGCCACAGCGTGCGGTCCATGCCGGCAGGCGGCAGCGCTAGCGTGTGCGCCGCCGCCCGCCCCAGCGGCTGCGTCCCGTTGGCCGTGTGGTGGTAGTGCAGTGCCGCCAGGTGTTCCTGCAGCTGAAAGGCCGAGTCCAGCTCGTGCAGCGGCACCAGCGGCGGGCCCACTGCAAAGTCGGCCGCCCGCGTGCCCGGATGGATGCGCCGCCGCGCGTTGGCCTCCAGCGCCGTCTGCTCGCGCTGCAGCTCGGCCGGCGAGGCCAGCCCGCCGCCACCGCCACCGCCACCGCCACCGCCGCCACCACCACTGCTGCCGCCACTGCCGCTGTCACTCCCAACCCCACTGCCACCGCCCGTCGACGACGGCGGTCCGATCTGGATCTCGGCGGCCGGTGGCGGACTCGGCAGCCGCGGCGAGCTCGGCGGGACCGCCATGCGACCGTGTGGATACAGGTGCTGTGAAAATGAGGGGGGAGTTCCGATTCGTGTGCGTGTCGTGGTCTCGTCAATCGTCGGTCGCGTGTCGTCGGTCGTGATAGTCGTTGTCGAAAGGAAATGTCGCCAGACGCGCCTGGCGCTAAAAAGTTGCAACAGTGCGGCTGATCTCACGTGAGGATCTATTACATAATCACCGAATACTTTCTTTGCGCACGTAGCTTTGCCTCTCTTACACCTCTACACTCTACCACCAACACGATGGATGACGACGATTTGCCGCCTGTGCTGGTCGCCGATGAAGAGCTGCCACCCGCGCTGGTCGACACGGCCGACAAGGGCGACCAGGAGCCGGAAAAGCGTGCCAAGGTGCCGCTGACGATTGTGACGGGTACGTCGGAGCGGACAGACGAGCGGCGGGCTGCTCACACGCACAGGCTATCTCGGCGCCGGCAAGACGACACTGCTCAACTATATTCTAATGGCCCAGCACGGCAAGAAGATTGCCGTGATTATGAATGGTGCGTTGCGCGTGCGAACGGAGGACTCTCTGATGATTGCTGACATAATCAGAGTTTGGTGACTGTACGTTTCGAGACCAGGGATAAGAGACAGGAGACAGGAGACAGGAGACAGAACTGACGGGCAGCCGTCGACATTGAAAAGTCGCTCACGGTGAACAAGAACGGCGAGGCGGTCGAGGAGTGGCTGGACGTCGGCAACGGCTGTCTCTGCTGTTCGGTCAAGTGTGTTTGTTGTTGGTCGACGCACAGGGACGAGGCGGCTGGACTGACAGACGTGTAGGGACACCGGCGTCAATGCGATTGAATCGCTCATGGAGAAAAAGGGCGCCTTTGACTACATATTGCTCGAGACGACCGGCCTGGCCGACCCCGGCAACCTGGCGCCGCTCTTCTGGATGGACGACGGCCTCGGCAGCTCCATCTTCCTCGACGGTATCGTCACGCTCGTCGACGCCAAGAACATTCTGCGCAGTCTGGACGATCCGGCCGGCCAGGTGGAGGAGGACCGCGACCACGAGCACGACCACGGCGACGGCCACGACCACGGCCCCCTCATGACGACGGCCCACGTGCAAATCTCCCACGCCGACGTCGTCGTCATCAACAAGGCCGATCTCGTCGACGCGGCCGGACTCGCCCGCGTGCAGGACCGCGTCCGGGCCATCAACGGCCTCGCCACGATCCACATCGCCACCCAGAGCGCCCTGCCCCAGCTCGAGGGTGTCCTGCTCGATCTGCACGCCTACGAGACGGCCGCCGCCGTCGAGCGGGCCACCCACCAGACCTGCCACAGTCATTTGGATCCGGTGTGTCTGTGATCGTGGCGCCGTTGTTGTCTCTGTTGCTGACTTCGCAGACCATTTCTACTCTCGCCATCGACCTCGGCATCCTGCAGCCGCCCCAGATCACCAAGCTCGACGCCTGGCTCCGCGACGTACTGTGGGAAGGCCGACTGCCTGTCGCCGACGCCGTGACCGGCTTTGCGTCCGGCTTTGAGATCCACCGCCTCAAGGGACTGCTCGTGCTGGCCGACGGCACGCAAAAGATCGTCCAGGGCGTCCGCGAGCTGTTTGAAATCTTTGACGCGCCCGCGCCCGCTCCCGACGAGGGCCCTGCCTCGAGCAAGCTCGTCCTCATCGGCCGGCGGCTGGGCGACTTTGATTTTGCTCACAGCCTGCGCCAGAGTGTGTAGACAAACAATGCCACAAAAAGACAATGGAGTCGCCCAAAGTGACTGGTCGGCCCATGACGTCTATACAGTGTGTGAGCGGGGTATGCACGGCCCCTTGTACAAGTACCGTAGAAAGGCTATTAGCTAAGCCGCGCTAGCCTTTTCCCTCCTGCTTCCTGTCGTGTTCACAGCCGCAAGCGCCTCGATTCACGACAAAGACCGTCACCACGCAACGTCCCACACACCTGCCGCCCAGCCTGTCCACGCACCACGCCTGGGACCCCGCAAGACTCTTCTTGCTCTCGCCTGTCCCCCCCCGCGCCCTGACGGCTGACCGTGTCCCCTCGCAAACACGCCCACACGCGCATCCCCCTCCAAGGCCCCGATTGAGCTTTTCGCCGTTCGTGCCTTGCTTGTTGTTTGCCGCCCTTGTTTGCTCGACAACGTGTTGACGCCCCGACGATTTCTCGACCTTCGAGCACGCCCGCACGACCAAACAGCCCTCTCGCCCAGTATGAACCGGCCAGGTAGGCACGCGGGAACGCGGAGAGCCTTGGGCGCCTATCGAGGGATGAGCAGAAGCGCCAGACGACAGACGACAGACGACAGACGACAGACGGCAGGTGACAGCAGCAGCGGCAGACAGCAGACGACACACACGCATACACACACACACATACGCACAGCAGATGGCCAAGGCAATCTGTCGTAACGGCAAAGCTTCCATCTGCATTGTCGCGTGGACAAACGACAAGCCTGCCTCGACGTGTGCACTGCCTGCCATCACCATCGCCGCTGCTGGCGCCGTCTATCCCTGCAGGGTCTCGACTCTTCACTCTGCTCTCCCTGGCCCCAGCGCGCTCTCCTCTTCTCTCCCCTTCCCCCCCTCCCTCTACATGGTCTAATGTTGCACAGTAGGCGCCCCTCAGTCGCTGCGTGGCTTACCCAGTGGCTTCAACGCACAACCGCAGCCCATGCCACCGGTACGGTCCGTGTCTGGCCGTCTGCCCAACGGGAAGCTGGGTACGTGCGACGGACAGAGGAGCACGAAAAGCACACGCAAACAGACAGCTAACCTTGGCAGGCAACAATGGTCCCGGCTGGGCCTTTGGCTCAGGCGTGCCGCTGGGCAGCGCCGCTGTCCAGAACCCGGCCCGGTCACAGCCAATGGGCGGCAATATCAGCTTTGCCCAGAGCCTAGGCGGTTCACAACCGGCGACCCCTCTGGACCTGTCGTACGTCCTGTCCTCACCCCCTTCGCTTTTCATCTCTGACCCGGCCCCGGCAGTGAATTCCCCTCGTTGTCCAACAACGCGCAGATGGCTAGCAACGGCCAGTCATCCCTCTGGTCCTCAGCCGGCTCCCGGAATATCGGCCAGGGTATCCAGCGCGCCTCCACCAACCCGCTCGCTCCACAGCAGCAAGGCCACCAGGAGGATATGTTTGGCGCCGTGTCCCGTCCACCGAACCAGAGCTCAGGCTCGTTCCGCTTCGGCCAGGTCGCTGCCTCGACACAGCCGGGCAGCATCGACGACTTTCCACCACTCAACAACCGCGCCTCGGCGGCCGGCGAGATTGGCCAGGACCGCAGCCAAAGTCTCATGGCCGGCGTCACCTTTGGCGCCCAGCCGCCGGCTGCCACTGCGCCGATCCCGGACGGCCGCAGCGGAAACGGCCTGCTTAACGCGCTCTCCGCCAACTCCCGTTCTGGGGCGGAGGCGCGGGCACCAGTTGGTGAGTGTTGCGTAGAAGAAGGCTGTATCAACGGCACGCAATTCGTACCAACATAGTGCTCCCTCCTTGGCCTATGCTAACAAGACAGGCACGCGGCCGTCCGAGACAAGAGGCTTGGCAACAGAAGACGACGGCCGGAGCAAGTCGTCGGGCTTTGCAGACGGCCGGACGGCGCAGCCACCAGCAGCAGACGCGGCGCCAACACCAGCACTGGGATTGGCACCGACAGGCGCGCGGATGGGCCTCGGTGCGATTGGCATCGACGGGGCAAAGGCCGGCAGCGATGCCAGCCAGGCCGTGGCCAGCGCAAAAGATCCGCTGGCCGGCATGGCGCCGACAGACAAATGGGGCATGAAGGGTCTGCAGGCACTCATCACCAAGGACCCCAGCTACAGTGCGGCGCTCTCTGGTCTGGCCGTGGACCTCAGCACCCTTAACGTGGACCTGGCTACTACCGAGTGCGTTTCCCCTGGCGGCAAAGCGTGTGACAAGTTGGGACCAATGCTGACGTGCGGCCGCCCACAGGATGCTGTCGACACAGGTTTACTCGATCTTTGACGGCCTGGGGCCGCGGCCAGCCGTTCCCAAGTTCCGCCTGCCCGAGTGCTACAAGGTGTCCAACGTCGGGCCGATTGAGAACAAAATTACGAGCTTCAACGAGGAGACGCTCATGTGGATCTTTTACTCGTGTCCCAACGACATTAAGCAGCAGTTGGCCGCGATTGAGCTGTAGGTGGACAGGCCAGCACGATCCTGCAGACCGCAAACTGCAGACCACAGACCACTGACTGACCGACAGGACGAACCGCAACTGGCGCTGGCACAAGCGACAGCAAATTTGGCTGACCAAGGACGACATGATGATGCCACAGGTGCTCAGCCAAAGCCACGAACGGGGATTCTACATTATTTGGGATCCCGTAAATTGGCGGAAAGAGCGGGTATGTTGTTGCGCTCTGTGTTTTTGGGGTGTTTTTTTTTTTCATTGGATCCTTGCCCCGAGCCTTTCTAACTGTCTAGACCACCCGCGAGATCACTCTCAACTATGCCGACCTGGACAACTCGCCCATTTCCACATCAGGGGCTGTCTGAGTTTGTTCGGCCTGCTCTGTGGCAGCATCTTTTGCATCATGTTTAGGGTCCGGGAGCCGCAAAGGAGGCGGACATCTCCAGCATCATGTTCATCGGCGGTCGGGCTGTGGCTATTCTGCTTTGTGTATTGTTTGGCTACGGCCCTGGGTGTAGAATCGGAAATCATATTAGCCTTGGCAAGGGATTCACTCCTACTGTTCTGCCGTGACTGCACTGTGATGCACTGTGATGCACTGTGATGCCCCGTGACTGCTCGATTTTCATCTGTGTATTTCTTCTCCCTTTTGGAAGTGCTGCAGACATGGTCACGTCTGCAGGAAAAGCCCTTTGCACGAGAGCCGCCCAGCAAGCCCACACGAGGGCGAAAACAGCTGTTCTTGCGCCCATCCCCAGTAAAGAACAGAACGGAAAGACGGTGCGCAAAGATCGGGAGTAAAAGGGGCAAAGAGCAGGCAGCCTCGCCAGAGGATGAACAGCATGCTTTTAAACGGCGGGCGATCTGAAGCAAAAACGGAAAAGGAGAAAAGCATGGCATAAAACGGAAAAAGAAGAGGGGAAAAAGGGAAAGGACAAAGGAAGAGAAAAAAGAAAACCCTGCACAACAGCCACGGCATACATAAACGAGATATCCCAACCAGACCAATGCCTCCGCCTCCATGTCAATGCCTCAATGCCTCAATGCCACGAGCTGTTGCCACCCATGAACCCCTCTTCCAGTGTCCGTTCCTCCAGCGTCCGGATAAAGTCGCGGTTGCTGCTCCGTCCGGAGTTGCTGCTCCCGCCGGCGCTGGCGGTGGTCATGTTGGTCGCCAGATTGCTGCTGCCAATGCCGACGCCGCCCATCTGCGTTACCCGGCTGCCCCGGCGCGCCGGCCGTCCTGACTGGTCCAGCCCGCCCAGGCCGTCTGCCGGTGGCGGGTAGTATGCCGGGCTCGGCTGCAACCGGATCGGTTGTGTCGGGTCCAAATGGCTGGCTACCCGCTGAATGGCCGCCGGGATGCCGCTCATCTGCTGGTCCATGGTCGATGAGCGCTGCCTTGACCGCGAGGTGCTGGGGACGGTTTGCTGCTGCTGCTGCTGCTGCTGATACTGGTGCTGCTGCGGTGCGTTCAGTGCCGTGCCATAGCCCCCGGAGGAGCCCATGGGTGCTGCTGGCATCGCGCCGTACTGGCTCGGCTGAGCTGATCCGTACGGTGGCGGTGTCGGCTGCGTCGGAACATGGCTGCTGCTGGGAGCGTACATGTTCTGGTTGCCGTACATGGCCGGCTGTGTCTGAACGTGCATGGCCTGCTGCGGCGGTGCGGCCGGCTGCTGCACATACGCGGCCGCGGGCATGGAATAGGAGTTTTGTGCAGCCGTGTTGGCCTGGACCTGTGCAGCCTGCGCGGCCTGCGCGCGTTGCTTGCTAAGGGCCTCGGCCTGCAGCTGCTGCTGGGTGCCCGGGGCCGGCGACCGGTTCAGCGAGCTCGTCTTGAGGTTCATCGGCGGCACAAAGGGACCTGTGAACTTTTGCTGCGTGATAAAGGGGTGCAGCTTAGCCTGCTGGGGCGACCATCGCTCGAGGGGGTTGATGTTGAGCAGGCCGCGCACGAAGTCGATGAATGCGATCCGGTTGTTCATTTCTAACGCGTGAGTCCATGTCCAAAGAAGGCCCAGTCCGGCAACGACTTACCTCGGTCGATCTCGCTCTGCTTCATATTCTTGCGCGGCATCGGGTACGACTTGATAATCTCGGGCAGCGTCGTGGCCTGGAAGTAGCGCTTGCTGGGCTGCTCCTTGGTGCCGTGCTCGCGCGAGTACTGTTCCATGGACTTGAGGTGGTAGGTGCGGCGGCCAAAGTCGTCGGCGCGGCGCTCAAAGAACTCGCCGGCCTGCTTGCCCACCTCGATCATCCAGTTGGGCGGGTTGCCGAGCATCTCGACAATGCGCATGACCTGGTTGTACTCGGACGAACCTGGGAAGAGCGGCAGGCCGAGGAAGAGCTCGACGACAATGCAGCCCAGAGACCACATGTCAATAGCCGACGAGTAAGGAAGGCCCAGCAGCACCTCGGGCGAGCGGTAGAAGCGCGACTGGATGTAGGTGTAGACCGTCTGGCGCTCGTCGCAGGCAGAGCCAAAGTCGATAATCTTGATAATCGGGCTCTCCAGGTTCTTGAGCAGAATATTCTCGGGTTTGAGGTCGCAGTGGATCAGGCGCGCCTTGTTGAGCAGCGCCAAGCCGTTGAGCAGCTGCTGCGCAAAGACACGGACCAGTGTCGTGCTCAGGCCGCGGAACTGGTTTTGCTTGATCAGCTCGTACAGGTTGACGCTCAGCAGCTCAAACACTAGGCACAAGTGTTGGCGGTGGATGAACGTGTCCTTGAGCCGCAGCAGGTGGTGGTCGTCGTTCTTGTCGAGCTTCGTGTTGAGCAAGTCGAGGACCGACACCTCCATCATGCTCTGGTTGAAGTAGGCAGTCTTGTTCTTAATAACCTTGACGGCGACGACCTCTTGCGTCTTCAGGTTTTGGCACTTAACCACTTGCCCAAAGGTGCCCTGGCCGAGGACGTCGAGGATGAGGTAGCGGTTTCTGTAGTAGCATGTTAGTGCACGTCGTGCAGACGAACAAGAAGAGAACGCACTTGTGCCCTGCCTCTTCCGAGCCGAGAATGTCGTTAACATAAAGAATGTAGTCGCTGTCCTCGTTGTCGAAACCGTCGTTCTTGACGCCCTTGCTCGGCTTCGTCAGTACTCGCCGTGGGTTGCGCGACGACTCGTATTTGAAATGCGGATTGCAGATGCGGTAAGTCCCGGGCAAGTAGACCGTAAGGGCTTGCAGTGGCTGCCTTGTCAGTCTCGTCTGCATCGTCTGTCCCTACACACACAACTCACGCTGATGAACCCCCCCTCGGGATTGGCTCTCCGGAAAGCCGGCTGCGTGTTGACCTTGGGCCGTAGATCGGTTGTGGCCCGCAGCTTCTTGAACTCGGGAACGGGCCCACGTTGGCTGACGATGGTGCCGCCTCCACCGCCGCCACCGCCGTTACCACCGTTCATTCCGCCATTCAAGTTGTTAAGGGCGGTCGACGCCATCTGCGGGCGCCGCGGCGATTTGTGCTCGCCATAGGTCCCATCCAGCGGTGTCAAGCCGGCCGAGCTGGGTGAGTAGAGGCCGGCACTCGAGACTGGGTTGATGGGCGGCAGCATGGGTGGTTGCTGCTGCTGCTGCTGCTGCTGCTGCGGCTGCGGCTGCGGCTGGGGCGGCGGAGGACCCTGTGGCGCCTGGCGGCTGCTGCTATAGTATGGGCTCTGTGGATGGTAGGGACTGCTCTGTGTGGAGTAGTCGTGTGTCCGTGCGGGCGATCGAGTCTGTGGCTGTGACGAGGGGATGTACTGACCCGCCGCATTGACGGCGGCCGCAGCGGCGGTCTTGGAACTGTAGGGCGTGTAGGGTGACGTGGGCGACTGGATCTCCATGGGCGAGTAGCGCTGGGCGGCCGACGAAGGCTGCTCGAGGGAAGACTGCAGGCTAGACACGCGGCCGACGCCGCTGACGGCGCCGCTGCCCGAGAGCTGCTGGTGGTGATGCGGCCGGATCGGGTACTTGACGCCGGCATAGGGATCGTGATGGCTGGCGGTGGCTGTGGTGGCATCGTGCATCGAAATGTCGCCGTTGCCGTCGCGGCCGCCGAGGCTCGTCGGCACTGTAGCCGCCATGGGCGATCCGGCCAGGCCCAGCGAGCCGTAATGTTGCTGGGCCGCGGCCGCTGAGAGAGTCTGTGGCGGCTGCGATGCTGCCGCGTAATCCCGTCCACCTAGCTGGCTTCCGCCGTTGTATCGTCGCGAGCCGCTGCTGGGCGGCTCAGAGTACGTCGGCCATTGGTCCATAGTGGTGAGACAAAGAGTCGTCTGGCGATGGCGTCGGCATCCACGTCGTTGGCGTCGTGCGCTGCGATCCCGCGGCGGTTGTCGTTGGTGTGTGGTCGCTGCCGTGGTGTCGTGGTGGGCGAGTCGAAATGTCGCTGACAAAAGTGAGCAAATGGCGAAAACGGTCGAGGGAAAAAGAAAAAGAGAGCTAAAGCTGAGAAGCTCGAGTCAGATTCCACCTGGCGATAATGGCGTTGGGCAAGCAGCCGCGGGAAAATGATGGACGCACAACGGCTTGCGCGGCAGGGGCCCCGTCGATTGAGAGGACCTCGCAAATGGGTGCCTCGTCGTTCGCGTCGTGGCAGCCGACGGCGATGGGAACTCGGCGGGTTGTGGTTTTTATGGCGTTGTTTATTTTTATTTTCGCTCAGAGGGAGAAATGAGGGGAGGTGGGAAGGCAGAGAGGGGGCCGCTCGTTCAGGAAGGAGAGCGAGGGGAAACAGGATGCACCTCCCCTAACATGGCCCGCTAGACAGCATAGCAAGTCCCAGCATAGCAAGTCCGCTGGGGGCACTGTACGACTGTCCTTTTGTGGCTGACTAACCGCCAACAAAGACGCTGGTCCACAAGCCAAATATGGGGGGCCACTCTGCCTCCTCGTCAGCGCTTTCCGTCCTGCGCCGCCGCAGTTCCGTTTCTGTCCCGTCTGCTTTCGTGTCTGTATTAGTGTTGGCGCCGCTGCTCTCCTGCGACCGCAGCATTCCATGCCGTTGCTTGGATTACGCCAGCTTGGGGACTTTAGCCGCCGTGGCCTCCACGGCCAATCAGCATCGGCGAAACCCGGATTTCACCTAATGGACGTTTTGATGCCCAAGCTGGCTGTAATTGGCAATTGGCATTTGTGGCATGTAAAGTATCTTTCGGGGACAATGGCCCAACGCCACGTCTGTTGTCTCCTTTTTGCGTTGCTTTTCCGGATCAAAGGGATGGCGGTCGCGCTGCAGCCCAATTCCAACCTGAAACTCCTGTAGTAGCGCCTGTGGTGATGTAACTGATAGCAGAAAATGGCTCGGTAAAAGCAGAGGATCGTCGTGTTTGTAATCATCCAAAAACGTCTCGAAATCTCCAAATCAGGCATCCCGCGGGTAATGGTCATAACGACGTAAGATACACAAAGAAAATGCCTCGGCTGCCAGCAGAAAATATAGGCCCATGCCAAGCCGTGACAGAGAAAACAGGCCATCACGCTGGATGCGCCAAAGAGAGAAGATGACTCGGAGACAGACCGCAAACGGATACGATGGGCTTGAGCACAATCTGAAAATGGAAACTGAAATCTGAATCAAATAGCCAGACACTGCCCAGACATGGCCGCCAACAACGCATTCGGCAAACAGTTCTTTTAGAATTCGTTGCGCAACTTGGAGCTTTGATGCTGGAAGGAATCAAGGAAATGACACAAGGCTAGCTTGACTGCCTGAGCACAAGCGCCTGGGAAAGGAGAACAAGCAAAGGCTGGCCTCGAAAAGAGCCAACAAAAACCAAAAAAAAAACGAAAGCGTAACCGTTTGGAAAAAAAAGGCAACACAAAAATATCATTTGTCGTGTCGAAACCAAACCATGCGTAAACGCTCAAGTGTCAGTAATTGTTGAAGCTGTTGCTGTTGTCAAAGCCCGGCGACGAAAGCGTCTGGGGCCGTTGCGGCTGTGCACCCTGCTGTCCCGGTAGCTGGTTGCGGCCGTATCCGCCGCCGCCGCCAGAGCCGTGTTGGCTGCCGTTGTTGCCGCCACCGTTGTAACCCATGTGCGCCTGTCCGTTGTAGCCAACCGGGGACTGCGCCGTCGGGGCTCCGCCGTAATTGCCGCTCTGCTGGCCGTTTCCATACTGTGCTGTGCCTGGTCCGTCAGCCTGGACCCCGTATATCTGGGTCGGTTCTAGCATACCACCGTATTGGGGGAAGAAGGTCGTCGGCGTGCCGGGATATTGGCCCGGTGGCGTAGCGCTCTGCGGGCTGCCGTACGACTGCTGGGCGGGATCGAAACCTTGCGCGCTCGGCGTTTTGTCCTTACCCCACTGATAATGTTAGAAAAAGAGAGACAAGGTCAACAATTGACAACGTACGCTGCACTTTAGGGGGCGCCCGTTGACGTTGTAACCGTTGAGCTGGCAAATAGCCATGGCGGCATTCTCGTGGGAGTCCATCTTGACAAAGGCAAAGCCGCGGTCGGACTGGAAGCGCGACTCGACCACGTAGCCAAAGTTCTGGAACAGCGGCACCAGGTCGTTCTGCGTCGTATAGGGCGTCAGGTTGCCAACATAGCATGTGGCCTGCCACGTGGGCGTCTGGTTCACCACCATGTCGTAGCTGTTGATGCCCTGCGTCGGAAAATGGTGGTGGCCAAAGGGCGTTGTCGGCGTCATGCCCACTTGCTGCAACGCCTGCTGTTGGGCCATGGATGGCTGTCCCTTCTGGTTGGCCCAGTTGCAGCGGATGGCACGCGACCCGAGCCACTCGCCATCCATCGTGCTCAGCGCCTTTTCGGCGTCTGGACGGTCGCGGAAGGCCACAAAGCCGTATCCGCGCGACCGGCCTGTCTTCATGTCCCACATGACGCGAGCCTCGGAGACGGACCCAAACGCGGAAAAGGCCTGCATCAGCACCTCGTCGTTCACTTCGTTGGACAGGTCGCCCACAAAGATGTGGAAATGCCCTGAAGTGTCCTCCTTGCTTGTCGTGTTGGACTGGTATGCCCAGTTGACACGGATTTCCTGTTGTCATCAGTATCCCTTGCCCGGCAGTACCTTGCGGCTCGGCCACCTACCGACTGGTGCACCCGGCGGCCGTTCAGGTTTTGCATGGCCCGTTCCGCTGCGCCGGGATCATCGTACTCAACAAAACCGTAGTTGTATCCCTTGGCCTGCATGAGTTAGAGGATTTTCTACGACTGCTCATGAGGTCTCCTATAGGCCGACCGACACGTACGTTCTTATCGGGGATAATCTTGACGTTCTGCACATGCCCGCTGGTCTCAAAGATCTGGCGCAGAACATCCTCGGTTACGCGCTGGTCCAGGCCGCCGATGTAGAGCGCTCGCTTGTTAGGCTCGGGCGCCGAACGACGGGCAAAGCTACCGGAACCAGTGGGCGACATGAGACCCGAGTCACCGCCCATCGGCGAGGTGATGGCCGTTGGGATCGGGTTTGTGTTCTGCGGAATGTGGAGGGGAGGAGGCGGCAGAGCCTGGCCGTTCGGGTTGCCGACGACGCTCGAGGGACCGTTGTCAGCCATTGTAGTGGATGTTGCGGTGATGCGATGTTGTGTGTTGTGTGTTGTGTGTTGTGTGTTGCGTGTTGCGTGTTGCGTGTTTCGTGTTGCGGGTGTTGTGGGTGTCGTGAGGTTGTTTGACGTTGACAGAAAGGTGCGAAAGAGTTCGTGACAAGAGGTTGTTGGTGACGCTGTGTCGTTATATGATACAGAGGTCCAAAAAGAAGACAGGAGAGGAAATATATCGTCGGCAGTGGCGAGCAGGGCTAAGAAAGAGCACACACTGTTAGCAAGAAGCTCTTGAGACCGTCGACGTGGGGTCTAGAAAAATCAGGTGATTCCGGGAGCATGCTGGGTATTCAAACGGCCGAGACATTGAGAAGCAAGGACACAAAAAAGACTATAACGAAGAGCGCCGACAAAAAATTCGACGTGGACCTACCTAGAGCGTGGGAGGCGTGGGAGATACGTTGGAGGGGCGTCGGGCAGAGGGGGACAGCTCCACAGAGACGAGGCGGCAGGGCGCAGCTCGAGAGAATTGGTGATCCGAGAAGGCTGAGCCAACAAGCAGCAAACCAATGGCAGGGCTGCAGGTGGGAAGTGGCAGGAGCGAGGTCGGCTGAAAAAGTCGGGTTTTGCGATCCGGGAGGACAGACGGAACGAGGACAAGGAGAGCGGGCTGCGAAGATAAGGGTGCCTGCAGGAGAAAGAGCAGAGGCAGAAACCGAGACAATAAAGACAGGTTGGGCCAAGGAGAGGGAACAGAGGAACAGAGGGAACAGAAGCAAGGCGAGACCGGGAAAACGACGACTCCGCTGAAAAGCCGAAAAGCTGACAAGGAAAGCGAAACCGCAGAACAAGAAAACGGGACGATGGTGCTGTTCAGGAGGAAGAAGGGAAAAGAGCAAGAAAGTGGGTGGGGGAAACGCGAGGACAGGACAGAGATTTTAAATTCTTATAACAGAATAAGACGGCAAATAAGTCAATAAAAGAGAGGGGGTGCAGCCTGGACGAGGCATCGAGGAGGGAAGACGAGGGGAAGAACGGAGCAGCAGTTTCTTGCACGGGACGGTGAGCCTAGCGCTGCTTTGATGTGTCCGTTAGCGTGGGCCAGGAGCAGAGTTAGGGGCCCAGAGGGGCAGATTACAGCACGGCAGAGGTGTGTCAAACGCTGCAGAACGTCGTAACGGTGGACCGTTAGGGAGTACGTAACCGCAACGTAGCTTCGAGGCACCTTATCGAGGGCCTGCCACGGCCCGCTTTGTCGTGTTTGGTGTCTGGTGATTGGTGTTGGCGAGCCGCCCAATGGGTCGCCGTTGAGGCGCTTCCGTCGCTTTGCATCGTGAAACGTATGCACTGGGCTGTGGCGCTGCATAGCTCTTATGAATACAGATTGCTCGTACGAGCCTGCATTGGCCAGGGCGTCTGGGCAGTGCGGCCGACAATGCTTCTGGCGGTGACATCCGCGGTGAGTGGAATTACACGTAGCTTGTCGCAATCTGCTTTGCCGTCACAAATCTCTCCAATTTAACTGCCTGCCACAGCACTGATCACCGCAACACGTCACTGTTTTAAATACCATGTGCTGAACTTTGTCAAGCCACTGCGCTATCCGTCTCCCGACGCTCATGTGCACGCTTTGCCGCATTGGGCCCGGAGCTAAACGGGACCCACTCCATCACCACCGACAAAAAGTACGCGGGGAAGTCTGCGACACGGTCCGACCTCTGCCTCTCGGACACGCACCCCTTCCACCCTCGACCCCAACCTGGGCCGCGCCCGATCATAGATCTCGTATCTGCCCGCATGGCCGTATAGAGCAGGCCATAGCTAGCTTCGGTGCCCTCCGCAGAAATGGCGGCCTCACGGTCCAACTTTGACCCCCTCGAGCAGACGATCAATGAAGTGGTGCGTGCCTGTGTGTCTGCCTTCTCGGCACTCTTCTCGTACTTGCATGAGCATCTGACATTAGCTCTTTACAGCTCATCCATGTCGGCAAAACGATCCGCGCGCAGACCAAGAGCGGCCGCCGCTCCATCGCCCTGGCCAGCGCTGCCAAGATCAACGAAGCCAACAATGCCTTCAACTCCGCACTCGACGTGACCGAGGCCGATATTGTACGTGCGCGGGACTTGGGCATGTTTATCTATACAGTTCTAATGGTTCTGCCGCGTTTAGCTGCGTGCTAAGGCCACACTGCACCGGGACCTCGAGCTGCTGCGTGCTCGAAAGAGCGCCGCCGCAGTCAAGCCGGAACCTGCTGCGGTCCAGCAAGCGCCGCCGGCGCCAATGGATGTCGACGTGGAGGAGCCTCCGAGCGCCGCCACCAAGATCAAGTCCGAAGCACAGACCGACGCGGCACCGAGCGCCGCCATGGCCCCCTTTCCCAACATGGAGTTGGACTCGCCAACGCTCGTCCCGAAACCGCCACCAACAGTGACCGCTGCCGTTCATCCACCGCCAGCCAAGCCGGCCAAGCCACCCACGGTCAAGAAGGAGTCGCCAGTGCAGACGATGAAGCCATCCCCGCCGGCGGCGGTGGCAAAAGCAAACAAGGCGCCCATCAAGACCGCAAAGGTGCCGTCACCGGTGCTATCGCGATCCACGGCCTCCCCGGCCGCTACAAAGCTGCCATCGCCGACGCTGATCCGGTCATCCGTCGCATCACCGATCGTAGTCAAAGCATCGCCCCGGCCGATGACGCCGGTGCCGGCGCCTGTTCCTCCGGTACAGCTGGCCATCTCACTGTCCTCGTCCTCGTCGCCAATCCTCATCACCTCCCCGGTGGTCACCGAAAAGGCACCGGCAGCTTCGCCTGCCGTCAAGGTTCCCCTGCTATCCAAACAGGTGGTACCAGCACCACAACCGCCAGCACCCATTCCGGCCAAGGCCCCGAAACCAATCACTGCTCCTCCGGCGGCTCCCCCAGCGGCCATGGGCACGGACATGGACGACATGAATATGGATGCCTTTTTTGATCTCTCCGGATCGGCAACGGCGGGCGACCACGATCTTGGCTTTACCGACATGCAGTTTTCCCTGGTGCCAACTGGCCATGACGACGCCGCGCACCATCTACCGCAGCATGTGTCCGTGCCGTCGTCAGCGCCTGTGCAGTCGCTGCCGCAACAGCCAAAGCAGCAACCGATGCAGCAGCAGCAACTGCAACCACAACTGCAAACATCACAGCCAGCTTTCCATATCCCACAGCCGCCGCCTCCCCCGGTCCTGGACGACTCGGAGTTTGACGTGGAAAAGTTCGCAGCCGACGCGGCACAGAACCTGATGATGGACACGGCGTTTCCCTCTGGTCAGGTCAGCGCTCCGCCGCCACAGCCTGCGCCAACCGTACAGGCACAGACACAGTCGCAACCGCTCTTCTCCATGGGAGCAGACACCAAGGTGGACGGCACCGACAACGGGGACGATCTCTTCAAGTTCATAGACGACAACGCTGACCTGCTGGGGGAAGACCCATCAACCAACTTTGACGACCTGTACATGGGCGGCACGGATTCGATTGATATCGACAGCTATTTTGACTCGTGATGGATTCACAGGTATTTGATTTCGGCGTTTGGGTGGTGATTGAGAACGGCAAAGAGGTTGAAGAGAAACGATACTCTATTATCATACGTAAACAGAGGCCAACAAGAACAGCTTAGCAAACAGACGTCTACCACATGCTGCGCAACAATGCGGGAAACCTTGGATTCCGCAGCGCCGTCCAGTCGTAATTGAGCAGACCCCACGTCTCATTGTAGTTTGTCTGTCCCTCACGCACGTAATAGCTCCCCTGGAGTGCCCTTACCGACCACTCGGCATCGATCTCCCGCATGTATGCCGCCAGGCAGGAGAAGTACTGGCGGTCGGTGCTGGAGAACCCATCCTCGCTAGCGCCGGTCTGGTCCACGCCGAATTCCGACAGCAGCAATGAGCCGGAATTACCAGACCTATGCTGATCTATAAACAAATGAACCAAAGAGGAAGGAGTAGATGGACTGTCGCGTCCGCTCAGGCCGACTATTCTCTCGAGGTAGCCCCCGTAGGCAAAGCTTGGGAAGATACACAGAATCAAGATCGCACCTGTTGCTACTCCTGCGCTTCACATGTCTTACTCAGGAGATCTACATAAACATTCTTTATTCTCAAAAGTCATGTCTTCATAAGAGTCATAAAAATACCACTTGGTCGTCTACATACATGACGCGTGATGGGCAAGGGATCGTGAGGCCGGAGTACTAGCCATCGCTCGAGGGATGAATGCAAGGGGTATTCGCGGTCGTTTCGTCATGCCGCAACCAGCGGCTGGACCTGAAGAGCCTGCGCAACGTGAAAGGCGTGAGAAGCTTGTCCTTGGGGATCCTGCTCCGGAAGAACCAGCCCTGGGGGAGCCGCTGCCGCTGCAACACGGATCTCCAGCTCCCGGCGTTTGGTCAGTAGGCTCTTGAAGGCGCCGAGACACTGTAGCAGCGCCTCCTCGTCGTGGGCCGAGAAGCGGTAGCTTTTCTCCTCGGTGATGATCTCCATGCAGTGCTTCTTGTGGCGGCTGATGGGGTCGCGCTCGACCACATTGACAATAGACGGCAGCGCCAGGATGAACCGGGCTGCGTACTCGGATTCGTCCTTGTACAGGATCAGGTTGCGCGGACGCAGCACGGCCCACGAATTCTTCCATTTGCGCACACCCCCTTTACTGCGCAGCAGCCACAGCCAGCCCTGCCAGATGACCCGGTCGGGGTCGGTCTCGAGGCTGCCAGCACTCATGGCACTGATGGCGCTGACCTGGCTCGCGTTGCGCATGGTGGCAGCACCCAACGGCCGCACCGTACGGGCACCGATGGCCTTGGGCGAGGCCGAGAACCGCGGCGGCGACTGGCCGCCAATGTCCATGGCGTCAAAGGACATGCCCAGCGGCCGCACCTGCACGTCGCCGTCCGAGTAGCAGTCCGAGGAGGCGAGTTCGTTGCCGGACCAACCCGACGATTCGGGGCAGTTGTTGGGTTGCCGCTGCGGCGAAGGCCGCCGTGGCGTCGGTATCTGCGGCTCGGGCGAGCTCGACGGCATGTGTTCCCGTTCGTGTTCCCGTGTGCGCTCTCGCTCGCGGTTCTGAGCAGCGTTGACAGAAGTCGTAAAGGCGTACGACTGGCGGCGCACGGCCGGACTAGCCAAAAACATTTCCTCCTCCTCCTCCTCAATGCGGGCCTCCTGCCGGATCCGGTTGACCCAGTCTTCGGCGTCGGCATCCGTGTTGGCCTGCAGGTGGTAGTTGCGAGAGGGCGAGAAGAGGCCAAAGACGTGTTGGCGCCTCTGCTTGGGGTCCCGGAGCAAAGCGACAGCGCTCAGCTCGGACAGAAAGACCTGGTACTGCAGCTTCTCCTCCTTCTCGGACTTGTAGATGGACAGGGTGTTGGGCCGGAGGACGAGAAAGATGGACCTCCAGGTCTGCGGCAGACGGAAGTTAGTCTTTGGCTCCAGCAAGCACCGACATCCTCTGCGCGTCTCTCACACACCTTTGCCTTGGTCCGCTTCTGCAGGTAACCGCTCTTGATGACACGGTCGAATTCAAACGAGCCATTCTGATTGACAGGCGACAGGTATGCCTCAGCCTTGGGGCTCCGCAATGCGGCTTTTTGCTCGGCGACGGTATCCATGCCGGACGTGATGGGTGGCAGCTGTGGCTGGGCGCGCTTGGCCTTGAGCTGTGCCACCGACTGTTGAAGTTCAACCATGGCGTCGGACGCGGTCGCTTTCGCAGGATTGGCGGGCGAATTGGCATTGAATGGCGCGGCTGCGCTGTTTCGAGGCGTCGGGAGAGTTGGGGGATCCGGAAGATCTGCAGGTCGAAGGAGCTCTCTGTCGAAGGAGCTCTCTGTCGAAACGGCCGGTGGGTAATGTGAGCAAAAAGCCAAAAGAAAGAGGCCAGGAAAAGACCAAAAGCAAGTTCAAAGTTGTGCAGTCGTCCCCAACGCGAAAGAAACCCATAGGACAAGGGTACAAAAGCAAAAAGGGGCAACGCAGGCGACTTGACGAAGCGCAAAGGCACGACAACCGGACAAGAGATGGGACAGCAGCAATCGGGCCAGAAGAGAGAATTTTCCGGGTGCAAAAAAGCAATGAGGTCGGGCAACCAAAAAAAGAAAAAAGAGAGGTTGATATTAAGATTAGGGGGTGCATGGAAAAGGCGACGGAAAGCAACAAAAATGCAAAAACAGACCGCGATTGGTAGGTGCAGTGTATAAATTAGTGGCCTTACCTGGTCTTGCAGCGACAAAAGCGGGGCTCTGCAACGCTGTGTCGTGGGTAGTTTCGGCGATTGAGACTGTCGCTGTGGACGCTTTGCCCCGGTAATATTAAACGGCCGGCCGAAGAGGCTAAACGCTTACAAAGTCGCCAAGTCGATCCTAGCGGCGATAGGGGGGCAGTGGATTGGTAATTTGGAAGGGACAAGAGAAGCGCGCGGAAATGGTATTTTGGGGAGGACGGAGGGACAAAGACGAAGTATGAAATAGACAAACGAGGCTCCGGCCTTTTGTTCCAGTCCAAAGCGCATGCAGAGTGTTTTCGACTCCGTATTCGTACTACCAAAAAAAAAACACGTCGCCACCACTTGCCGTTGGGGACGTCGTGGCCCGGGCGATCCGCTGTGGCTGACGGCAAGCGCTGTCCACAATGCCTTCTCTTGACTTGTCGGCGGTGGTTGTCTCGTTGTCGTGAGGCGCCGGTTTCAGGGCTCACAGCCAGGAAACCAGTCAAGCCGTTTGAGCGGCAGCCATAGGCGTGGCTGTGTTCCCTGTTGTGTCCCCAACGGCGGCGACCAAGCACTGCTGTGGCGCTGCCGGCTTGCTCGAGCGGCTGCCTCCCCCAACGAATGTGCTGGATGAGGTAGCCCACTAAACGGCCCCAAACACCCCCAAGCCACGGCGTCAGATGCGACCGTCGTGATCCTGCCAGGGCTCTACTCGTATAATGTGCCCAACCTCGTCTTCCGGGCTCTACGCTCCGCTTTTCTGCGCGGCTTTCCAAAGCTGCTGCCTGTGGCGCGTACTCGTACTCTCCTCACCGCCAACCGCTAGATGCATCATGCAGGCTCGGACCCTCATGATCACCTCATTGTGCACACGTCACGTCCGGGAGCGTCGATCAAGGTTTCAACGAGGGCTGCAGCCGACTGGGCATGTGCACGTGACTTGGCGATACTAAGACCGGCCAGTCGGGGGCGAACAAAACTGAAAAAATGAGTAATACGCAGAGCGACTCGTCTGTCTAGACCAAACATGGCCGCACAGGAAACGACAAGACGCTGCCGGCGGTGCACCGACCGTGAAGCCGTCCTCAAGATCCGGACAGACCATGTGTGCAGGTAGGTCTATGCACGCATCCAAACGCGGCCGTGGTGCTGACCGGCCGCCCCAGCGAGTGCTATTCGCGTTTCATTGCCACCAAAACGGTCAAGCGCCTCGAGGTGCTCAATCGTGAGACCAGGGGCGCCGCGCTGCGGCACCGTCAGCGGGCCGGCTGGCGGGCCACCAGCAGCAAGACCTTTCTCGTCGGCCTCTCGTTTGGGCCGTCGTCGGCCGCGCTCGTCGCCATCTGCGAGCAAATCATCCTCGGGCAGCTGGCCAAGGGCCGTGACGCTGCCTTTACGCTGCATGTGGTGCATGTGGACATGGCGCTGGTCGGCGACGCGGACGACGGAACGCTTCCACCGGCCCAAGCGCTGCTGGACCACTGGCGGGCTCGCTTTCCGCGGTTTGTCTTTGAGCGCGTGCCGCTGGCTGAGGCGCTCGCGCTCGACCTGGACTGGTCGCTGTTGAGGGGGGGTGCCCAGGACCCGCTGCCCCTCGACTGTCCACCAGCCACCCGTCTTGCCGCCATCCTCGCCGCTTTCCCCTCGGCCTCCTCCCGCCGCGACGTCCTCGACATCCTCGTCCGGCGGCTGCTCCTCGCCCGGACCGAGGCCGCGGGTTACTACGCACTGCTGCTCGGCTGCACAACTACGGCACTGGCCGAGCGGGCACTGGCCCAGACAGCCAAGGGCCGCGGCTTTTCGCTACCGTGGCAGCTACACGACGGGCCTGCCGTTGTGTCCGCGTCTTCGTCTTCGTCTTCGTCTTCGTCGTCGACTGACACGCCCGACGCCGGCATGCTGCTGTACTACCCATTGCGCGAGCTGTTCCGCAAAGAGGTAGTGACGTACGCGGGCCTCGACGAGCCGGCGCTCGCGGACCTCGTCTTCCCGCCCCTATCGGCGTCCCCTGCCGCCGCAGCCTCTGTCGTGTCCCACAAGCACCTCAGTATTGAAGACGTCATGTCGCGCTACTTTGCCGAGGTCGAGGAAAGCTACCCGTCCGTCGTGGCCAACGTGGTCAAGACAGCCATGAAGCTGGAGCGGCGGCAGGGCAATGATGGCAGCGAGGCCTGCGGCACATGCGGCATGCCGCTGGACGACTTGGGTAACGAACGGTGGAAGGGTGAGATTGGCGAGATGAGCGAAGGCAGCATAGACGCGGTGAGAGGTTCACGTCGGCTCTGCTACGGCTGCGAGCGAACCGCCAGGGGATAAACGTATTTTTTTTGGGATTGAACACTTTCCTGGCTGTGTGACTATATACAGAAATACCTTTTCCTCTATCATCTATGCAGCAAGCACAACGCGAAATTCCTATCCCGGCACTATTGCTTACTCATCATCCGGCAAGATACGTTGCTCAAGCAGTCGGATCAGCTTATTGGTCTGCTCCGCGAGCGACAGCGTCAGGATCGTGTGCGGCAATATCCGCGCCAGATGCGGCCGGAAGCCCTTGTAGATGGCAAAGAAGCCCTCGGTGCGAATCGTCTTGCCCAGGCAGTCAAAGACACTTGTGTACAGGTTGCCGTTCTGGTTGTACATGCGGGACATGATCGTGTCTGGCGGTTAGTACCTGTGCTGTCGCTGCACCACACCGGTTGACTTACCTGGCGGGTGCATGACGCAGCAAACGGCGAAGCCGCTGACGGCACTGCTGGTCAGGTGCAGGGCCGGGCCCTCCTTCATGTCGAGGTGGCGCTGCAGGCGGCGCTTGGCAAAAAAGTACGTCGGCAGCTGGACGGAGCTGCCGAAGCCGGTGCGGATCATGGCCGCCGTGACGCCACGGTACAGGCCGCGGATGCCCTCGGCGCTGTAGATCTGGCGGACGCCGTCCATGGCGTTGCGGTACTTGTGCTGTGTGCCGACGGGGAAGAAGGGCGAGAAGCTCTGAAGACGCGTCTTGACGAGGAAGAACGGGCTGCCGGCAGCAGCGCCAATGATACCCGAGGCGGCGCCGCAAAACATGTTGATCGGCAGGCTCTGCACAGCGCTGTTGCCGTACAGCAGACCTGCAAGGCCGGTGCGCATCGGGTCGTAGAAGCCGAGACGGCAGCCGTTGAGCAGCACCTGGTAGATATAGGCGCAGCCGAGACCACGGTACAGGCCGCGGATGCCCTCGTTACGCAGGATGACCGTCACGCCGTGGATCGGGCCGCGGTAGTGGTGTGGCTGGTGGCCTTTGCTCTGCAGCTCGCCCTGCAGCTGCATGCGAATCTTGACCGTCTCGAACGGGTGCGTAGCCGTCACGGCGCCGCAGGCAGCGAGGCCGCCGGCGATGAAGGCGCTGGACGTCAGCGGAGGCAGGCTTGAACCAACGTGAAGAGCGCTTACCCAGCTGTTGTGGACATTCCGTCGGTGGTTGTCTCTGGAATCAAAAACGGCAGCTCCTCGCGGTATAATACAGCGGTGTCGGCGGCCGTCGGTAGCGGCTGTCGGGCGCGGCGCAAGCGTGTCGCAGTCGAGGATCTGGGTCGGTCGCACAAAATGACCCCCGGCTCGTCGGCTCGATCGCGGTACGTCTGTGGGTTGTGTGCGCTTCCACACCGGCAGCAGCCTGGCAGAAAATCGAGCGGCGCCTGGATCGGTTTCTCGTAGAGTTACTAAGGGGAAAAGCCAGCACGGCAATTGGCATCTCCGCACTTGCCCATTCCAAAAAAATTCGTCCACAGATCGGTTGCAGCGAAATTCGGAGCTTTCCTACTCGTACGGCGGGAGGCGCTAGTCATACTTGTGGACTAGAGCGATATTAAGGTGGGGGTGCTGGCCTCTGGTTCCTGGCGGCTGCACGTGGAGCTCTTCCAGTTCACTATCCCAATATTTCCCTGTTCCAACGTCGCCGTCACCGTCACCGCCCTGACCGACTGCCGCTATGGACATTGACTCGCCCGCCGTGTCGGCCGGCCACGCGGGCGCCTCCGGCCGCCCGTTGCGCGAGACCACGACGGAGCTGACCACGATCATCTCGAGCTTCCGGCCAACAAAGCTCTTCGCGCGCGAGTCCAAGGACGGCAAGCCGACGTACATTCTGTCGCTCGACTTTGACGACCCGGGCGAGCTGTGCATGACCTCGGAGAGCGACGAGACTATCCAGATCTACAACGTGCGCGAGGGGCGCCACGACAAGTCGCTGATCAGCAAAAAGTACGGCGCCAAGTTGGCCCGTTTCACTCATTGGTCTTCCAGCATTGTCTACGCCAGCACAAAGCAGAATGGTGTGTGCCGGCGGCCAAATACCGGCGACTTGACCGAAGCCCCCTGCTGACCCTTTCCCAGATGCCATTCGCTACCTGGCCACCCATGACAACTCGTTTATCCGCTACTTTGAGGGCCACGAGGGCCCCGTCACGTCCATTTCCATGCACCCCGGTAGCGACAACTTTCTCTCCTGCAGCCAGGACGGCACCGTCCGCCTGTGGAACATTGCCAGCAAGCAGTGGGCCGGCCTGCTGTACCTGACGAAGCCCTACCTGTCTGCCTGGGACCCGGCCGGCAACGTCTTTGCCGTCGCCTCGCCCGCCAGCGGCAGCGTTCTGCTCTACGACTACCGCAACTACGCCAAGCCGCCCTTTGCCATTTTCGACATTGTCGAGCAGTGCGCCGCCGTCGACCGCCAGAACCTGCTGCACGGCTGGACCACGCTTGCCTTTTCCAACGACGGCAAGCACCTCCTCGTCGGCACCCGCGGCGCCGGCCATTTCCTTCTCGACGCTTTCAACGGCACCCTCAAGGCCTTTTTGCAAAAGACGGCAGAGCCGACTCGCCGCGCGGCTGTCGGCGAGGGCGGCGGCACCACTACCAGCGCCACCGTGGACCCTGCGCGGCTCGAGAGCAGCGGCGACTGCTGCTTCACACCCGACGGCCGCTACGTTCTCGGCGGCACCAAGCAAAACGTCCTCGTCTGGGACACGTTGGGCACCGTCGACGAGAACAAGGTGCTGAGCCCGGCCTTTGTCCTCGAGGACAAGCGCGAGGGCGCCGTTGTCGCCTTCAACCCGCGCTACAACTTTTTTGCCACGGCCGACCAGTCGCTCGTGTTTTGGCTGCCCGATGCCAATGCGTGAGGCGGAAAAGACGTGAAAAGTAGCCTTCCAACACCACAGAGGCCGTACCGTCTGGTGCACACCACATTGGCCCACGCAATCGGTGCAGCGGCTCGGAGCTGAGAGAGCTGAAGCAGCTGGGATCTCAGCTGGAGCTTGATATCATTGTATGGCCCCGGCCTGGGAACAGCCGTGCAAAGAGCAGAGGGAGGCTGCGATTTGACCATGCAGCTCCAAGGGAATCGGCGTTTGGATGTGTACAATACTTTGCTTGTAAATAGCTAATGAATGGATGTACCTTTGATGACTAATAGTGGACGCTGTGGCGGGGTCAGCAGCGTAGCCAAAATGGAAATCTGGAATTTCAGGCGGCAGAAAGCGCACCGGAACCTCTTGTCTCTGCGATACCCTCGACCGACGGCGACACCGACGAGCACGACACATTCCACATATCCTGCAGACGGCCCACACCGACGGTCTACAACACCGCAATGGCCACGTTTGCCACGAGCCAGGCATGGCTGCAGCAGTGCTCGCTGCTGCTGGAGGCGCAACCGTTGACGGTTTGTTTGTCTGCCGATTTTTTTCGAGAGGCCGCCCCTTTGCTGACCGCAAGACCAAAATCACATCTCGCTACTCGGTCCGGCCCAAGCCTGCGCGCCGCGTCAAGAAGACGGCCGGCGAGGCGAACGCACCCACTGCCTCCTCAACGACGACGACGACGAAGACGACGACGACCGCCAAACCTACTAGCACACACGCCACGCAGAACCCCCGCGCCAAGCTCGTGCTCAAAGCCGTCGACCCGGCCAGCGGCGTCTGTCTGCGCTACGAGACGACCAAGGCGGCCGAGGTGACGCGGCTAGTGCAGATGCTGGGGCAGCTGAGCCGGCGGCAGGCCGGTTTGGTGGCGGCCGCGACGCCGACAGATGCTCAGGAGCCGACAGACGACGTGGTCATGACCGAGGCGCCGGCGGCGGCACCGACGGCTGCTGCCCAGGCGCAAGCAGCAACGGCACCTGCGCCGGCAGCCGCTCCACCACCACAGGCGGGCGGTGGCAAGGGCAAAAAGAAAAAGGGCAAGCGGTGAGGGGGAGAAGGGGGCTGCGGCAGCGAGCGAGACGGAAACGGGACATCAAGTCGACACCGGATTGGATGGCCCGGATGGCTGGACGGTCCTGTTGCCGAAGCGGCATCTTATTGCATGCGCACATCCACCGTAAAAATAGCAATGGTAGTTTAACGGTTCAATCCTGAACGATAACATCCTATTATGGATATCTGATATGTAGTACATAGGAAATTATCGTGCTGAGCCGTCCACGCGTTATTCAATAACAAAACCTTTGCCAAGCCCCAAAGCATGGCTGATATAAATACCCTAAACCCGAAACGCCAATGTCATGAGAAGTTGGGAGCTCTCCATAGAGTAGTGATGCCAGCAAGCTCTCCGACCTCTTCCCACGCGCAAAAAAACAAGAGACCACCGACCAACCTGCGCGGACGCGACGATTAAAACTCCTCGTCAAAGTTGAAGTTGCCGCCATCGCCGTTGTCCACGATAGGCTCCTCCTTCTTGGTGCCGGCCATGACACCAGCCTTCTGGTAGTCGCCGACACGCTTCTCAAAGAAATTGGTCTTGCCGCCCAGGGAGATGTTCTCCATAAAGTCAAAGGGGTTGGTGGAGCGGTAGACCTTGTCGTTGCCGAGCGCGACCAGCAGGCGGTCTGCAACAAACTCAATGTACTGCTTCATGAGCGTGGCGTTCATGCCAAGCAGGCCGCACGGCAGGGCCTCCGTCAGGAATTCCTGCTCAATCTTGACCGCATCGACAATAATGTCCTGGACGAGCTCCTTGCTCGGGCGGTTCTTCAGGTGCGAGAACAGCAGGCAGGCAAAGTCGGTGTGCAGGCCCTCGTCGCGCGAAATCAGCTCATTCGAGAAAGTCAGGCCAGGCATCAGGCCACGCTTCTTGAGCCAGAAAATGGACGAAAACGCGCCGCTGAAGAAGATGCCCTCGACGGCAGCAAAAGCCACCAGCCGCTGCGCAAAGGTGGACTCGCGGTCCGAGATCCACCGCAGCGCCCAATCAGCCTTCTTGCGGATGCAGGGAACTAGAATGCGTTAGTGACGTGGCAACGCGGGACAATAGCGGTCGGGGACATACTGGTGTCAATGGCGTTGAAGAGGTGCGTGCGCTGGGCCGGATCCTTGATGTAGGTGTCGATGAGCAGCGAGTACGTCTCCGAGTGGATGTTCTCCATCATGATCTGGAAGCCGTAGAAGCAGCGAGCCTCGGGCACCTGGACCTCGCCGCTGAAACGCTCGACCAGGTTCTCGTTGACGATGCCGTCCGAGGCAGCAAAGAAGGCCAGGATATGCGAGACAAAAAAGCGCTCATCAGCGGTCATGCGGTTGTTCCAATCGTGCAGATCCTTGGAGAGGTCGATCTCCTCGGCGGTCCAGAAGGAAGCCTCGTGTTTCTTGTACATCTGCCAGATCTGTTTAAAGTGTCAATGGAAATCCATTAACGCGTCAAGCACGGACGCGACGCGAAACGCGTGAAAAACTCACCTCGTGGTACTTAATCGGGAACAAAACGAAGCGCTGAGGGTTCTCTTGCAGAAGGGGCTCGTCGGCCTCGGCAGCCTTGATCGAGGCAGCAACTGAAACCTTAGCCTCGACCTTGCTGTCGACAGCGTCCTTCTTCGCAGCTCCAAAGTCCAGCTTCTTGACGGGAGAGTCAATGGTGAAGGCCTCAATGGCGGAAGCCGCCTGGAGATACGCGTTAATATACGGCAACAGAGGGGTTACAGACGCGACGCGACTTACCACCTTGGAAGGAGTCACGTTGGCAGCCATTGTGAATGTGGGAGTGATGGATAACTGGGGATGGAATGAATGGCAGAGGGGCTTGGGTGTACAGGGCAGAGCAGTCCAAGCAGAGAAGAGGCAGGTACAGTGCAGATGAGCGTGCAAAGATGTACAAGACGCGTAAAGAGGAAGAAATGGGAGTGGTAATGCAAGATGAAAGAGAGAGAAAAATATGTCGGATAGTGCTTTGTTTAAGTAGACCGCGACAACGCCAAATCACATGACTGTTTAGCGCCAAATGCTAGACACAACGCGTCGCGTCTACTTTCCAACGCTCAGCGTCCCTCTTTTGCTCCGCCCGTCATCCACATTGTCCACTTTTCCAGCCAGGCTGGGGAGGTCGGTGGCAATGAGGGCGGTCCAATTAGCATGGTCAGGCTTGTTGATATTGGAGTCGCTACAATTAGACCGGCTGTATCATGGTCGCCAGCCTCCGCAGGAAGCGAAGCGAGGGACGAGAAGACAACAAATTGCAAGACCGAAGACTGAGACGACGGCAGGTGTACCTGTCCACGCTCGTTTTGCTCGACCAGCACCAAACTGCACACAGCGAGGGGCACCGCCAGCCACTGTACGCGACAGAGCACTGACGCGACCGCTAAAGTGGATGTTCTCGCATTCCGGCGACCCCTGTATCTGGTTTGGCCACCAACCACCACTTCGGCTCACACTTGCGGAGCACGGAGTACAGAGTACTTGCAACTATTACTCACATCTTACGAGCAATCCAATTCCGGCTGTCCATGCGCCGAGACCACACCAACAACAAGACGACGCGTCCGGATATGTAGAAGGATCTAATCAATCTAATCTAGCAGCACGCTTCCTTGCTGGTCACGTACTTGTACTCGTATGCAGGCAATACTCTAAATTACTACATATAGTTACAAGGCATCTATTAAGTACAGTCTTAGGTAAATGAAACGCGATCCAACCAACCCATCCAGGATATACGGATATAAACCAACCCAACTTTGAAACCAGATATGCGGTGCCATAAAACTCGGTGACTCAAGAACGCGTCACACGCATCCACCCATCCATGCATCCTCCATTTATCTCTTCTCGCTGGCGCGACGTTCCGTCTTGCGCTCAGATGCTCTGCGTTCCGCCCGCTCAGCTCTGTGCTCATCCGCCCGCTCTCTGCTGTCGCCGTTCCGGTCGTCTCTCCGCTCAGCCTTCCGGTCCTGGAGCGGAATCCCCGCCTCCGGCTCGCCGTGTCTGCTATCAGCCCGGGGGAGTGAGGCCTGCGGTTTCGTCGGGCCGTTGTGCTGGTGCGGGCGCGGTGGTGTCTGTGGTCCTGGGCCGTCCATATCGGAGCCGCTGGCCATGTCGGTGCTCTGGATCTTCCGGCCGCGCTTGTGCTCCTCCTCCGCCTTCTGAGTCAGGTACTCTTCGAGGAGCCAGGCGTTGCGCGTGTTGGCGCGAAAGACGGCGTCGGCAATGTCTCCGAGAATGGGGATCAGACCGATGGCAAAGTCGAGTGCAATGTTGAAGTACATGCGCGAGAGGAGGGCCGTCGGAAGGCCGCCGTCGATGCCGCGGCAGGACTGGACGACCAGCCAAGCCATAAATACGTCCACGATGTCGCCGAAGCTGATAGGTTGAGGTCAGCAGACGAACAAAAGAACTCCACGCCAAGCCCAATGACGTAGTACTTACCCAGGAATAAAGCCGATGACGCTGCTCCAGCCGAAACGGATGCCACAGCAGTTGAAGAGACACATGTCCAGGCGGTAGGCGCGCCGGCGCACGCGCTTCAGGACCTTACCGTCCTTCTCGGAGAGGCCGGGCGGGATGCCCTTCTTGTGCTTCTTGTATTTGCCGGTCGGGCGGCCGTCGCGGGAGTAGATGGGCACATCCTCGAAGAAGGGATCCTGGCAAGTTAGCGGTTGTGGTCGAAGACACGCACAAGGCCTCTGGGCCACAGCAGGGGGCGGCGCAAGTGCTTACCTTTGAGTTGATGTTTTTCTTAGCAGCCGAACCCAGCGCGCGTTTGGCGATAATCTCAATGAGAGCGGAAGACATGGCGGGCGGAGGAAGAGGCGACTTTCCAAAACAAGCAGGAGAAATTCAAGAGGGAAATAGTAGAGAAATAAATAGTCAAGAAGTTGGGAAATGAATATGAGGAGACGCAAAAGATCGCAGGCAGTGCGCTGCTTTTTGCTTTTCACCTGGCGACGGCCTCCAGCGTCCCCACAGGGAGGTTAGGGGCGACAAAAGCCAGCCACAGGCGCTGAAAGAGGGATTGGCGGGCGGGTGCTGGCGCCGGTTTCAGAAAGCGCGCAGCAGCTATTCTTGGAACGCTTTGGGTTGGACGACGTTGAAAGAAACGGACAAAGCAGCAGACCGAATAGTTTTTCTTTTCGGAGAGAGTCTAGACATGAGATCAAAGACGATTCATTCTGCTATATACCCTTCCTCCACTTCCAACGCGTTCCTTGGCTTTCGGGAGGCCTGCATGCTCTGACGTAGTGGTGCTTCTGTTACGATGTTGGAGCTAATAATGTTTAGCGCTCCCGGCATCTGGTTTCAGGTGGCTTGTGTTGCACCGCCACACCGAAGTGATGTGGGGCCTCCTGCCTCGCCGGTACCTGAGGCAACCAGTGGCTTGGGCCGTGCAAAGCACAGTCTTCTAGTATTGGCACGGTGCCACTCTGCGCTGGAAACCCCACGTCGCCATCTTTTCACGTGCCCTCTGCATCGTCTTTTCCTTTGCTCGTCTCCACTCCATGGCCTGACCCGTGCCGTCGCAAAGCACCTCTCATCAGACACGCCAGACGACCCATCAGAGTATTCTCATTCTGCAGTATCCTTTTCTGTATTCTATCCCGCCTCCCTCGCAATCGCCGTCGTGCCACTTGCTGCCAGCGCAGCACCTCGGAATCGCCAAAAAGCCTCGTCCCAAATCGCCCGTATTTCTGCCCAGTTTTGGCCCAGCCAACAACCCACAGCAGCGCCTCGTCTGCCCAATCAGCTTGCCCCTGCACCGCTGGGCTGCTCAGGCCCCAACGGCCCAACACGGCCGCCGAGAGCTGTCCCGCCAAACAGTCGCATCGACGCGTCGGACGCTCTCGCACCCCTCTTTTGCCGCTTCTTTGCCGCTTCTCTTCTCTTCATGGACCTTGTCGACATGCCCATAGCCGCATCACACAATGGCCCCGTCACACATGAGCTTCGAGGATTGTGCGTGCTCTTTGTTCCGTATCCTGTTTGGGGGCTCGATCAGCCCTCTGCTCGTCATCGCCTCGCCTGCTCATGCTAACCTTTCCAGGGCTGGACGACCTCTGCGTCCGGTTCATCAACAACCTGCCCGAGGCGGACCTGACGTCCATGGCACGCATCTGCTTCCTTGTTGAAGAAGCCCACTGGTTCTACGAAGACTTTATCCGCCCCCTCGACTCAAGCCTTCCGTCCATGAACCTGCGCTCCTTTTGCCTCCTCATCTTCCAGCGAAGTCCGCTTCTCGCGCCGTTCCCCATCGAAGACCACGTGCGCGCCTTTGAAGAGTTCCTCAAGTACAAGACGAGCGTTCCCGTGCGCGGTGCGATCCTGCTCAATGACCGTATGGACCACGCCTTGCTTGTCAAGGGCTGGAAAAAGGGTGCCAACTGGAGCTTTCCGCGCGGCAAGATCAGCATGAACGAGGACGATCTCGACTGTGCCATCCGCGAGGTTGCCGAAGAGACGGGTTATGACGTGCGGGAAGCCGGCATCGTCCCGCCACCCGAGGACATCAAGTACATTGAAACAACCTTCCGTGACCAGCAGCTGCGTCTCTACGTGTTCCGCGGCGTGCCGATGACCACCCACTTTGAGCCCCGAACCCGCAAGGAGATCAGCAAGATCCAGTGGTACCGCATTGCCGACCTGCCCAGCTACCGCAAGCGGAACAACAACCCGGCCACCGACGCGGACAACCCGGCCCAATCCGCCAAGTTCTACATGGTCGCGCCCTTTATCGGCCCGCTCAGAAAGTGGGTAGCCTACCAGCGCAAGCAGGATGCCTATCGCGCAGGTGACACGTCGCTGGCGCCGCAGCTGCCCGTTGCCGAGGAGGGCCTGACCGAGGACGAGGCCGGCGCGCCGCCCGAGCCCAGCTTCCGGAGCTATCAAGGCAACCAGGGCGATCAGGGCTACCAAGGCTACCAGGGCTATCAGAACGGAGCGCCCGAGGGCATCCTGGACAACGCAACGCGCGAGCTGCAGCGGCTGCTGAAGCTGCCGCCCACAGGTGGCGCCCCCGTCTCCGGAACGATGGGCTCGGCCGACCCCGGCCAGAAGAAGGCCACTGCGCTGCTCGCGATGCTCCAGACGGGCGATCGCCCCCCCTCTGGCCCGCACACGCCGCTCGACCATACCTACGACTACAACCAGGCACCACCACCACATGCGCCGCACCACCCACACCACCAGCAGGTACAGTACGGGCCCTACGGCTCCTATCCGCAGCAGGGACAGCAGCATCGGTCGCAGCAACAGCCGCCACCACCTCCGTTCCACCTGCATATGCCCCCGCCAGGCCAGGGACAAGAAGGAGCGCAGTACAACACGTATGGAGGGCCACGTCCCAATCAGCAGCAGCAAAACCCCCAGCAACGACCGCCGCAGATGCCGCAGATATCGCAGCAGTCACAGTACCAACCGCAAAACTATGCGTACCAGCCTCAGCCCCAGTCCATACAGCAGATGCAGCCGCCGGGGCCCCCAACGCAGCAGCAGCAGCAGCAGCAGCAGCAATACCCGGTGCAGGACCAGCGACAGTACACACCCAACTACGGGAACCAGCCCGGGCTGTATCCGTTTCCAGGACAGGCTCCGCAACAGCAGCCTATACAGCAGCAGGTGCCGCGACCTCCTGTCCAGCTGCTGCATCCGCAGCCGCTGCCGCCGACGGTCCAGAAAGGTCTGTTGGCCAGAGAGTCGTTTGCCTCGCCGGACGTCAACGAATCTGGACGACGTGCGGCTGGGGGTTATGGTAATGCGGGCGGTCCTCTGCCGCCACAGCAGCCACAGCAGCCACAGCAGCAGCAGAACACGGGCCATCGACAGCCGCTGAGCAGTCATGCGGCTACGCTGCTGAGTTCTTTCAAGTCGCAGAGCAGCCCACGTGTGGATGGAGGACAAGGCATCGGGGGAGGCGCACCTGCAGCCTGGCCGCAGCAACAGCAGGGACCACCGCAGCAGCAACAGCAACAACAGCAGAAGCCGCAACCACAGCCTCAACAGGCTCCGCCGCCATCCAATGGACAGCAGCACGGCGGTGCACCGCTTGGCCAGCTCTACGGGGTGCAACCTCAGACATACGACGGGCCGAATGGTGCTTTCCATGGGCACGAGCAGCAGGTTGGGCCGCCCGTTGGCCCGCCTGCTGGGAACCACGGCGCGCCACGGCCTAGACAGCTGGGCCAGCCAGGACCGGCGATGGACAGCCACCGCAATGCGCTGTTGGGTATATTCAAGCAGCCCCAGCCGTCCCAGCAGCCACAGCAGCCGCAACAGATCCAGCAGATCCAGCAGATCCAGCCACAGCAGCAGCAGCCCCCACCGACAAGTACCCAGACACCTGTCGAGATCGATGGCGCGCCAATCGTCGGCGGAGTGACGCTTCCGTTTGGTGCAATGTCGCTGTTGACGCGGCCCAAGGGATCCGAGACTGGCGGTGTGCCCAGGCCAATGCAACAGCAGCCCCAATCCCAGCCACCGCAGCAACAGCATCAGCATCAGCAGTACTCGGCTGTTCATCCGCCACAGGTGGCACGCCGACCTGACAATGGCGACCACAAGCAGAAACTGTTGTCGCTGTTTGGCAAGCCGCAAATGTCACCCACGGCGTCTGCAAGCTCGCGTGCTAGTATGCGCGATACCAACGGACCGGGACTAGCGCCGCCACCGCCGCCGCCGTTGGTGACCAATGCCGCGAGTGTCAGCGCCAGCATCGCGTCCGACTCATCCAGACGGGGCAGCGCCGCCCAGACGCCCATATCGTTGGCCGACCGGAGCTTCCTGTTAGGCTATCTGGCGTCAGCCACCAAGTAAGAGTGAAGGCGCGGACGAGGGCCAGAGGGCCAGAGGACGGAAATCGGGGTTGGCTTGCTTTCCGGTAAGAGAGGGAGTTGGCAAGCTGGACGGGGCGAATTGTTTTCATAGGATTTATATCGTTTTTTTTGGCTTTGTCTTTTTTGTCTTTTTGTCTCTGTGGCCAGCTTTTCTAGTTAGTCAGCGTGTCAACAGCGGCAGCGTGCGTTTTCGTTGTTGTTTTTTTCGCTTTTTTCGTTTTTCCAGTTTTCGGTTTCTCGTTTTCTGGTTTTCGTGCTCTTTAGTTTTCCCTCAGCCGTTTTGTCGATTTGCCGATTTGCCATTGCCCGTATCGTTATGGGGTAATCCCATTGGAGATTTACGCCCACGGGCGCAGCCGAGAAATGATACGATTGCCAGCGGCTGACTCCAGTGGAGTGATCTTGTAGGCAGGCGGCCGTCACCCGATAACGATGTCATGCGTTTGGGCACACGCGAACCAGCCTCGGCGGTCTTTTTGCACTGTCGCAAGACTTGGGAGCGCCGCGTCTTATCGCAAGAATGTGCCGTCCGGCCGGAGGCCTTTGACAGGCTCCCGGTAGCTATAGTTCCATCCCACGCGGCTTGCGCTTACTCGTAGTCGACTCAGGGCCAGACCAAGTCTTCTGATCGGCAGTGGCCGTGATCAGTGAAATTTCTCGCCCTCTTGTTTCTCGGTTCTTGCTGCTTGTCCGTCCTGGTCGCTTGCCGAGGTATAAAGCCGTCGGCGTGCAGCTGTTTGAAATCGACTTGTTTGGGCCGTTGATCCTTTCTCTCTCCCGCTGCCATCCAAGTCGATATCCTTTTGCCTCCTGTCCCCTCCAACTGCCTGCCTGTTTCACCTCCTACGATGCTCTACAACACCACCCCGGACCAGATGTACGAGCCCCGCGGCAACCCGGTCGACCCGCTCGGCTACGGCCGCATCGCCATTGTCACCGGCTGCGCCTCGGGCATCGGCCTCGCTTGCACCCAGCTGTTGCTGGCCCGCCAGTTCTTTGTCTGCGGCCTCGACCGCCGCCCATTTGACTATGCCACCCTCGTGCGCGCCGCCGACCACGGCCGCTTCCACTTTCACCAGTGCGATCTGACCGCGCCGGGCGCCTGCGACGACGCTGTGCGCATCTGCCAGCACTCGTTTGGCAGCGGCGGCGCCCCAGCTGCCACGCACATTGACGTGCTCGTCAACGTGGCTGGCCTCATGGACGGCTTCGCCAGCGCCGACACGGTCACCGACGCCGTCTGGGACGAGGTGCTCGCCGTCAACCTCACGGTGCCCGTCCGCATGATGCGTGCCGTGCTGGCGTCCATGGTGGCGTCGTCCCCGTCGTCGGCGTCGTCTGCCTCGCCCGGCGGCGCCATTGTCAATGTCGCCTCGACGGCCGGTGTCAGCGGCGCCGTCGCCGGCATTGCCTACACGGCCTCCAAGCACGGTCTCGTCGGCGCCACCAAGAACGTCGCCTGGCGCTTCCGTCACGAAGGCATACGCTGCAACGCCGTCCTTCCCGGCGCAGTCGACAGCAGCATCGGCCTGGCCATTGCAGGCCGTGTCGAGGGCGGCCTGGACCAGGCTGGTTTCGCCGAGTTCGCCCCCGTCCACGCCCTTCAAGCCCGGCCGACACCCGGCACCAACGCCGACGATGCAACCCGAAAAGACACTGGCACGACCGACATCACCGCCCTCGACGTCGCCAAGGCCATTCTCTTTTTGCTGAGCGACAATGCCCGCTCGATCAATGGCGTATGTCTGCCGGTCGACAAGGCGTGGGGCGTGATGTGAGAGATGTGGAGGGACAGCCATGAAGAGAACCGCCGCCATGTTAGTTTGGCATTAGAACCCGATACCCCATTGTTCATACAGCACAAAGATGCAAACGCTTTTGAAACATTGAACAGTCTGATCTCCACCAGAAGCTCATAGAGTGTAACGCCAGGAGTAGCGCCGAGGCATTCAGATAAATCATGACGTATCTTCAAAAAATCAAGCAGGCGCCGGTGGCGCAGGAGACCCAAGACCATTGCACCCTGCTCCGAAACGTCGCCTTGTAAATCAGAAAAGCAGAGAACAGGCCAGGCGCCATCATGTCCCCGTTCTCGCCACTTCAGTCATCGTCGCTGTTGAGCAGCTGGAAGCGGTTGGTCATTTCGGGCACCGCCGATTTGATCGCCGCTGATGGGAGGGGCCTCGCGCATTCATCGCTGTAGCACTCCACCCTGGAGCCCTTGTACTTTCTATGTGAGTGTCAGCGGTGCGTGTGCTGCGGCCTCGGTGTACTTACTTGCGGCTCAACAAGCAGCTGCGGGCGTAAATGGCATTCTGGATGCTGTTGAGGCTGACATGGCAGTTGTTGCCGACGAACTCGATCTTGATGATGACAATGTTGTTAATATGTTCCAGATCTTCGCGGATCGAACTCTCTGTGATGCCTTGGCATGGCCGGATCACCAGGTTGCGCGTAGTTCCGTGGCTGATTTTGCTGCCCATAAAACCAGGGACCTTGTAATGGTGGTCGGCCCAGCGAACGGAGACGTTTGTCTGCTTGACAACTAGTCCATGCTCCAGCGCATGGGCCAAAAAGGCCGCCGCATGGGACGCATGGACAAATGAGACCGTGGCGGAGTGGCCGTACCGGACATAAATGTCGACCAAAGGGCCGCCACGGATCACGGCTGTTAGGTCAGCGTGCTTGGCCCCGTCTGGGAGATTCCAGATGAAAACGGTTCGCCGGGCACTGCGCTGAATCAGAACCGACTGGGGTGGTGTGATTGTTCTTGTTCCTGCTCTGGCCTTGAGCTCCCGCAGCGTCTCTGGATTTTGGGGACCTGTCTTCAAAGTCCAGAAAACTGGACTCGTTCCAGTGATTGCGTAATCGGACTGGTCGACTCCATGAGATGCGTCTGAAGAGGTGGTAAAAGTATCACTGACGATGCGGAGGCCATTATCGTCAACGGCAAAGTCATTGTAGTCATCGACCGAATCGCTACCGGACAGTTGATTGTTCGCGTGGCCGGGATGTTTCGAATCCGGCGCGGGCCATTTGAAGGAAGAGCCATTTTGGCGCGAGGATGGGTTCGGCGGTGGTCCATCTTTCCATTCGGATGGACTCGTGAGGCTTAGAGCCTTGCAGAAGGAGTAAGCGGTTAGAGAGATCGTGGGGGACGGGACATGGAGCAGCTCACTGTGATTTTTGCCTCTGTATAACCGCGTCCGCGCAGATGCTCGCAAATGTTTTCTGGGAAATGTTGTTAGTAGTGGGAGCTAAGCGTAAGTTGGTGCGAGGATCCATATCCATCGTACCATATCGACGGGCGACGTCTAGCAGCCGGTCGTGTTCGGTGCGAGAGATGCTGGCGTTGTCCAGGAGTGCTGATCTGGGCACGGCACCGCCAAGGGGATCGGATTTCTGGTGCAGAAGAGTAAGTTCGCAGCACGTTGCGTGCAGGTAGTGAAAGGCCAAAACGTACAGTGTTTGCTCTAGAGAGGTCAGCATCACATGAGATAAGCTCGACAGCAGGGGTACTGGCAGAAAAACGATAAGACCAATTTGCCGTTTCGACGGCGTGGGCTTTGCCGACCTAGAATTGGGATCTCAGATGATTCTTACCTGGGGACAAATGTCTTGAGGGGCCGGTCGCCGATTTGCCCAAGCTGATCCATGATCGCTCCCGCGGAGGCGTTGAATAGAAGAAGACTGGCGCCGGAAAAGAGAATTGAAGGAACGAAGGAGAGGAAGATGTAGTAGGGAGAAAAAGAACTAGGAGGGGAAGAGAAGGCAGAATTCTATAGGGAGCGGCAATTGTCCCATCCAGGAAGGAACTACTGGCAGCTGTGAGCCCGTTCAGGCAACCGGATATTCTGGGGCAAATGAGCTGCAAAAGTCGCAGCGCCGTCTACGAGGCGCGAAAACTTTATAAATAAAAATACAAGTCCAAGTATCCTACTCGCCTATACTCGAGCACTCTGTAGGGGTACTCGTAGGCTCTACATAGCCCGTCTTGGGGTGAGACTACGGGCAGGTGGTCGCATTCGCCCGCACGCGACCACTCGACGATGCTGCGGACAGGGGGTCGAGGACCAGTACAGAGTAGGTATAAACATGTACAGAGTAGCATGGCGCCGATAAGCGGCCCGGCGAACCAACCAAGAGGGGGCAGTTACTCACTGGCTGGCGAGGAGGAGGCAGACGGAGGTGAACGGAGGCAAACGGGAGAGAAAAACGGGCTGGAGTAAACGGGGCTAGTGGGCACGGAACAACGATAGGCGCGGAGAGGAGGAGAAACGAGGAGGTAGACTAGGGCTGGGGACTGGACGAGTTCGGAGACAAAATGCAATGAGCAGAGGCCAAGAGGTTGCGGGACTATCACGCGGGAGGAAGGGGCTGAGCTGTGCGCGCTGTGGTTGGTCGAGCCCGCAGAGATACCAACGCAGAAGAG
The DNA here is from genome assembly GCA_963580335.1 of Leptographium flavum. Classification (NCBI taxonomy): domain Eukaryota; kingdom Fungi; phylum Ascomycota; class Sordariomycetes; order Ophiostomatales; family Ophiostomataceae; genus Leptographium; species Leptographium flavum. The sequence continues at coordinate 800,639 of OY756935.1, forward strand.
GATCCAATATTTGACAGATTTGGCGGATTTGGGACGAAGGATGCGTTGTCTTTGGGCTGGAAAGGCTGTCAGCTGCAAGTCGTGATAGCGATACTCGATTCGTCGGCTACACGTGATGGAACGATCCACGTGATGGGCACAGGAGTAACCAATTTGGCTGATTTTAGCACTAAAATAAAGCTGTGCTCCGCCCAGACGCTAGCGTAGCCGGTGGAGCTGTTACTTTATTTACGCCTTTTTTCTTGTCCAACAAATGCTGTTGCCAATCATGATCAAACAGCCAAACAAACAAAGGCTCTTCTTCCACGCGCATTCCTCGGTACAGCACCTGGCGGGGCCCGGGATCAGATAGCGTGCAGGAAGGGTACCATAGCGTCTCTCGTACTTCTCCGCCACAGCTCGTATCCGAGCATAGTCGCTCGTACGTCGTAGCCCCAAAAGTCCGATCTGAAGGAGCCGCTATGTCCTATAAATGGATAGCCCCTTTACGAGGGCCCAATAACGCCACAGCCCTCGTCCGGGCCAACCAGGCGACGCAACCCCTGATCGTGTTGTTTTCGTGTTGGCGGGTTTTGGATGGTTTTTGGTAGTGCTGCTGGTTCTGTTTGCATCACCATCGCTTTCGCTCGCTTTGCATTCTCAGGCTGCCTTTTTTGGCTGTTTGGCTTTTTTGGGTTCCTTTTCCGGACCGCCACACTCGCTCTCTCCATCCGTCACATTCCACGGCCGACGGAACGGTCGCACAGCAGCGAGACAACAACACGGACGGACGGCCTTCGGATTCCGAGTTGGGGTTGCGAAGCTGTTCTGGTGCGGCACCGCACAGCTCTGTCCTGAGGACTCGTCGGACTGATCTCTCTCTCTTCTCTCTTTTCATCCACCCTCGACCATGCGGCCATCACACTCGCTCGGCCGGCTGGCCGTCGCCATGCTGTCCATGTCGAGCGTCGCCACGGCCAGCTGGCCTCGATTCCTGCCCGCCCTCGACGCGTTCATCGTCCGGCGAGACACGAGCAGCACGTCGACGTCGCCTGCCGACGGGGCGAGCCTCAACACGGGCGTGGAGTCGACCGCCAAGACAACCGCCAAGACGACTGCCACGTCTACAAAGGCCTCGACAAAGGCCACAGGAACGGCATCTGCATCGGGCACGGGTGGCTCGGACGACTCGGACTCGGTTTCGGCCACCGGCACTGCCACGGGCACTGGCACGGCAAAGACAACTGCCAAGACGACCTCCAAGACGACCAAGACGGGCAATTCGACGACGACGTCCCGCACGTCGTACAGTGCCGTCGACCCGGCCGGCGGCATCACGATGCTGACGCCGTCGACGGTGGCAGACGCCACGCAACTCTACAAGATTGGCGACTACATTACGTGGGCGTGGAACTACACCAGCCTGCAGGGCACGCCGACGGCGGTAGACGTGCTAGTGTCGTGCAGCTACGCAACCAGCACATACACGCTGACGCAGAACATGACGTTTGAGACGATTGGACGGTACACGTGGGACACGGCGGCGTACGAGACGGCGCACGCCAACGCGCAACTGCTGACGCAAGAGTATACGCTCATTATCTTTGACGCCGACAGCAGCGTCAGCGCGACGGCCGAGGCCGGCTACCTCGACACCTTTGACGGTTTCACCTTTGGTATGTACGCGGCGCAATCGTACACGTCCATTGCCGACGGCTGGACGTGTGCGTCGTGCAGCGGCGGCGTGTCCGACACGGAGCGGCGGGCGCTGGGCTTTGCGCTGACCATGGGCGTGATCACCGTGCTGAGCTTCACCTGGTTCGTAACGGGCATGCGGCTGGCGTGAGGGAACGGGCGCGCTTCAATACTGCATTTGAATCACTGGGCGTTTCTGCATTTGTACTGCCGGGACAAGGCATAATATGGGAAAAAGGAGCTGCATAGGATCGCGATCATAGTTTGAATATAACGTGCTGATGTAGGACGTGCAAGACCATGCGTGTCTAGACCATGCGCAGCGAGAAGCCGGCGCCGCGTTCCTCGCGGTCCCGCGCCGCAAAGATGCTGGCAAAGTCCACCGCGCCCAAATCGACGTGGGCCGCAGCACCGCGCGCCGGCGCGTCGGGTGTGTTGCGACGCCGCCGCCGCTCCTGGCCAGCCTTGCTGGGAAAGGTAGGAAAGAGGGCTTCGGGTTTGGCCCGCGGGTCCTGACGAAAGTACTCGTGGTCGAGCACGGCCTGGGCCGTGGGCCGGCGGGCCGGGTCGAGGGCCAGCAGGCTGGCGAGCAGCTGGCAGCCGGCGGCCGTGAGGAGGGGGAAGCGGGCGCGGATGGTGGCCGTAGGCACGGCCGCGGGCGGCGGTCCCGTGGCGGGCGGCAGCTGGAGGGCGCGCGCGTTGGGCAGCCGGCGGAAGCCCGGCCAGGTCGTGTCGGTCGGTACGCCGCAGAGGGCAAAGATGCGGACGAGCGCGTCAGCCTCGTTGCGACCCTGCAGCAAGGGTTCGCGCGTCAGCAGCTCGCCAAAGATGCAGCCGATGCTCCACAGGTCGACGGCACGGCCGTAGCTGCGGGCGCCCAGCAGCAGCTCGGGGGCGCGGTACCAGAGCGTGACGACGAGCGCGGTCAGCGGCGTGGTGGCCGAGCAGGTGGTGGCGTCGGCGTCGGCGTAGCGCGCCATGCCAAAATCGGCAATCTTGAGGCGGCCCCGATTGCTGAGCAGCAGATTGGACGTCTTGAGGTCGCGGTGCAGAATCCAGTGGTCATGCAGGTAGGCGACGCCGGCGGTCAGCTGGCGCAGCAACGTCTTGATCTCGGACGCGAGAAACGGCTGCGGCATGTCCTCGAGGACCGTCTTGAGGTCGTGTTCGACAAACTCGAGCACGAGGAAGATGGGCGCCAGCCGGGACGTGTGGTGGTGGTGGTGGGACGCGTCAGCCTCGTCGTCGACGCCCTCGGCCTCGTCCGTGCCAGCCGCGCCCTCGACCACGGCCAGCAGCCGCACAATGTTGTCGTGGTGGCAGTCGTGCAGCAACTGCATCTCGCGCAGGCCCGTCACCGGCAAGCCGCCGCGGTCGGCCGCGTCCAGCTTGAGCCGCTTGAGCGCCACGACGGCGCCCGTCGCGCGGTCGCGCGCGCGCGCCACCCAGCCGTAAGCGCCCTCTTCAATGTCGTTGAGCTTCTCGTAGGCCTCGACGCTGCCGCACGGCGCCGCCAGCGTGCCGCCGCGAAGTCGCAAGAGGCCGTCGCGGCGCCGGGCCGTGTCCGGCGTGGCCTCGGGCGTCGTCTTTCGCCGTTTCGGTGGCCGTCCGCCGCGAGCGTCGTCTGTGTCGGCTGCGATGCGTGTCACCTCTGCTTCTTGTGCCCTCTTTTCCGCCTCTTTTCGTGCTTTATCAGCTGCCCTGAGTCGCTTCTTCTCCTCCTTTTCGCGCCGCCGCTGGGCCTCGCGGGCCGTGTCTTCTGCCGTGTCGGCCCATCGCGACGTGGCGCTCGCCATGCTGTGCTGTCCGTCTTTGCTGGTCGCTGTCGCGCGTCACTGTAATGCAGAGGTGTGAAATTGATTGCGATCACGTGCATGTCATGTGGGCCGTGTCCAGCACCAGGACGAGGCGTAGTTGCTCGAGGATATGCATTATGTACTCATTCTGCTTCTATTGCAGGCTAATATATGCTGTAGCTTTCCAGTTACTTGAATTTACATTAGAATGCAGTGAGAAATTCAGGTCAATCGACTCATCTCTTTGGTTATTTGATTACCTTGCTTGAACCCCCAAATGCGTACTTTACACCAGGACAGTCATAGTATTGGATTTTGGCCATGATGATTCCTGACAGGTACCCTGACCCTTTCTCTCCTCTTCAATCTAATCTTTACACCTTGTGTGAAACTTCTTCAGTGTTTCTCCCGTTCTTTCCTTGTCCTCTTCTACCCTTTTCTCTCCTGATGTAAGACATATCGCGCTAACGACCAGAGAAGCCAGCATGACCCGAAAGACATTGACGCTCCAAAACAGGAGCCGAGTTGACATGGGCGATGCATCCTTACCAGACCATGCCCAGTGCTACATGGAGCACACATTGTGCCAATCTGGGCCAAAAGGACAGACTCTGATCACCTCTGGCAGGACCTGCGATGCTTTTGGCCGCTCCCGCTGGTGCATGGTCTCGTCGCCGCGGGTCATGAGAGTAGCAACATTGTCTTGCACAAGCTCATGGCTGGCATCCGTGCTGCCGGTGCGACACATTTTTGGCGGCGGTCCTCTCCCGGATGACGGTCCATACGAATGACACTTAACATCCCAGAAACATGGCAAGACTCAGTGGACGAGGGCGTTCGGATCGAGGTGCTGAGCGAGGAGGAGGCGAGAAGATGGCGAGATGCATTAAAAATTCTCTCCGGCGAAAGACGGCTGTTCAGGAACACAATGAGAACCTGGAATCTGAGTAAGATGTCTTGCCAAAAACCGAATATTCTCTTCACTTTACGCGCGATGCTCACTTTCGCCGGAATCGAAAAAGCAGTCAAAAATCAAATAAAATAGAGTACACGAGCTATAAATATAATCAAAAAAGACATCCAAGTAATGACGTCAAATTCTACCCAGGAAAGTTCAAAAGGCCAGTGTATTTCGATTAAACGTCCACTCCGCTTGAAATCTGGCCAATCACAGCGCTTCATTTTACCCGAATAGCCTCGCAAAATCACGAAAAGTTGGTAATTGGCAGCCTCGTTCTTGCGTCTTGTCCAGCGTGTTTACCAGCATCGTTGCCGCCCCTTCAATCATATTTTTTTTTCGCAAGGCTCTTGCCAAAATGGCCTGCGCCTAGGAGAAATCGAGCAGAGCATTACCACCGCCATGCACGTTTGGCGACAGACAGCCCGGCAGACCGCCCGGCAGGCGGCCCGGCAGGCGGCCCGGCAGTCCGCCGCGATGCTGCGGCCGCCTGCACCACGCGCGCGTCCCATTCTTCTGCGTCGCCCCTATGGCCCCTATGCTGCCTGCCGTTGCCGGGCCTTTTCGACGACGCCCGGCGACCCGCCCGGCACCGCGCCCGAAGAACGTACATGGTCCACGCCGTTGGCCAAGCAGCTGGCTGCAGCCATCTCGGTGCGTGGACGCTGCCTCTGTCCCTCTCCCTCTCCTGGTCTCTTTTCTGACGTGCAGACGACCGGCCCCATTCCCGTCGCTAGCTACATGCGCATGTGTCTCACCTCGGACCTCGGCGGCTACTACACCGGAGCCCTCGACGGCACCGGTCGCGATCCGTTTGGCCTGGCCGGCGACTTTGTCACCTCGCCCGAGGTGTCCCAGGTCTTTGGCGAGCTCGTTGGCATCTGGTTCGTCGCCGAGTGGATGTCCCAGGGACGGCCGGACCGCGGCGTCGATTTGCTCGAGGTCGGGCCGGGCCGCGGGACATTGATGGACGACATTCTGCGGGTGTGTCTTTTTCCCCCTCTCTTCTCTTTTCTCCTCCCCCCCCCCCCCCCCCTACTAACCCACCAGACCGTCCGCCACTTTGGCCTTGCACAGAGCATCGACACGGTCTACATGGTCGAGGCCAGTCCGCAGCTGCGCCAGGCCCAAAAGACGCGGCTCTGCGGCGACGCCGCCGAGCTGACCTCGTCCGCGATGGGCTTCCACAGCGTCACCAAGCAGGGCCAGCCCATTGTCTGGGCCGAGACGATCCAGTCGATTCCGCAGCGTGCGTGCTTGGCTTGGGCCCTCTTGCTTCCGTGGCGTCCACTGACCCTCAGATCCCGATCACATGCCGCTGATTGTCGCCCACGAGTTCTTTGACGCCCTGCCAATCCACATCTTTGAGTCGGTCCATGTGCCGGCGCCGGTGCCGTCAACCCCCGCTTCGTCGTCGTCGTCGTCGACGTCCCCCTCGTCCCCCCCCCGACACAACCCCTACCAGTGGCGCGAAATGGTCGTCTCGCCCACCCCCCCCGGGGCCACCCACGCCTCTCTCCACACGCCGCGCTCCCAGCACGACGGCCCCGTCCCCGACTTCCAGCTCACCCTCGCTGCCGGCGCCACCCGCCACGCCCGCTACCTGCCCGACCTCTCGCCCCGCTACCAGGCCCTGCAGGCCCACCCCGGCGCCGTCATTGAGATCTGCCCCGACGCCGCCTTGTACGCCACCGACTTTGCCGTCCGCATCGGCGGCTCCGTGGCCCAGCCCCGCGCCCGGCCCGCCGGCGCCGCTCTCATCCTCGACTACGGCCCCGGCGACGGCACCATTCCCGTCAACTCTTTGCGCGGCATCCGCCGCCACCGCCGCGTCAGCCCGTTTGCCGAGCCGGGCCTCACCGACCTCAGCGTCGACGTCGACTTTGCCGCCGTGGCCGAGGCTGCCACGCGCGCCAGCGACGGCGTCGAGGTCCACGGGCCCGTCGAGCAGGCCGACTTTCTGCTGCGCATGGGCATCCGCGAGCGCGCCGGGTCGCTGGCCAAGCGCTCCGGCAGCGACGAGGCCGAGGCCGCGATTGGCCGCTCCTGGCGCCGCCTCGTCGACCGCGGCCCCAACGGCATGGGCAAGGTCTACAAGGCCCTCGCAATCCTGCCGGAAAACAACGGCCGGCGCCGGCCCGTCGGCTTTGGCGGCGACGTCGTCGAGTGAACAGGACCGCAGACGGGTTCCGGATTCTAGTCTGTATTCCCCCAGTACATACTCCTTCATATGCTATAGCAAAACCCGGTAGCAAACAAGAACCAAAGCCAAAAACAAAATTCAATACAGAAAAACAACACAGGCAAAAAGGAAGAAGGCGGAACAAAAGAAAAACAATAAACAAAAATACATATACAGCCGACTGTCACGGCCACCTCTTTTCGTCGTCACTGCTCCCTCACTTCTTCTTCCGCACCAGCCCCGACTCCTCCTCCGAGCTCTCGTCCTCGTCGTCCGTGAAATGGTCGCCGTCCTCGCCCACGGCGAAAATGGTCTCGCCGTCCAAGGAGTCCCGCGGCGCCGTCGACGACGCCGCCGGTTGCGCGGATGTCTGTGCAGCCGACGCAGTCGTCGGCTTGGCCACCGTTGCCACCGGCTTGATGCCAATGGCCGCCTCCTCGGCGCCGGCCGCGCCGCTACGGTCCTGGGCGGCCGCCGCGCCGCCGTTTGCCGGCCGCGTCTCGTCGTCATCGTCGTCGTCCGAGTCCTCCGGCACGCCAATGTCCATGTTGTTGATCTCAAAGGTGCCGTCGTCGTCCTGGGCAATCTCGTCGCTCATGGCAAAGCGCCGGTTGTTGGCCGACGGCCGCCACACGTACGCGACCCAGGCCACGTCGGCAAAGTAGACCAGGTTCGGCCACCCGTCCAGCGTGAACCAACGCGACTTCCAGTGGAACGGCACGAAGCCGGGGTCGCGCGCCGACACAAACGAGAAGCTGTTGATGAAGAAGAAGCCAAAGATGACTACAATGCTGAGCATGATGCACCACCACAGCTTCTTGTACATGCTCTCCTTGGCATGCTGCTTGCGCTCCCGCAGGTCCTTGAGCGTCAGGTTCAGCGCGCTCAGCGTCCACACGTAAAAGGCCGTCAGCGTGCTGGCCAGCGGCAGGATGATCAGCAGGACGTAGGGGCCGACCGTGTCCGGCTTGACCAGTAGACTCGTAATCGCATAGACCAGCCCAAAGACAAAGTGCGCAATCGCCAACCACCGCACATAGACCATTGTCCGGCCTAGTGTCGGCTTGACCACGCCGTAGCCCATGCACACAATCAGCAGCAGGAAAAAGGTAAACGAGTTGCGGAACGCGTTGAGCACCGCCACGACCACCAACAGCACCTTGCTGCCCACGTTGGACCCGTTGCGGTTCATAAAGTCGTAAAAGCCCCACGTCATGAGCATCTCGACCACCAGGAAGATGAGGATCGCCGTAATGTAGTTTTGCACCGCCAGGATGTCGCTGCGGTGCTGGTAGTACATGAAGCCCCAAAACACCACCACCACGGCGTAGAGGATCGTGATGCCGCCGTAAAAGGGCAGCTTGGGGATCTGCGTTGCCGCCAGCTCACCGTACGCGTTGCGGAACTCGGCTACCGCGCCGTACTCGGTCGCGCTAAACGGCACCGTCACGATGCAAAAGTAGCCCGTCTTCTCGATCTCGTACATGATCGGCTTCGCGTCCTTGAGGTGGATCGCCCGGTTGTAGATGAGGTTCTGCGACAACTCCGTCGCGTTCGACTCGAGCATGAACTCGCCCACCTCGGTGTGGTTGCAGTAGCCCAGCGGCACGTACTGCGGCTCGCAGATGAGCAGTTTCTGCTAGTCAGACGGGATGAAGCCACGGAAAAGCACTACAGCACCACAGAACAAACATACCCCCTTGCTCGGGTCCGGCGTGATGCCGATAAACTCCTCGTCTTTCCACTCAAAGATGAGCACGCTGACAATCGGGTCGACCGGGCCGTCATACTGGTCAAAGACCAGGCTGATGTACGGGTCCGTCGCGCCGCCCCAGGATTTCTTGCTGTACATGCCTGGCTGGTCAGTCGGTGCTCGTCCAGCTACATCTGCCGTATCCTGCCGTACCTGCGCATCGTTGCCGGCTCTGGTCCTTTTGGTTCTGCCTCCCGTCAGTGTCGTCCGTCTATTTGCGCATCCGGGCAAACCGTACAATCCGCTCTTCAAAGGCTTGGGCCACCGTTGCCGCGCAAACCGCCAGCGCCAGCGGCACCAGCATCTTGGATAACCAGCGCGCCATCGTGGGCGCTTGTCCGTCTCAGTCGTCTGCTTGTCGGTTCGTCGGCTCGTTGGCTCGTCTGTCCGTCGGCTCGCCGGTTCGTCGGCTCGTCACGTCCGTGTGTGTGTCTGGAAGCGTACGTGTCAGCAACAGATGCGGCAGCTCCCAGGAGGCCGAAATACGAGAGACCAGAATCAGGTGACGGACCAGGCGGGAAAGCAGCTGCGCAAGAGGCCGTCACATCCGGCGGGAGCTGGACGCAAGAAAAAGGCTGTCGCTGGACGGAACACAGACGGGAAAGGTTGCTTGGTCGGGCACGCTGGAATTTACAGAACACCTCGCTGTCTCGCAGGCTCCTGGCAGGAAAGCAGCAAGGTCCCCCGGCGATAAGATAATGCGCTGCCACGGGATTGTGCCTAGTGCTACGTATGCGCGCTAGGCGGCTTGGGGGGGCCAATACAGAAATGAGCTCTTGCCAATGCGTGAGCTGTTGGAGGAGGCTCTTCGTTCTTTTTGACCGCAATTCTTGCACAGAACATATCCCGCCTTCTCGCCACGAATTTCCCCCTCTCACCATACTAACTACTGCCATAGCACCCCGTTGCGGCCCACGACTCCGTCACGCTCAAACTGCGGACCTTCCCTGTCAGGCAGATAGTCATCCTCGCACCGCCCCTCGTAGAAGCACTTAACGCTTCTAGAGCATCCTTAACTATGCACGCTGTTGTTAAAGTGCAGCTTGCCCTATAGCTGTATGTCCGCGCGGCTGCGGGCCCCCGTAGCCCAGCTTGTCGACGATGCGGTAGCGCTGCTGGAACACATCGCCGATGCTCACAGTGTGGTAGCCGCCGACACTGTAGCCGTCAATGCACTCCGCGACGGAGATCCGGGTTGTACTGAGGCATCATTGGCTCTGTTTCCTGTTGGGTGGATGCCGATTTTGCTTGAATCGACTAGGGACGAGAGAACGGGCGAGCCGCTGGGAATTAGCACGGCCCAAACAAAAGCTAGAAATGCAAGCTTTACTCAAGACCAGCACCGGTCGTGTCGATATCATTTTGTTAAAGTGCGTTGTCAGAGGCCTAAAACGTATTTTAGTCGAGGCTGTGTCGTAACGGAGATCCTTAGTCCGCTGGCTGCTTCGTCCCGTCGATGTTTGTGGAAATGTGTGTAGCTAAATAGAAGAAAGGTTGGAGATGCAAAATCTCCGACGTTGAACTTGAGTGAAATCTAGCCTTAGGAGGAGTTAAAAAAGAAGGGATAACCTGTTGGTCGTTCCTTGTTCTCTTTCGTTCTTTCACCTGTTTCCTAGGCGGCTCTATCTTACGGAGCTCTATTCTCTATCCCGCAGTCTGTACTCTGGGTTCTGGATCTGCTCTTTAAACTTGTTATCCTTTCTTTACGACCGCGATAGCCAACAGATATGAGCTCATAGGCACAGTCAGCACAGTCACACAGACATTGAGTGAGCAGATACTTGCTCTTGACCGGGACCTGTTTATGGTGAATGTCATGTCTCATTAGCCGCCCGACGGGTACACGCAAGGTACACCACCTATGCCTTGGTCTCGGCCGCGGCCTCCTGCGCTGGCGCCGGCTCCTTCTCCTTCACCTGCAGCGGATACGGTATTGGGCCGCCGGGCGAGTCGGGCTTGCGGGCCGTAAGGACCTCGACGCCGGTCTCAGTGACGAGGAGCGTTTGTTCTGTTGGTTAGAGGTCGAACCCCAAAAGAAACAGTGAGGGGAACTAACCAAACTGCGCCGTCTTCTTCCCGTCAATCGTCGTGCTGGTCCAGTTGTCGGGCCAAGTGACGTCGCGGTACTTGCCCAGGGCAATCATCGGCTCAATCGTAAAGGTCATGCCCGGCTTGCACTCGCCAATGGCCTTGTTCTTGGCATAATGAGGGATGTTGGGTGGCGCATGGAAGATGCTGTTGATCCCGTGGCCGACATAAGTGCGGATCACCGTGCAACCGCGCTCCTTGGCCAGCTTCTCAATGACGTCGCCAAACTCGCGGAAGAGCGTGCCCGGCTTGACCTTCTTGATAGCCTCGTCGAGGCAGTCGCGGGCCGTCTCAATGACGCGCACCGTGTCCGGATCGTTGCGGGCGCGGTCGCCGACATAGTACGTCTCGTTGAGGTCGCCGTGGTAGCCGCCGTGGTACAGGGTCACGTCGAGGTTGACTAGGTCGCCGTCTATGAGGATGCGCTTGTCGGGGATGCCGTGGCAGATAACCTCGTTGACCGACGTGCACACCGACTTGGGGTAGTGGTTGTAGTTAAGCGGCGAGGGGTAGGACTAGAGAGGTCAGAAGAGGCTCAAACAGTGCGGGGGACTGGCAGTGCCACGCTCAACGCACATTGCGCTCAATGCAGGCCTTGTGGACAATCGCGTCAATCTCGTCCGTGGTGATGCCCGGCCGCAACGCCGCCGCCGCAATGTCGAGCACCTCACGGGCCAGACGGCAGACCTTGCGCATGGCCTTTTGGGCCTTGGCATCGAGCAGCTCAATGTTGTTGGGGCGCAGGCGTGAGCGCGGCGTCTTAGGATAGCCGTCGTCGGCGTAGTCGGGGTACGGAATGGACTTGGGAACGGTGCGGCGCGGAGACAGAGGGTAGACGGGGCGTAGCGGGCCGGTGAAGGGGAAGTTGGGAAACGGGTTGAAGTACCCAACCTCTGGGGCGTTGTCAGTACAGAACCAGACACAGAGAGGCTGCCGGGAAGGAGGAGAGGGACGCACTCGTTTCCTTCTTGTGCATCGCCTTGTGCGTTACCTGCAGCCGTCAGCACGAGCACCAGACGGCCGTCGCCCACGCCCACGCCCACACACCCAGTTCCGCCCGAAGCACTCCTGGGAGCAAAAATAGCTGTCCTTGATGCCCAGCTTGATGCACGTCGGACACTGCAGCGTGCCGGCATCCTTGTCGCAGTCGTTCCCCAGACACTTGCGCTTTGCGGGCGGTTCGTCGGCCATAGTGTTAGAAGGTGGCAGTTTTGTATGTCGGGGTCGTCGGGTTCCGTCGAGTGCAGACGTGCCGTGGTTTCCGGAACTGCGGGTGGTCGTCAAGGGAGTTGTGAGAGAAATGAAACAGGCAATTTTGTGTGACAAAGCCACGCCTTGCGGCGGACATAATTTTCTTACGACTTTCCTAGCGGGTCGCCCCATGTGCTAGCCGCTTTGGGTCGTTCCTTCTTGTAAGAGGCAAGCACGATACGTACTCCGTACGCCGGAGTGGCTGCCGAGTTAGCCTAGCAGGTGACCCGCATCGCCGTCGTGTGAGTCTTGTCGATTTTTGAGTTTTCAACTCTCGACATGGCATTGTGATTGCCCGCCTTTTCCATGGCAGACAAGCCCAGGACTGTGATTGTGGGCGCCGGGCCCGTCGGGTCGCTCGCTGCGCTGTACGCTGCCCAGCGCGGCCACAATGTGGAGATTTACGAGCTGCGGAATGGTGAGCGTTGCAGTGGACGATGCCGATGCCGATGACGAGTGCAGCTGTTCACGCCGACAGACCTCCGGGATCCCGCGACAACGCCGCTCAACTTTACAAAGTCTATCAATCTGGCCCTGTCGGAGCGCGGCATCCATGCGCTGCGGCAGGCCGGCCCGGACCTGCTGGACAAGGTCTTTGCGACGACCATTCCGATGCGCGGCCGCATGATTCACGGTCGGAAGCCGTCTGGCGAGCTGTACGCGGAGGCGCAGGACTATGATGCGCATGGGCGAGTGTGTAGCCCAATTCCGTTGTGCTGCCCTGCCTGACACGACAGACCATTTTCGCCGTCGACCGGGCCGGCCTCAATGGCTGCCTGCTGGACGCGCTGGAACGCACGCCCAACGTCCGCTTCTTCTTCAGCCACAAGCTGACCGGCGCCGACTTCCGGGCCCGTAAGGCCTGGTTCGAGGTGCAGGACGGCGACGCGACCAAGACGACGGGCCGGGCGCGCGAGATCGAGGTCGACTTTGACTTTCTCATCGGCGCCGACGGCGCGCACTCGTCAGTGCGCTACCACCTGATGAAGTACACCCGAATGGACTACCGGCAGGAATACATTGACACTCTGTGGTGCGAGTTCCGTCTGGCGCCGCGCACCGCCGATCCAGCCGGCCCGGCCGATCCCAAGGCGCGCTTTGCCATCTCGCCCAACCACCTGCACATCTGGCCGGGCCGCGACTTTATGTTCATCGCCATCCCAAGCGAGGTACGGATCCAGTTGTACGCCTCTACGCACTGCTAACCTGCAGAACGGCTCCTTCACCTGCACGCTGTTCATGCCGTCAGCGCAGTACGCCCTGCTGGACGCACAGCCGGCGCAGGTGCCGGCCTTTTTTGACCAGTATTTTCCCGGCGTGACCGCGCTCATTCCACCCGCCGACTTGGTGGCCTCGTTCACGGATAACGCACACCTGCCGTTGATCAGCGTCAACTGCAAGCCGTACCACTTCCAGTCGTCGGTCGTGATCCTCGGCGACGCGGCCCACGCCATGGTCCCCTTTTACGGGCAGGGAATGAACTGCGGCCTCGAAGACGTGCGGGTTCTCTTCGCGCTCCTCGACAAGCACGCGACGCGCGAGACCAACGACCCGGAGGCAGCGGCCGACCCGCGCACCCTCCAGGAAGCACAGCGCACGCTAGCGCTGGCCGAGTACACGGCGCTGCGGGTGCCGGACGCGTTTGCCATCAACGAGCTGGCACTCCAAAACTATGTCGAGATGCGTGCGTCTGTGCTGAGTCCGACGTACCGCCTGCGCAAGTACCTCGAGGAGCTGCTGTCGGTGTATGTGCCGCGGCTTGGTTGGCAGACAAAGTATGCACGCGTGTCCTTTGGCAACGAGCGGTACAGCGACGTGGTGCGCCAGAGCGCGCATCAGGGGCGCGTGCTGCTCGATGTCTGCGTGGCTGCCGTGGGGGTGCCGCTGGTGGCCGCCGCCCTCGGCCTGTTGTGGTGCAAGCGGAGGTAGCCGTACGAGTAGAATGATCTTGCTCGTTCTCTGCGTTTTCCTCTGCAAGACGTGGACGTTAGTCGCGAGGACGTGGTGGCTGGCTTGGACGCGTGACAAATCGCTGGCGCTGCATCCAACATCCGTGCGGCCGGATCCTCTTCTGTCCGTCATCTTTCCTGGCCCAATCTGTCCCATTTGCCGTTAGGCGTTTGTCGGCTTCCTTCCTCGGCAGTCCTGCGTACTTGTACCAATGTGCCTACCGGCGTGCAGGCAAGTGCAGAGTACGAGTACGCGTACACCAACACGGCCCAACGTACTGTGGGTTGCACCCTGCACATGCATGCACGCCCCCCCCGTCAGTGTCTCTGGATGGCGCAAACGGGCTTTATTTGTCCAGATATATTGCGGAGACGTCGATTCCCACACTAAAAACGATGCTACGATTCTGCCAGTGCTACAGAAGCCAGAAGATGGACGAGCGAGAGCAGGGAAGGAGCAGCAAGTCCGGAAAGGAGCCAGGGAAAGAGCATGGAAGAGCAGGGAAAGAGCCGGGGGAGCATCGCGCACTGGCCACCTACATACAGCACAAGGTATTACTCGTAGCGGCCCCAATTTCCTATGTGGTCAAATCTTTGGCTGCTCGTTTCTTCTTTACTTCTGCCTGGAACAATCCCCACGATCACCAGGCATCATCGCCGGCACTACCAGAATAAATCGCGCCGCCCGTTTTGCGGCCCAGACCACACCACTTCGCTCAGATTATTACTGATCCTTGTCTCAATTCCCTTTGGCCCCTTTCGCTCATTGCCTCTTGACCCTATTGGTCTTTTTCGCCGCATCGCGGGCTGTTGGCCACCGCCTAGTATTCGTGAAGCCACAAGAGAAGCTGGCAAACAGGTAGTAGACCAGCAAGCGGGAAAAAAAAGACAGGAACCCAAAAAGGCGCGGGAAAATAAGAGTTCCAAAGAGGAAAGGCGTCATGCAGGTTTAACGAAAATCCGACACAAAGAGCACTGCAGCCTGCAGGACGTCAACAGTCCCCCATCCCCTTTCCTGCCTACGCCTTTCTACTTTCCCCCTTTCCCTCTTGGGTGTGCACTTGATCCTTTGGCTCTGACGCCGGGGACCGCGCGCGAGACCGGGCAGCTGGGACGAAGCGAGTTCGATGAGGCGTTGGTGGGACGACTGCGCGCGATTCCAGAACCACCCTGCGTTGTGCTGGATGTGAAGTGCGACGACATCCGCCAACGCGCGTGAACGCACTCCAACACACCTCCATCCGCCGTCGACCGCCGTCAAACCGCCAACTTCGCGATACGCACACGATCCAGACACCGACAGACACGTTCGGGCCCAATCTCCCAGCACGTCGTCCGATCACCCCCGCCCTCAGAATCGCCGCACCCAACTGGCCCAACCGTTCATCCCCCTCGCCTTCTCTTCCTGTCCCGCCTCTCGTCCCGACCGCTCTTCTGCTCTCCTGCTTGTGCTCTCCTGTCCTGTTGCGCTCTCTCCCGCCCCGCCGCCCTCCCTCTCCTGACGGGCTCTCCTCTCCACTGAGCACGCGGTCACCTGTCTAGCCACTTTCCCATAGACCGCCCTGAAACCGCAGTCGTGGTTTCGCTTCGGGTGGACTGTGGACTGTGGGCTAACAAGCCACCCCGGTCTCCTTCCCTGGGCCTTCTTGGCCCTCCCTGGCCCTTCCTGGTCCGTGTGGCCCCCACGACCTGTTTCTTTTTCAGGTATCTCCTGCGCTGCTCGCGACCTTGATCGAACCGTTTGGGGACTCCGAGACACGCATTTTGGGATTCTCTGGTTTCTCTGGTATCTCTGTGCGAAACGGAACACGCGTTGTTGCAACCACGGCTGTCGCCTCACCTCGATACAATGACACCGGGTGCGCCTCCAAAGAAGCTTGATCAAGCCGTGGCAGAACGAGTGCGAGCATTCCCAGATAACAGTTGCAACCACCGACCTCACCTTTCAAGAGCGCGAGCTCTAATCTGATCTCAATCCTGAGCGGGTAACGGCGCTGCTTCACCACTGGTCACCCTAAACAAGTCAAGACAAGAACGAGTTGAGAGTGAGAGGCCGAGCGAGGAGTGAGAACGAGCGAGGACGGGCGAGGACGAGCGAGATCGCCTCGAGGAAACGGAGGCCAAACCAAAGAGCGAGGGAAGACTGCAAAAGACAGACGGGAGACGAGACGAAAGACCAGGGACAGACGAAAGACGGCGCCGCAACACTTTGTCTTCGAGAATCACCACATCGGACCCATCCGTCAACCACTAGCTCCCATACTCAACAGACAGCTTGTCTGCACCCAGAGCTACCATGCCGACGCCACACGTCATCGACCCGACCCAGTTGAACCTCAGCACGGAAGAGCTCACACTGTTGCGGCAGGGCCAGTCTGCGCTAGCTGGATCAACATCGTCACGCGCCGCCAGTCGCGCCTCGTCTCAGGGCCGCTTGCTGCTCGACAGCAACTCGCTGGCTGCCCTGGATGTGTATTTTGAGCGTGTCATGAACCATATCCAGCAGCAGCTGCAGTACCTCACCGACCAGACGCAGGCAGCCACCATGGCTGTGTATGACCAGTCGAACCAGATGATTGTCGACGCCGACGCCGAGATTGCCCGCTTCACCATGATCAACGACCAGATTGACGAGCTGGAGCTGGACTTCGACCGCATTGCGCACATCCGGCAGATTGTCCACGACTTCCGCCAGCGCATCGAGGATCTGGAGCACGAGATGGAGCAATCGCAGCCGTCCTCATCGTCACGCCGTCATCGCGAGGGACACCGCGAACATCGCGAACACCGTGAGCATCGGCGATCGGAAGGCCACGCAAGCCGACACCGGCGATGAGAACCGAAGAGGAAGATATACGGGCAGAAGTCGGGCGGAGGAACAGCATCCCACTAATGGTATCAATTGGGAGGAATTTTGTGGCAGGGAGAGGGCGGTATCCCTTGCATGTTGTCGAAAATTACGCGAACACGACGAACCAGGTGAGCGGTAAGAAACGGAAGACAGCAATGAGCCTCACGGCCGGCACAAGAACGGATTGCCTCACGGCTCGTTGAATTACGGAATATTTTTGTCTTTTATATCCTTGTACTATTTTGGTTGGGCAGGTTGTCACACTTTGTCTGTTCTTTTGTCACAGTTGTGTCGCGTTTTTCCTTTTATGTTCTGTCGGTAATAGGTACTCTGGGTTACTTGTACCTGTTTAATGCACTCTTGTCTTGGACACAGGCCGTGACAATATTGGAAGCTCGCTCGTATTCACGTAGACGCCCACCCGATTGTTGCTGGTATCTCGAAGAATGTCTCAAATTCAGATACGCTCCTTGACCCCCATAGACGCCTATTTCCCATGCAACAGCTAGATCAAGACACATCCAGCCAAGACTTTAATGTACACAAGGGAGCCGGAGACTCAGTCACTATAGGCCCCAACGCTGCTAGGTGTTGCCGCGTCCAAGTGGCCGTTGGCCAGATGCTTGAGGTGGTTCAGGCTCGGCTTCTCTGTCGGCGGCTCCTCGACGTCAGTAGCGTCGCTGTCTTCTTCGACATGGTCGCGCGGGTCCGCTTCCCGTTCCCCATTCTGGCCGTCCTCACCGCCACCGTCTTCGCTGCCGCTGTCCGGCGCAGCAAACACCACCTCCGAGTGCATGTGCCGCTTGATAAACGCGCGCTGCACGGCGGCCCTGCGGATGCGTGTCGCACTGTCGCGCTGCACCGCCGCCTCGCGCGTCAGGTCCTGCATCTGCATACGCACGTCGCGCACCAGCGTCTGGAACCAGCCAATGTGCGCCTTGCACTTGCGTTTGCGGCACATGCCGGCCGTCGCGGCCTCGTAGTCAGCGGGCGTCTCAACGTCGGTAGCATCGGGGTCGGCATCGGTAGGCGTGTCGGTGTCTGTTTGGCCATTCTGTCCTTCTGGCTCCTCGGGCGCGATCACCAACGGGGCCGCCAACTTGCCGGCGCGAAAGATGGCGATACCCTCGGGGCTGGCGAGAAAGTGCGCAAAATGTGGCTGGACCCCGACCTGCGCGAGGCGATCATCGTAGCCGCAGCAGTCGCGTTCAATGAGACCAGCCTTGATGGCATCATAGTTGCGCGCCTTGGCCATATCGAGCAGTTCGAGCATTTTTTTGCACATGCCAAACTGCTCGACCAGGTGCTGGCGGTGGGCCGCAGAGCGCTGTGTGACGGCGCGCTCCTCGGTAGTCAGCAGGGCGTCGGGGTCAGCTGGGAGCAAAGGTGTCAGCAGAAAGGGGGAAAGACAAAAAGGCAAAGAGGCAAAACACGGATGCCACGCACTGTTGGAGTCCTGGGTTAGGCCGTGCAGCAGCATCTGGGCCACGTCCGCCTGATTGCTGCTGGCGAGGATGGAGACGAGCTGTGCCGATGTTAGGTGGTCGACGGGCAGCTTGTCCTCGGGCACTGGGACGGCGACGGGAACGGGGCCGCTGTTGCTGCCGCTGCCCTCGCCGCCGCTGCTCTTTGGCCGGCTGATCTGCGTCAGAAAAGCGTCCCACCACTGATCGCGGTGGGCGTCGGAGCAAAAGTAGCTGGTGGCATCGGGCGCCGCCGCAGACACATTATCGTCGGCATAGAGACGCGCTGGCCGGTGGCAGTTGGGCAGTGAGCACAGCTTGCGGAAGCGGGTGATATAGCGATCGGGAACGGTGCAGTTCGGGCAGATGTAGCTGAGAATAATACTCTCGCCGAGCTCCTTGTCGATATGGACGCAGTCACCGTGGAACCAGTCCTCGCATTGGTCGCACTGGATCATCCAGCGGTGGCCATCGGGCCCGCGGCAGATGCAATAGGGTCCAGTATCTGAGGACGACGAGTTGTTACCGTCGTCGCCGTGCCAATCACCATCGCCGTCTGTCATCCTGCCATCCTCCTCACCGCCGCCGCCGCTATTGTCCGAGGCAATCGACGCTGTGACACCCGCCTCCCTCTTAACGGCCTCAGCCTTGCCGTTGCTCTTCTTCGAGGGCGTTGCTGGCTGTTTGCTGCCATGACTGCGAGGCTTGCCACTGCTGCCTCGACTGCCACGACTGCCAGCCCGTCCATTGCTGCCACCGCCGCGGCTGGCACTGCCGCCGCCCCGCCCCTTGGATGTGTTACCGCCCCGGCTCTTGGCCCCCGAGGCCCGAAGCCTCTTGGGGGGCATTTTCTCTACCGTCGCAAACGCAGTTGTTTCTGTGGTTGTGTTAGTCGCGTCAGCCGTATCGGTCATAGGAACATCGTCCCCGGGCCGCGACAGAAGGGCGCTGCTGGTTGCGGCAAATGAGCTGCACTCGTTTGGGTCGATTGGGTCGATTGGATCGACGATGCCCGACGACAGGGATTGAAGAGGGGATGCTGTCTGCGTTGTGCGCTGAGTCAGCCATTTCAGAGTGTTCTTTTGGTCGAATTGCCCAATACGTCAGTTGCGCCCGGTTGCGCCTGCCCGATTCAATTACACACCTCATCGCCGTCTTCCATTTTCACGTCGACCGAGCCGCGCCGCGGCCGCTGGTCTGTGTGGGCTGCATCGAGGGCGGTGTCTGTGTTGGGCCCCATGCTCCTGGTTGTCGTCCGGGAAGCAGCCCGACGCGGGGAAGAGTCGGCTGGTGTGTGCACGCGTGGTTGGTGGTTGGCAAAGTACGAGAGACGCGCTGGCGCATTGAAGGCCGACTTAAAACGCACGAGGCTAAAGAGCACCGAAGAGCAAAAAGTGGGCCACTTCCCCTCTGATTAGATTGGCGAAGCTTTTTTTTCGTCAGGCCACAGACCAATCAACCGGACGACATATCGACAGACGGCACGACAGACTGGCCGAAGGATCGCCAGAAAGCAGAGCAGATTCAGTAGAAGCAGCTCCCACGCACATACAGCACTATATCACTGCGAAGCATCGTTCGACCGACCTGACTATGACGCGGCCGATGTCGAGGACGATGCCGCTCTTGGGAGCTTGGGGAAATCTTTGCGCCGCGCAAACCGTCCGGTGCGCAGGCCGTGGCGGCCAGCGCATGTTTGCATCTGTACCTGCACAGGGGATCCAGATGTCTGGAACCCGGCGCCCGCTGCCGGCGTGTTTCAACGCACGGTGGCAGCCACAGCGACTGCCTGTTGTCCCACGGAGGACCTACAAGACGGTAGAGGAGGCCAAGAGCCGGTACCGTTCTGGGGTATGCTTGGGGGCGGGCGGGGGGGCAGGTTGACAGTACGAGTGCTGACAGAAGCAGCCCTTCTCGTGGAAGGCCGGCGTGCTCTTTGTCGCGACAGGTGGTGGCCTGCTGTGGTATTTTGAGCACGAAAAGGAACGCATGCAGCGCAAGCGGATAGCCGAGGCGAACAAGGGCGTGGGCCGGCCCAAGGTCGGCGGTCCGTTTCAGCTGATCGACCAGAACGGGCGGCCGGTGACCGAGGCGGACCTCAAGGGGCGGCATTCGCTGGTGGGTGTCCTCGTCTTCCTGGCCTTGCATCCGCTCCCCTCTAATCTAACGGACAGGTCTACTTTGGTTTCTCGCACTGCCCCGACATTTGCCCCGAGGAGCTCGACAAGATGGCGCGCATGTTTGACCTGGTCGAGGCCGAGCAGCCCGGCCAGCTGACGCCCGTGTTTGTCACTTGCGACCCGGCGCGCGACACGCCCGAGGTGCTTAAGGAGTATCTGGTCGAGTTCCACCCGCGCTTCATTGGTCTGACGGGCACGTACGACCAAATCAAGTCCATGTGCAAGGCGTACCGCGTGTATTTCAGCACCCCATCCAAAGTGCAGCCGGGCCAGGACTATCTGGTGGATCACAGCATCTACTTTTACCTGATGGACCCCGAGGGCGACTTTGTCGAGGCACTGGGGCGGCAGCACTCGCCCGAGGAAGCGGCCAAGGTCATCGTGGACCACATCCGGGACTACAAGACCAGCCAATAAATGGCGCATGCGAGGAGGAGGGCCAGAGTTCAGGCGAGGACGAAGGCGAGAGCCGGGATAGCTGGAACGATGGCCGGATGTGTACGAATATGCTCCTTGGACGGACAGGACGGCAATTCCAGATGAGGAAATGGAACCTCTTCTCATTCTCCTCTCGTATGCAGAGCGCGTACTAAGCAACCGTCCCGGCTGCCTGGCTGCACCCCTTGGAGGAACGCCCGTCCCATCCCTTCCCCGCACTAGGACAGGTACTGCCGGCCCAGAGGTGTTCCGTGTGAGGCGCCTGCGTGCAGACTTTAAAAGCTTGCTTGCACTTGTCCCCTGCATTGCACCGGGGACGCTCGGCTGGGTTGTCTGCCGTCGTCTGGCTGTCTCTTATGGTTGTCCGTCGGTTGGCTCGGGTTCAAGCTTGGCCCCATTGGGCGGCGGAAATGTGGAAACGAGGAGATCTAGATGTCTGACTGTGTCGTTGTCTGGTCGCTCGTCGCTCAATGGGGTGGAGCAGCCGGAAGAAGGAGGGGCCTTTTCCGTTCGAACCGGCCTCCTGGTTACATAACCAGGCACAGAGGGGGAGGCAAAGCAGGAGGCCAAGTAGAAGATAGCAAAGGGACTAGACCGCAGGCTAGAAGGAGGACACGGGCTAGAAGGGCAGGCGCGCGAGAGCAAAAGGAAGGGACGCTGTCGGGTTGGGAGAACCGCTCGTGCTTATCGGCCTTTGCATTATCGCGCCTTCCCCCGTTTCCACATGCAAGCCCCGCCCACTTACTTGCCCACGCCATACGTCTAGACTATTCCCATACTCCCACACCCACCCACATTCCCACATTCCCAAGGACAAATTTCTACGCGTGTGGCGGATTCCAAAAGGGTTATTCGGGGCCGTTGCGAGACACGCATCGCACCTTCCTGCTGAGCGCCTCACCGCCTGCCACTACACGTAACTACACGTAACGACCCCTCCTTTGACGTGCCCTGCATGCAACTTTGCCCATCGCCCTCGTAAACGCTTGATTTCTCGTGTGCGTCGCATCACCGACAAACCTGTTCTAGCCACCAGGACCGCTTGCCGTGTGGGCCACCTACGCCATTCTCCGCCGCCCGCGGGAGTGCATACGACATCCTACGGGGCTCGTATCTCTCTCGCGTCCAGGACGCACTCGGTGCTACCGCCCTTTTCATCACCTTTTATTGACGCTTTATCTGGCTCTTGATCCTCCTTGTCGCTGTCTTTCCTCTTTGCCTACGATAAGTCGGCTTCTAGTCAACTCCTCCAGCAACTCTCCTACCCTCTTTTTGGCGTGGCGGCCTCCTTTCTCTCGGTCCACCGTGCCGCCTGCCCACCTTGGTGCATGCTCCTCCTCTGGTCTCTCCTCTGGTGTCCTCTTCGTCCCGTTCTGGCTGACGTTCCTGCCGACTTGACGCAGCTAACGAGGACACCAACGCATGCACAGCCCAACCACGCCAACCCTCCCTTGGAACACCCCCCCTCCTTCAGCTCTAACCCGAAAACTGCCCAAACTACGACGGACTACGGAATACTCTTTGTTTCCTCTTGCTTGGCTGTGTACATTGCACGTGCAACTGTCCCATGTTTCTGTGTCTCTGACGTGTCTCGCTTCTCCTGTCTGCTCTCTGGCCTCTTCCCTATCTTCTTTCTCGGTCATCTGTCTCCTCCCTCCTCTACTCCGTACCCTCCTGTGCCATCTTTTTCCACACACCTATCAGATCTCTATCGCTGGCCCCCTTCACGACTAGCGACTGATAGCAGCATCCGCCGGAAACCTGTCGGGTGATACCCTCTTCCTTGTCTGACCAGCTGGAACCTGGTGCACAACTCGCCCCGAGACTTGACCGGATACATCCCCCTTGTTTGCGCCTACAGATGACACCAACTGTACGCTAAAGGCCAGCCAAGAAAGACAAAAGAAACGAGCTCAAACGGGCCGCCAATAGTGCCTACGCTCACTCAACCAGCCACGTCCAGCATTCCCCCTCCTTTCTACTAAGTACTTGTACCTCCTCTCACCTCCTTTTCCTTCTCCTACATCTTTTCTCAACTCTCCTCGACTCTTGTCTTGTTTTCCTGCTCGTGTGCCCACCGCCTGCTCTACTCTGCCACTGCCATCGTTCTGTTTTGACCAGCCAACCGTCGTCGTCGTCGTTTCCCTCTTGTCCTGATCAGCTTGTTCTGCCTCGATTTGATTCGCCCTCGGACTCGCCCTTATTAACTGGAGCCTGTCTGACGAACCGCACCCAAAATGGCTGTCGCTGTGCTCCCCCGCCATTCTCACGACCTCATGGAGTCGCTGAGCGTCGAGGACTTTGAGACTGCTTCGATCCGCTCTGCTGCACCGTCTTACTGTGGGTGCTCGCGTGTTACTGTTTTATTTGGTTACCTGGTGTCTATTGTGGATGTCGTGATCCTCGCCATCGGTGGGGCTCTGCCGACTATTGTTTGCGGCGCTTTGGCGGCGCTTTGGACACACGACCCCGCGCGTTTCCCTGTTCCCCTATTTTGGCCCCGGTGTTCGCCGCCGATGTAGATTTGTCGCTGACTGTCCGTGTTCCGTGCTGCAGCCTCCGAGACACCGTCCACACACTACACCGTTCCGAACCATGCTGGCGGCCTGCTGCCCCCCTACGTGCCGCCTGAGCGCTCGGCGGCGCGTCGCAGCGGCTCCGGGGCCAACGCTCCGAGCTGCGGCTTCCCTGTTGGCGGCGGCGGCCGGGGCGACGTCCCTAACCTGTCCCAGTTCCGCATTCCCTCGTGGTCCACCATTTCCTCCAACCCCAACGCGCGCCTCTACCACTCAGTGGCTCTGCGCCGTGTGGCTGCTGCCGAGCATGCCTCGGCCGCTGCTGAGATCGGAGGTTTGATGCGCCGCCTGGCCGTACTCGAGCGCGCTGAGCTGGAGGAGGCCGCTGCCTCGGCACGCAACGCCCGCAACGGCGGCAGCTCGCGCGCCAACAGCAATGCTATCTCCCGTCCCCTGGAGGACCCCTTTCTGGTTGGCGAGGCTGCCGCCCACCGCACCCGCACTGCCCGTCTGGCTCGCGATATTCCCATTTCCGGTGACGACGCTCTTATCCATGAGGATCGCCGTTGGGACTGGTTCCTCGGTTCGTTTGCCCGCCCTTCCAATGTCCCTGCTTCACGGCCTTTTGTCCTGGCAAACACATCCGGGCACCCTGCTCGTCTGCATCGCAACTTCGTGAGCCATTAGGCCTTGGAAACCCGGACCGTTCCTCAGACTGACCCGCGCGCTTTCGCCCCCCCCATAGGTCAGATGAAGACTCGTCACCGCCCTGGAACCTCGTCCTCACGCGTTCGCCGCCAGTTTGATACCAGCCGGCTCCCGGGCGCTACTCTGCGGCACCTCCGCTCCGGCCGTTTCTAAGGAGCGGATGGGGTCGCCCAACTGGCCGTCACGGACGCCGGACGAGATGCAAGCGTCTAGATCCGGTGACCGCATTTCGTCTTACTTCATGCCCATTTCACGATTTACACCCAACCACCGGCTGTCACGACACATTGGCAGTCCGTTCGGGTTCGGGTTCAGGTTCAGGTTCAGGTTTTGAGAATGTTTCCTTGAACGTAGTGCACGTTCCTGGCTGGCTTCGCATTGTCCACATTGTTCGCGTCGTGTTTTCTGGATTTTCTGTGTGCTGGGCGCCATCTTATGGAGAGCTATGGGACCAACTGCTGTGCATCTTTAGGTGTTTTGGTCTGGATCTCTATGCCTACTTGTTTTGTGTCGGCAACTCTTTCACTACACCGGTATCCATAGGCTCTCGGTGTTTGGCGGTTTTCGGCCTACGTTTTATGCTTTTGGTTTGGATGCTCGACAATCAACGATATATATTGTACATAGTCTGGACCTAGGGACACTGTTCCAATTCACACACCCTTCACGATCGACGAGCATTGGCATGTCTTGGATTTGCTCTTTACAGGAACAGCGCATCGTCGATTGGATAATACCTTCTATGTATCACAATGTGCTGCAATATGCAATCATTCCCGACAGCTCTCTCCCCCGCCCATCCCTCGCTGTCGCGAGAGCACAGCCTATTCGATAAGTACAATAAAGCAAACGCCCAGCGCCAGTGTGAAATGCGTTGCTGGATCGACTATCCAGCCTCGGGCCAAGCCTCACACAATATATCCTCTGCATTTTCTTGATTCTCTGTCGTCCTCGTAGGCGATAGCCAGACAGCATGCGTTTCAGCGCGCCTATTCGATGACGATTTATTCGATAGCGGTTGCACGCCAGTGCTCACAGCGTGTAAGGCGCATCTCCGGTTGTCGTCGTTGGCTTAGCCCTTGCTCTTGGTGTTGAGGATGAGGCCGACAATGAGACTGCGAGGATTAGTAAAGTTCCGGCAAATAGAGGACAACACAGCCTTACCCGTAGAGACCCAACACCTCGCCGAAAATGAGAATCAACACCATGCCGACAAAGATGCGCGACTGCTCCATATAGGCCCGCACGCCCTTGTCGCCCACCACACCGATGCAGTAGCCGGCTGCCAGGCCGGTGGCGCCCACCGACAGACCACAAGCAAGGTGCATGAAGCCGCTGGAAAAGCACGGTCAGCAGTGTATCGGGTGCATCCGCGTGGGACGCTTGTCGCCGCTTACTTGAACAAGCTGTAGTTGGAGCCGCTGCTGGGCGGCGCCAGATCCTGAGCAATAAGTACCGCGATGACGAGGGCATAGACGGCAATGATACCGGACATGACCACGGGAATCAGGCACTAAAAGGCGTCAGTAGCCGTATCGCGATGGACACGCTCTCGCGCGACAGGCATCGTCGCTCACCTTCATGATGAGGTCTGGCCGGAATGTGCCCACACCCGCGATGCCGATACCCGACTTGGCTGTGCCATATGCAGCGCCCGCACCTAATCCGATTGACTGTCAGTTTCCATTGCATCGGAGCAGATGGCGATAGCGGCAGAGCGGTCGATGCAAACAATGGATCGGGGGTCGTCGAGCTCTACGCATGGTCACGTACATCCAAAGATCATGGCGCCCGCAATGCCGGCCTGATCACGAGAACACGTCAGCTCGGGCACACGACGGAAGCCAAATAAAAAAGCACAAGGACGGGGATGCGCGTACCATGCCGAAGAAGGGCGCAAACTTGGGGGACAACGCCGACTCTGCCATCTTTTCTCGCAGATGACCAGAACTTAGGTATGGGACGTGTCAAAGGGAGGCTGTAAGCCGGAGGGCGTGGGGAAAGAGCGAGGAAAGAGCAGCGGTGCAGCGCAGCACAGGACGGTCGAGTGCTCCGAGGCGCGGCGATGAAGACGCTCGATTGGCGTCGTCGTGGTCGCGAGGGCTGTTGCAAGGCAGAAAAGAAGGAGAGAGGAAAGACAGCTTCCAAGAGACCCACTGCCGAGCGTCAGTGTGCTTTACGGGGCAGAGCAACAATGCGTGGTTTGTTTGCCAGGCCCCCACTCTACGTATTAAAGGCCGAAGGCCATTGGCTGCGTATATGTATCACGTGACATGGGATTTGGAGATCCAATAGCTGCCGCTGCGACTCTGGGATGGTGTAGGGACGAGAAGGCGAATGTGTCGGTCCGGTACCTTTGCGGGCTCCCGATCCAACATGCGGTCAACATGGCCCTGGCCGAGGAAAGAGCGGGGAGCGGACACAAAGGAGGCCGGCGGCGCTATATGGCCGGCCAGGGAATAATCCTTACACCGCTTTGGTAAATAGACAACTTGCAACAATACGTATTACTCGTCCTGTGGCCAGTGCCCCATTTCCCGATCTCAAACATCACCGCTTTCCTTCCCGTCCGCTTATCCACCCCTCGCAACGACAAGCACTCGGAGTCCTGGGTGAGATCTGGTCTTTTTCCGACGCACTACGGGGAACTGCCAGCAGCAGATGAATCGACGAGCGTCCGCCTGCCCTGCCGACCTCCCATGATTCGTGGAGCGGCCGTTGAATGTTGGGTTAGTGCCAAGCACATCGTTTTTCTCTCCCTCCTTTTCTCCTCCCCCATCTTTTTTAATGGTAATACCCCCCGTCTCCTTGTGCCCGTTTTGTCGGTCTCGGTCTCTCACCCCATATTGTGCACCAATTTTAGAAACGGCCGCTCTTCACGCTCCTGTGGATCGACTTACCCGTTTCTCCTCCGTCTTGAGCATCCTTGCCACAAGAACTTGACCACATTTAGGGGGCCTCCGTCCCTTGCTCGACCTCTCCTGCTCTTCCACCACCCACCCCCGTTGTGTCTACGTGGCCGACCAACCCACGGCAACTCGTCTGGCCAGCCTTTTGACTTGCTTCGGTTCCTGCCAGCCTCCCACCACGGCGCTCTCGCATCGTCGGATTGGCTGCCTCGTCTTCCTTCTCTTTCCGACCTGTCCTTGCCAAAGGACCGTCCCATAGCCTGTCTAGTATCACCAGACGATAAGGTCACATTGGGCGCGACGTCCGGGGAATTATTAGGAGAAAATATAGCCGCACTGCCCCGAGCAGACGCCACTCTCATCTCTCTACGTTTACCCTTTCGCCGGTTCCGTCAGCGGTTTCGATTGCCATCTCGACTAAGCCAGCCGTACGCACGTGAAGGCGAAGATAAGAGAGGCGACACGGCCTTCCGTCGTTAACAGGGACATTTGCGCCCGCTTCGGTGGACAGCCACATCCCTCCCAACGACTCGTCCTCCGCCTATGAAGGAGTCTTCCCTGCCGTGGTGATTGCCAGAGAGGCTTCTTTCAGCGTTTGCGAGACCCCGCTCCATCGGCCAGCTCCTGGGAGCACGCATACGGACGTGTGGCCGAGCTTGTTGGGGTTCTCCTCGAAGCCGGCTTGGTGGCCTCCGGGCCTCGCACGTGTGAGTCCAGTTTCCACCGCCGACGAGGTGTTTGCGTCCGTGCTGTACGGTACTTGCATGGCCCCGTCTTGGCACGGTTTGCAACACTCGGGCTGTTTGTTTGTGCACGTCGCTGTCTCATCTTGCTATTTACCCCTTTCTCTCCTTGTTTTGCCCCTGGTCTTGCCAACCAGATTCCCCGTCCCGATCCTGCGCAGTTGCCGTTCGGTCGCCGTTTTCCGTCGAGTCTAACCGCTTGTCAGACAGCCTCCGGTCTCCGACGCACCAGCTGCCGCCATGGTCGACTACCCGGCATCCAACCGCAGGCCAGTGCCTCCGCGGTCCCAAGATTACGAGAATGCACCTGCACACGCACCAGGGCACGCACCAAACTATCAGCGAGACGCTGCATTTTCTAACATTTTCGGTGCTGCGCCTCCGCCCGGACGGTCCCAGACCATGACGTCGATTGCGCCGCCGGATATGAACATGATGCAACAGCACCAATACCAACAACAACAACAACAACAACAACAACAACAACAACAACAACGCCAGCGCCAGCAGTACGTACAACAAGGGGGCTTTGATCCCGCCGAGAGAACGGCGTCTCTCCGGCAGGGGCCACCACCGCACCGAGGCCCGTCAGGGCCTGGCGGAATGCCGCCCGGCGGTGGATACAACCAACCCTATGAGCGAACGAGAACGATGGACTCGAGCCTGGCGCACGTTATGAGCAACGGGGCCTACTACGGCCGACAAGGGCCTCCAGGAGGAGTGCGGTCTACGTCGGGTGGCCCACCGGTGCCGTCGGCCAGCGCCCAGTATCTGCAGCACCAGCAGCAGATGCGCCGGTTCCCCGGCCAGCAACAGCCGCCGCTACGACAAGACTCGCGCCCCCCGATGCCGATGCCCACTGGCCGGGGAGGCCCACCGCCACAGGGCCCAGGGGGGCAGCAGGACATGCGGCCGCCGGCCCAGCGCTTCTACCAAGGTGGCGGTCCGCCGCCGGCGCTCAACTCGGACACGTACCGGACACAATCCCTGGCCAGCATGCCGCGGCCAAACCCACAGTCCATGTACCACCCGCCACCAAGCTCCTACCAGCAGCAAATACCGCCCCAGGCGATGCGTCGTCCGCAGTTTGGCGGAAGCGTCGGCAGCGGCGTGGGCCAGTCTGCGCAATCGCACACGACCGCCCACGGCCGCGTCGTACCCGGTCGCCATACTGAAGACCGGACTATGTCGATGACGGGCGGCTACGGTTCGTACTCAGACCGAGACGCGCACCAGACGATGAGCGGACGCGTCATTCCCAACCGCCGGATGCCGGGATGGCGGGAAGACGAAAAAGAGCACCAGCAGCCGGTCATCCCGGTGGCGCCTGGTGCCCAGACGCGGACGACCAGTATGGGATCGGCAGGTGGCCACGGCATCAGCGCCAGCCTATCGAGCAATGCGTCGGCGGCCGACCACCAGCGGACGCTGTCCATGGCATCCACGCTGGCGCCCTCCGTGGCGCACAGCGAGCGGACCGAGGTTGCGTCACAGCAGTCGCAACAGCAGGCGCTGATGCACCGCAGCTCGGTGACGCAGTCGGAGAACGGAGAGAGGCCGCCGACGGCCAAGATCCGGCCGCCACTCGTGTACCCAGCGCTGCTGTCGCGTGTGGCGGAGGTATTCCGGGAGAAGATTGTGATTGGCGACCGGACGAAGAACGAGCTTTCGTACAAGAACGCTTTTAGCGGTTCCGAGGCGGTGGACGTGCTGTCGTTTATCATCCGCACCACGGACCGCAACCTGGCGCTGCTGCTGGGCCGGGCGCTGGACGCACAAAAGTTCTTCCACGACGTGACGTACGAGCACCGGCTGCGGGACTCGACCAACGAGATGTACCAGTTTCGCGAGAATCTGGACGACATGGCAAGTGAAGAGCCGGCGCCGAGCCCAGCCACGAGCACCGGAGTCAATGGTGTGTTTGTACTACTGTCCGAGTGCTACTCGCCGACGTGCACGCGCGACCAGCTCTGCTATTCGATTGCATGTCCGCGGCGGCTGGAGCAGGTATCGCGGCTCAACCTCAAGATGGGGCCGGGTCTGCAGGGCACAGAGGGGACGGGTGCCATGGCGGCCGAGGACGATGCGGACGTGACGGATGAGCAGAAGCTATGGATCAACTCGGTGCCCAAGGAGGTGGCAGACAGCATCAGCGACCGGGAGAAGAAGCGGCAGGAGGTCATCTCGGAGATCTTTTACACTGAACGCGACTTTGTTAAGGATCTGGACTACCTGCGGGACTTTTGGATCCTGCCGTTGCGGGCGCCGACGTCGCCGATCCCGGCGGCACGGCGGCAGCGGGTGGTCAGCACAATTTTCAGCAACATTATCGATCCGCCAGCGATACGGGCGGTCAGCGCGCGCTTTGCCAAGGCGCTGACGGAGCGGCAGCAAAAGAGCCCGGTGGTGCACAACGTGGGCGACATTTTCATGGAGTTTGCGCCGCTGTTTGAGCCGTTTATCCGGTACGGCTCGCGGCAGCTGGAGGCCAAGTTTGAGTTTGAAACGGAGCGGAGCAACAACCCAGCGTTTGGACGGTTCGTGGACGAGATTGAGCGGCGGCGCGAGTCGCGCAAGCTGGAGCTCAACGGCTACCTGACAAAGCCGACGACGCGGCTGGCGCGGTACCCGTTGCTGCTGGAGAACGTGCTCAAGTACACGGAGCCGGAGAATCCGGATCTCAAGGACATCCCGCGGGTGTTGACGATTATCCGGGACCTGCTGAGCCGAGTCAACGCAGAGTCGGGCAAGGCGGAGAACCGGTTCAACCTGCGGCGGCTGGACGAGCAGCTCGAGTTCCGGCCAAACGAAAAAGTGGACCTAAAGTTGCGCGAGGCGAACCGCGAGCTCGTGTTTAAGAGTCAGCTCAAGAAGTCGCCGGCGGACCCGCCAGACATTGTGGCCTATCTCCTGGACCACGCGGTGCTGCTGGTGCGGACGAAGCAGGTGGGCAAGGTAGAGAAGCTCAAGGCGTACCGGCGGCCGATCCCGCTGGAGCTGCTGGCGATCAAGGAGATGGACGAGGTGATTCCGAAGCAGGGCGCGGTCAAGCGGTCGTCAAGCAGCCTGCTACCGCTGCGGGCGGGCAACTCGGACACGAAGAAGAGCGAGGGCTGGCCCATTACGTTCCGGCACCTGGGCAAGGCCGGGTACGAGCTGACGCTGTACGCAGCGAACCAGGCGGCGCGGCAAAAGTGGCTCGAGTTCATCGATGCGGCGCAGCAGCGGCTGCGGGCGCGGGCCGACTTTTTGAATCTGACGGTGATCCCGACCAACTTTATCACGGCCGTGAACAAGGTGAACTGTGCGGCGCCATATGGTGAGTTGTCCCTAGTATGTGTTGTACGCTATATGCACCTGGCTCGTCTAACCTCCCAGACGGCGGCCGGAAGCTAATATACGGTACGGATAATGGCATTTACGTGGCAGACCGCCGGTCGCGCGAGCCGATGATGCCGCGGCGGGTAGTTGAGACGCAGTCGGTGACGCAGGTAGACGTGCTGGAGGAGTACCAGCTGCTGCTGGTGCTGTCGAACCGGACGCTGCTGTCGTTCCCGCTGGCGGCGCTGGATCCGAACGAGCCACTGCTGGCGAAGCGGCCGAAGAAGATCCAGAGCCACTGCAGCTTCTTCAAGACGGGCATTTGCCTGGGGCGGCACCTGGTGTGTTGTGTCAAGTCCTCGGCGCTGTCGACGACGGTCAAGGTGTACGAGCCCAACGACACCATGTCCAAGTCCAAGGGCAAGAAGGGCTTCGGGAAGATGTTCAACGCCAGCCAGGACGAGATGAAGACGTTCAAGGAGTTTTACATTCCGGCCGAGTCGACGTCGATCCACTTTCTCAAGTCCAGCCTGTGCGTGGCGTCGGCGCGCGGCTTCGAGGTGGTGTCGCTGATCACGCTGGAGACGCAGTCGCTGCTGGACCAGGCGGACACGTCGCTGGACTTTGTGGCGCGCAAAGAGAACGTGCGGCCGATCCACATTGAGCGGCTCAACGGCGAGTTTTTGCTCAACTACTCGGAGTTCTCCTTCTTTGTGAACCGCAACGGGTGGCGGGCGCGGCCGGAGTGGCGCATCGACTGGGAGGGCAGTCCGCAGAGCTTTGCGCTGTCATATCCGTGGATCCTGGCGTTTGAACCCAACTTTATTGAGCTGCGGCACATTGAGACGGGCGCAGTGCATATTGTGCCGCACAAGAACATCCGGATGCTGCACTGCAGCACGCACGAGGTATGTTGTCTGTCCACGCTGGAGGGGCACTGGCTAACCGACTCTAAACAGATCATCTTTGCATACGAGGACGAGCGCGGCGAGGACGTGGTGGAGGCGCTGGACTTTTGGAAGAGCCAGCGCCAGTCAGAGGTGCCAACCCTCGCGGAGCCGGTTGAGCGCGGCAGCGGCCCGCAGTTGTCGCGGCTGTCCCAGTAAAGGGGGGGGGGTCTGGGCGTGTTGGATTCTTGTTCATATTTGCGCGCGCCCGGAGAGAGGCCCTGCGCAGGACTGTTGTTTCTTAGAAAGAGGTGTGCACTTGGCGATGGTTCTTTGGTTCTTTGGTGCTTTGGTTCTTTGGGTTCTTGGAGCAGTGTCAATTGAAGCTGCCAGAGTCGGCGGTCTATAAGCTGAGAAGCGAGAAACGGTGTGTCTACAGGATCCCGTAGATCAATACGGCTTGGCAGCGGCCTGGCAGGCTTTCTGTGAGACATTAGCATGTGACCGGACAAGCAAAACACCACAACACCACGTACCAGTTGCTCCAGGTACCAGCCGCAGATCTGCATGTTGCCCGACTGCTCGTCCATGCACGTGGTAAACTGGCGTGTGGCCGTCGAGCAATTGGGGCCCCAGTTCTCCTGCTGGGCCGACGTCGGCGCGGGAGCGTACTGCTGGGGGGGCGGCGCCTGCTGCTGCTGTTGCTGGGGCGCCTCGGACGAAGAGCCGCCGCTGAAGAGGCCGCCAATGGCGTGGCCAACCGACGAACCGATGGCGACACCGCTGCATGTGTCAGTCAAAGTCTCGGGCTGGACAGGGAAAAAGTAAAGGAAAAGTTTCACGTACGCTGCCGTGCTGGCCATCTGGCCAAACAGGCCCGGTCCCTGCGAGGGCGGTGCCATCATGGCCTGCGGTGCCGCCGGGGGGGGCGCGTGGGCAGCCGGAGCCGGCGGCGGTGCCGGATGGGCGGCATATGTGGTGGCCGGGCGGCTCTGGTGCTGCGGCGCCGGAGCGCGCGAGACGGTCGGGCGAGCGGAGCGTTGGCGCGGCATGTTGCAGAAGAAGGTCGACGTGGTCGAAGGAGTGGGTGGGGGGAGTCGTGGAAAAGTGTTGGCACAGAGGTCGGAGCGGTGCAGGAGGGAAGAAAAGGTCGCGATGCAAAAAAGTTCTAGGCAGCACCAGTTTGACGCTGGACATTTTCGGCATCTCCCAACGCTTTATACCGACGCTGCCCGCCAATCAGGCAGCGCCAATTTGCCACGCGTGGAGAACCGGAATGCCACTGCACCGCTTTTCAGTGGTTGCTGGCGGCTTGGTTCCTGGCGTTCGGCGTTAGGGGAGGAAGCTACAGCGTACGCCCGACGATGCTTGGAAGCAGATGGAACCCGGAGAAGGCGCGATGAGGCATCCGGTGACCGATTTGGGGTCCTTTTTGCAATGAGTAGTGTCCAACTCTTGGGGGGGATGCGAAATCCAAAGAGATCTCATGATGCTCAAAGGCCGCACCGTCCACACAGCCGGACACCGCTTCGGCTAGATGTATCCGATCGGTCTACGGCAGTCATGAGCAGCCAATAAGCGGCGACCAGAATTGTCGCAGTCCGAAAGCGATCAGATGCAACGAATCGGTGCAGATAACGGGGCAGTGAAGCAAGACAGCCAGTCCTTTGCATCTCTTCCGTCAATATGGAGTCCACTTACCACATTAGTTATTCCTAAATCATGTTTTGTTCAGAGGATGTTGATAAATACATTTCATTTTTCGCCATATAAACAATCCTAGAAAGAATTCGCATGAATTTCCCGAATATTTACTGTCTCGACTTTTTCCTACAAATGTAATGCCGGGCGCTCAACGGCATGCGTTCGTCTTGTACATTTGAGCACGGGATATAGCAAACAAGACAGGATCTCGTAAAACAATACGACTAGAAAAGCTTGACTGACCTCAAGCTGTTCGATCCCCTGTGTGTTCCTGTCTTTTGGTCCTGATTTGAATCGCCACTCTGACAGCAGGCCAGATCAGCCAAGTCATTCACGATCGCAAGCACATCTTTCTGTAGCCATATTCTACTAGATGGAACACACCGATTCCGTGTGGGCGAAACTGATATGGACTGTTTACGTGAGGAGATATTCAAAGCTGATATGGAAATTTGATCTCTGTAATTTCTACGAAAAATAAGATTAAAAGAGCAGGAAAATTTACCGAAACCGTATTTTAAGATCCAAGCACAGGAAAGATCCTATAAACAAAAATAGGATTCGCGCAAAAAAGAAAGCTTGATAGCAACTCCTCGTTTCGATCAAGGGACCTCCGGGTTATGAGCCCGGCGCGCTTCCGCTGCGCCAAGTTGCTTTGCTTGATGACTGATGACGTCTGTCGCCGGGAAAATACTTGATAAAGACAGACGCCAATGCCCCTGAAACGGGCGAAATGGTGCGGGAACAATGGTTGGAAAAGGTTACCCTAACCATTGTCCCCCGCCTGACACACACCCCGCGTTAGTCATCCAATTTGAGAATAAAAGCTACATCGCTCCAATTTTCAAGCACTGCTTTCTCTTCTCTTTTTTTCCTCTTGGCAGCATCGCCCTCGTCAACGTCACGCCTCCATGCCCCAAACGGAAAAAAGCAAAGCAGAGAGAAGCCCACAAGGGCGTTAACATGATTCAGCTGATCGGATAGAGCGGCCATCTGGACATATCCCTGCACGTGGCTGCGGGTAGCAGTCGGCCGTCACTCACAGCCCATCAGGGGCCAGAACAAGAATGGTCTGTGGCAGGCTTTCTACAGCCGAAAGTGGGCAGAACTAGAATGGTCTGTGGCGTGAAGCCCGAACTGAGAGCCTGCCTTGTGGGGGCTGGTGCGGTACATCCGCACGCAGTGTTGTGAGATGCAACGCGTCCCAGGCTCCAAGACAAGGAATCCGACATGGGATGCGTCGTGCCGTGGCTGATGAGTGTGAAGCGCCTGGCGGGATCTCTCTGCTCTGCTTTTTTCACACTATTTGCATGAGAAAAAGTCGGTGAACAGCTTCATATATGCCGCGCGTCTGCCTCTTCGGGGGGAGGTGTGCTGGCTTGCCTGAAAAGGCCTTGCGCCACGCTTCTTCGCTTCGGCGGGAGTGCGCATGCGATTGGCATCAGAAAAGCAGGGGGAGACGGAAACCCTCTCTCAGGGGGGCGACCTCTCCTATCCTCTGGGAGGGCCATCGCGAAGCTTTGTGGTCCCCGACTTTCTTGAAGGGGCAACACATTAGTTCGATGCGTGACGTGGAGTGTCTTGTGTCTGGCCGTCTGGTCCTGGGCGTCTCAGAAACGGGGCGTCTGGGCAGGATGGACGGGCGCAGTACAGGCCTCCATATTGCAATGCCGCTTATTCTTTCGAGGGCGATGCTGCCCACCCTTTTTTTCCCCTCATGTGAGTTGACCGTCCAGCACGGAAAGGATTCTACTAACGGGTGTGTCTGGTGGGCGAGCCGAGGTCGGAGGGATTGAGTTGCGGGGCATGGAGGAGTTTGAAGAGGGTGTTGTCGATATGCTGTTGACAGAGTTTTGGTCGCGGAACAGGAGTCGATTCAATACACCAGCCTTTGACGTCTAAATGTTTTCATGTCTAATTTTTACGTTTGAATCCATCACGCAGCAACACCCGTCTGCCGGTGTCGCTTCAACAGCTCACGGTCTTCCGGCCGCTCAAACGATGCCTCCATCAGCGTCTCGGCCACCCGCAGCAGCCGTGCATCGTCCCAGAACTGGCCAACCAGCTGGAGACCAGGACAAAAGGCCGTCGTCGTCGCCGTGTGTTCCGCCGGGGGCGTCGGAATGCTCACCGCTGGCAATCCTGCTAGACTCGCCGGTACGGTAAAGACGTCGTTCATGTAGGCGTCGACGTGCGACGGCGCGGCCGCAATGTCGGCCAGACGGGGGGCCGGTGTCGGCGCTGTCGGGCACAACAGAAAGTCGACCTGAGCCGGGCCTTGGCGGTTGGCCAGCGGCAGTCCTTCGGGCAGGTCGGCGAGGTCGATAGGGGCGACGGGGTCGCTGTCGGGATCGCGCAGCGGATTGGCCAGCCGAAAGACGGCGTCAAAATCGCGCACGACTAGACGGCGGACGCGCTGGGCCTGCAGAAAGTAGTTGTCCCGGGCGGCCGAGCTGAGGGCGTAGGCTCCGAGAAGGATGCGCTGCTGGGCCTCGGGGCCGAAGCCGGCGCCACGGACCTGTTCGTAGAGGACGGAGGAAGAGGAGGAGGAAGAGGAAGCAGCCGGCGGCCGCCCATACCGTACTCCGTCATAGCGGGCCAGGTTGGAGGCAGCCTCGGCCGGGGCTAGGACGTAGTAGGCCGAGAGGGCGTGGCGGGTCGAGGGCAGCGAGACGGCGGCGACGGTGGCCCCGAGGGCGCGCAGACGAGCGGCGGCAGCAGTCCAGGCGGCACGGATGCGCGGGTCGAGCTCGGCAATGTTGTATTCGAGGGGAATGCCGAACGAGAGGCCGCGAAGTGAATCGGGGGAGGGGGAGAAGGACGACGCCGAGGGGGACGACGAATAGCCCTCTCGCTGGGCCGCCATGCGCAGACGGCTCGCCTGCGACAAGGATGTCGGATCATGCGCCGTGTCATCCTCCCGCCACAGGCCGTCTGCCACGACCAAGCGCCGCAGCGGCGCCACGTCGGCTGCGAGCAGGCCGACCGTGTCGAGACTGTTGGCATACGGCACGACGCCAAAGCGCGACAGCATGCCGTAGCTCGGCTTGAGCCCGACGACGCCGCCGTAGGCAGCCGGCAGCCGCACGGAGCCGCCCGTATCGGTGCCCAGCGCAACATCGGCATCGCCCAGACGGACAGCCACGGCGGAACCGCCAGAGCTGCCGCCGACCGAGAGGGACGAATCGGCGGCGTCCGAGGCACTGCCGGCAGCCACACGTCCTGCAAACGAGTAGAGACTGTGGGAGCCCATGCCAAACTCGTCCATGTTGGTCTTGCCGACGACGACGGCGCCGCGGGCGCGCAGCTGGCGGACAATGGTGGCGTCAAACGGGGAGAGATAGTCCTGGAGCATGCCGGAGGCGCAGGTGGTGGGCAGGCTAGTAGTAGCAATGTTGTCCTTGACAGCGAGGGTAAAGGCGGGCGCGGCAGGCGTCGTGGAATGCATGTCGGCTGTTTCTGGGGCAGGTCAGCTGGAGAGAGCGCGGGACGGAGGAGGGAAAGAGAAGAGAGCATGGGAAAGAAAGAACAAAAAGAACAGAAAGCACACATACCGACAGATGTGAATTGGTTCCAGTCCGTCGCCGGCCGCGCCGATGCATTGGTCCCAGCAGTCGACACGGACCGACCGAGAAGCTGTCTTGATTTTCGGATCGGCCGTGGCCGCCATGCCGCAGCGAGCGACTGCCGTCCGAGCGGTCGGTTCGGCGGCATGATCAGGAGTGCGATTTACAAAGCTTCACACAGCTAATGAAGCTGAACGGCTCCATTCAGTCTTTGCTGGCGGTCGGCGTCAATCGATACGGTCGTCTGTCGTTGGACTTTGCCCCGCCACGTGCAACTGCTACTCAAAATGCGGGTAAGAGATATGCAG
Source organism: Leptographium flavum (assembly GCA_963580335.1). NCBI lineage: Eukaryota > Fungi > Ascomycota > Sordariomycetes > Ophiostomatales > Ophiostomataceae > Leptographium > Leptographium flavum. Next base: position 837,884 of record OY756935.1, read on the forward strand.
GAGAACACTGCGGCCAATATTCGTGTAGCCGCGGCATGCGTCTATGCATCGGCACGAGTCTACGGAGCACAACGGATCCACCAGGCCCATATTATGCGCAATATGCACGCTGTGCAGGATTGCAGCAACATCATGTTGTTTCTGTCTTTTTCTGTCTAACCGAGCCGCAGGAGCGAGTTGCTTCTGCAAGAGATACGAGTACGACGGCGGCCGGCTCCGAAATACCGCAGCATTGTGTCAACAGGGCGCGTCAAGCTGGACGCGTTGAATCGAAGCTGCTAGAGGGACGGAAATCGACTTGATTCGCAGACGGAACTGCGTTCCGATGCTGTGTTGCATCGAGGCCGTATTCGTATCGGGGTCCGGAGCGCTGCAGGTACAGAGGCGAACGCCGAGCAGCTAATGCACCATCTTAAAAAAACTGTAGGACATTGGGGGTAAAAGACGACAGGACGAAAAGGACGCGACTGGGAATTGCTTTTGGGACGCTGTTGACTGCTCAGTTTTTCATTTGTCCCATTTTTCCATTTCCCATTTTCGCCAGAAGCAAGCACTAGCGCGGCACGAGACGGAGGACGGAGACGGCGAGCCGGAATGGCGAGGACGGTGGCGGAGCGACGGCGGAAAGGAGCAGAGTGAGACATGAGTATCCCGATCGAGGTGCATGCTTCTGCTGTCCGTGGTGCATACAGGCCGCAGAAGAGGGCCCGACGGTGCGCGGGCGGCGACGTCTGTGCGCAGATGCAAAGATGAAAGATGGAGAGTGTCAGATTTTGGTGGCTGCTAACAAGTACTTTGTGTGGCCCTTGTCGCGCCCCGTCTCTTCTTGCGCTCTTCACCGCAGGTCTAGGAGACGATGCCTGCGGCCAGCTGAGCCTGACACACGCCACCAGCCCCAAACGGCGGCAGCACAGCGAGCGGCCAGATGCGTGCGAGGACGCCGACATGACCACTGCAGCAGGTCCACCCGGAGCAGATGAGCATTCAGTTTTGTCGTGCAGGTGGACTATCGGGTGGACTCGCGAGTGGCTGTGGGCGAGTGGACTTTGGGCTTGTGGGCTTGCTTCTGTCAGATGTGACGGTGGACGAGAAGCGACGGAGCAGACTGCAATTCCGCACGAAAAAGAGAATTCCGTACTGCCGCTGCCGCATTTGGACGGCGTGAACCGGGAGACCGCTACGAGTACGAGTACGCGTGCTCCTCGCCGCATAGCACTCTTCAAGGCGAAACCACAGGGGAAAACGAGGCTGACTCGCCGTTTCATCTGCGCCAACACCACACCTACTTCGTCGCCCTCCGCCTCGGCCAGCCATCCGCCATCAGTCATCAGCGCCCAGACCGCCACGGTCTCCAGCGGCGTTGTCATCAGCGGCGTCTTCGTCCCAGCCGTCACATCCCATCATCTCGGCCAGTCTTCCCGTTCCCAGTCTCTGCTACCCCCCGGCAAGCGTCGCGGTGCTGACCCACTGTCCGTCCAGACTCGTAAGTTTCTTGCGCTGATCTGCTGATTCTTGTCGTAGTTGGCCCCTCCTGCCTCTGGACCTCCCCACAGGCATCCTGGAGGGCGCGCCTTGGTCCGACAAGACGGCACCGACAGACGCCAGCGCTAGTGGAAAGAACAGCCGGGCGCCCATAGGCCGCCAGAGCCAGAGCAGAGGGCCGCGCCAAAATTAGCCAGGAACAGGGTTGGAGAAGAGGCCGACGGAAGGTGCGCTACCAGCGCGAGTACGACGACCCATGGGCTATCCTCCCCTTAAGGCGGCCCAGCGCACCGTAACGTCCACCGTCCGCCCGCCCATCGGCCGGCCACCTGTCAGGTGGAGCGCCCTATAACGCGGAGCATAAGGCCTACCGCCTACCTACCGTTTTGCTCGGGTCGGCCGTTTGCATTGTTTCGGCCTCGCTAGGAAAAGAAACGACAAAGAGACCTCGGAAACGTCACCGCAATGCAACTCTTGGAGGTGAGCACGACGGCCACGGCGGCCACGTCAATATTGTTGGATGGCCCGCCATCTTGGACGTCTATCACGTCCCAGCAGGGCTAAGCGTCGGAAGTCGCTACGAGAGACAGACCGCATCCGATTTGTTGCGGTGGACCTGCCAGTCACGTTCTAGCTGTTTTGCTTTTTCGTGGCTTTTTTTTTCACTTGCAGTGTTCAGTCTTTCCGGTTTCTTGTCTTTGCCTCTGCGTCATGCGTTCTTTTTGTCCGTCTTCCGCTTACACCCTTCGTAACTGTCGTCTCACGTTTGTTGCTTCTTTGCGCCCACTCGAAATGAGATGCTGCACCCAATGGTTGCCAGCTGCAGTGCTGACGGCTCCCTGGCGGTGATTCTCCCTTGCGTCACCCATGCTAGTCGGCTGAGCAACAAGAATAAAAATACGATTTTGCCCCCCCAAATTGCTCCGTCGACTCTAGGCGAATTGGCATGCTCTAGCATTTCTGACAGCTCAATGTACGGCTGACTGGCTGCGAATACTTTGGTATTACTCATCCTATCTGCGCATTCTCCCCTCTCCCAGATCTCCCCCTCGGACCGCTCCTGTCAGCGCATTCCTCTCTGTCCGAGACATCTCACTCGGCCATGCAACTATTCGCATTGGTGACAAGCAAGTAAACAAACGATTGCTTGCTTCGCTCCTGCCTCTCATGGCGTATCTTGCTTTTACATCGCCCTGTCCTTTCTGGCCGCTCCTGCCTTGGTGGGCACATCGCCTCGTTGGGCCGAGGAAGGATCAATTTAGCCTAGCAAGAGTGTCTACGCCGTAACCCTCTACTATTTTTCTCATTCTTTCACACTCATTTCCGCTACCGTTGCTAGCGAGTGGACCCACCACACCAGACGGTGACCGTTTTTCATACCGCGTCCCGAAGTGGCACGGACGTCAGGGTCCTAAGACTCCATGGTTTAGGGCCCCAGGCCGTGTTCGTCGACCTACGCCTATTCACACACTCACAATCACACGCCCTCACGCGCTGACCCCCGGTCACCCCAAACTGGCCCCTGCTCCTTCCTCCTGGCCCCCTGCGTATTTTTTACTCCGTATGTGACGAAACCGCTACAATTTTTCCTCCTAAAATCTGTCACATCTGCCGCTCTTTCTCCCTCCAGTCTTTTCCGCCATCTTGCCTTTACACCGTTGCATCTTGCCTGCCCTTTCGCCCTCTGCAACCCAGCGCCTCTCACACAGACTACAGACGGCGTATCTCACATGTACCACCATACACCAACGACTACACTTTCGCCGAACCAGGACAGCCTGGCTGCCGACGCCATGGCCGACGCCACGTCTTCTGTCTCGACCCTCGAGGTTCTGCAGACGGTGACCAGCCAGTCGAGCACACGCCGCCTCCGGCCGCCAGAAATTGCAACCACTGCAGCGCCCGACGAGGTCCGCGTCCCGCTGCGTCCTGAAAAGCTCGGCCGCCGCGAGTCCCGTCTCGGCCTGCGCAGCCTCTTTGGCCGCAACAAGGCCTCCGCCCAGGACGTCCGTGCCTCCATTGCCAACCTCGGCAATCTGCCCTACTCGTTCGCCGCCCGCTCAGAGTCCAACTTATCCACGGACGCCAGGCAGAAATCCGCAGCATCAGTCAAGTCGCCCACCACCCCGGGTTCCACCACGTCGCTGCCCAGGCCGACCTTTCAGACAAGGGCCAAGCAGTCTGCCGCGCCGCCTACGCCCAAGCCCAAGAAACACCAAGTATCGCCCAAGAGTGATACATCTCCGTCTGCGCGGTCTGTTCGCGGGTCCCTGGCTGCCTGGGACCCGCCACCGCTGTTCCAGGCCTATCCCCAGGCTATCAAGCATGCCCAGTTGCCGGCTTGCACTACGCCGATTGAAACCCTCATGCGCTTCCAGAGCCATCGCGGCAGCACCAGCTCTTCCGCGGTCTCGCGGGAGTCGACGCCCACTGAGGCGGTCGAGGATAGCGCAGCTGCGGAAAAGGCCAAGAAACGGCACCGCCGCAACGTGTCGGCGACGCTCGACTGGTCCAGCAAAATTTATGTCTTTGTCACGTCCGGCTACCTGCTGCAGTATGCTAGCGAAGGCTCCTTTGACCGCCTGCCCGAGAAGATGCTGCACATTGGCAAGGACTCGGCTGCGTTTGCTAGCGACCTGATCCCTGGCCGCCATTGGGTCCTCCAGGTCTGCTCTTCCATGGATCCCACTGGCCCACCGGCCTCGGATTCGCGCTCCCTCTTCTCGCGCCTGCCCTTCCGCACTGGCGAACGCCGGCACGCCTCCACGTTCCTGATGGTGTTTGAAAACGCCGACGACATGGAGAACTGGATCAGCACACTGCGCCGCGAAATTGAGCACCTCGGCGGCAAGAAGCACCTGTCCGAGACTGGCAAGCCCAAGGCCAACGACTGCGTCCTCGAGATAAAGGGCCAGCCCAGCCAGCGCACCCTTGTCGTGCGCGACCCGGAACGCTTTTCCCGCCTCATTTCCCCCCACGAGCTGGGCCCCACACCATGGAGTCCGGATGCCGTTCCAGACACCCAAGAGACGGACAGCCCCGTGCCAGACGTGCACGTCGAGGCGCCGGATGTGCCCCGCTTGCGTCGGGACACGGACCCATCCTCGGATGACCAATCGCTCACCAACAGCATGGTCTCGCAGGACGGCCGCCAGCTCGATAGCCTGCGCGACAGCGCCAACCGCCTCTCATTTATTTCGTCAGGCCAGCGCACCGTCGTCACATCAGAATGCTCGTCGCCGCCCTGCTCACCCATCTGCAACAGCTTTAGCAGCAATGACGAGCCGTCGTCGTCGACCAACAGCTCCAAGGAGACCCTGGCTATCAAGCCATCTGCTACACACAGCGCACTGGCTGAATTCCGCTTTCCCATGCCGGCGACTGGCCGGCCAGTGATGCTCCTACCGCGCCCGCGCACTACTGGTGCCTTGGACAACCTCGAGAAGAAAAAGATGACCAAGTCGCCCTCTCGGCCATCATTGCCCCTTTTGCAGACCCAAAACATGCAGATCCAAACGATCAGCCTCGCTGCCTCGCCCATAACTGCCCGGCGCTCACGGTCACCAAGTGTCCCCAACTTTAGCGTGCCGCACAAGCGCTCATCAGTCTCACCGTCGGATGTGCCGCTACCACCGCCGACTTCAAAGCCGGTTTCCAGACCTAGTATTCGCCGCGCACCGCCGCCGTCGCTAGTGCTCTCTCGTCCACTCTCGGTTGTTCCGGATCAGCCATCGCCCGGCCACAATGCGATTGCATCCGGCACCAACGTGAGCAGTCCTAGCTACTCTGACGTCCCCGACACGCCGTCCCTCTTTGCGCCTGTAGAGGTGACAGTCTCGAGTGAACGGGATACACTGGTATCGGCGGAAGTGCGGGTCACCGTGCAGCCGCGAGCCGCCGTGACAAAGATCACACTGCCCACGCGGGGCACGATGCCGGCACTCTCCATCTTTCCTGTACGGGAGATCGCCGACAGAAATGTGCGGTCCAGCTCGGCCATGGGCTCATACCGGCAGTCACGAAGCCAGTCGCCCTCGGTGCACGTCGCCAAGCAGGTGCACTACAAGCGGGCGAGCATGTTTGCGCAACCCAGCGAGGTCATCCCGTCGCCGAGTGTGTCCTTTCCCTCGAAGAAGGCAGACGATGCTGCCAGCCGCTTGGCTGCCACGCGCGACCGCTTCCTAGAACGGCGCGAACAGCAGGGGCCACGCTCGTCGGTCTCGACGGCGCACCTGCGTGCGCGGTCCTCGCCACCCAAGTCGCTTGCCCACCGGCGACGAAGCCTGTCGCAGCTCGCCGAAGGACCGCCGCCTGCACCACCACCAACATGTGCTCTGCCGCCCTTACCTCCTAACTTTTGCACGTTGAGGGGGCGACCCCCTTGCTGAACGAACAGCTGTCTCATCCTTATCCTCTTTCCCTTTATTCTCACCTGTTCTTTCATCTTTTCTTTCTTTGTAGCCAGCGACTCTTGCTGCTTTTCCTTTGTCTTGGAGGGGTTCTAGACGGTGATCTAGTCAGCAAAAAGCAGGTTCTGGACGGTATCCAGGGCGGTTTAATATCACTGTACAGTATTGTATCATACTCTGTCACGATAGCGAGGAATGCAACGAACGATCTATGAGACCCAGACCGAGGCGGTGATGAGAAACGTGCCTGGCTGCTGGGCCAGTTCGGTGGCCTAACCCCGCCACATTAGTGGTACCTCGCTGCCAAATTAAGGTGGGAGGTACATGGACAGAGTTTGCCCCACACGTGTGTGGTGGCCAAAAAATTAAAATACGATACTAGGAAATTCACACAAGTTGCAAAAAAATCGAAATCCATCAGCAAACCGCCCCGCGACCTCGACGACGACCCTGACAGCCCAGACGATTTTGCCAAACACGACGGTGAATATTCGAGAGTGATAGGCTTCAGTCACCGACACCCCCCACCCCCCCTCAGACACAGACATCATGGCGACGACGTTGCCTACTCGGGCCAAGCAGGACTGGGCGGACGACGAGGACGTGGAGGAGACGGCCAACGAGCTGCCGCCGCCGCAGACGATTAGCAATAAGGATGGCACCAAGACGACGATCACGTACAGCTTCAACGAGCAGGGCCAAAAGGTCAAAACGACGCGCCGCATCCGGCTGATCACGCACCGCGAGGTGGTCAACCCGCGCGTGGCTGAGCGCATGACGTGGACCAAGCTGGGCCTGTCGGCCAAGGACGGCCCGGGGCCGGCGGCGGACACGACGTCGGTCGGCGAGAACATTATCTTCCGGCCGAGCGCCAACTGGCGCAAGGATGCGCAGGACGAGGCTAAGGATCCCAACGCCAACGCGCTCAAGGACAAGCTCAAGGACAAGAAGGTCAAGTGCCGGATCTGCAACGGCGAGCATTTCACGGCCCGCTGTCCGTACAAGGACACCATGGCGCCCATGGGCGAGTCGAGCGCCGGCCTCGACGACGGCGGCGAGGAGGAGGCGGGCGGCCCGCCCAAGTCGGGCGGACTCGGCGACAAAAAGGGCTCCTACGTCCCGCCGGCGCTGCGGGGCGAGCGCGGCACTGCTGCGGGCGAGCGCATGGGCGGCCCTGGCGCCGGCAAGTACGGCGAGCGCGACGACTTTGCCACGCTGCGCGTCACCAACGTGTCGGAGCTGGCCGAGGAAAATGAGCTGCGCGACATGTTTGAGCGGTACGGTCGGGTCACGCGCGTCTTCTTGGCCAAGGACCGCGACACGGGCCTCGCCAAGGGCTTTGCCTTTGTCAGCTTTGCGGACCGCACCGACGCCGAAAAGGCCTGCGGCAAGATGGACGGCTTTGGCTTCAAGCACTTGATCCTGCGGGTCGAGTTTGCCAAAAAGGCCACTTAGGGGTGCGGGTTCTCCCTGGTTCGGTTTCGGGCTGTGCTTGTCTTTTCTCGCTCGTGTATTGTTTCATTTTTGTGGCCAGTCTCATAGGAACCGTTCCAATTCACGCGCCACGAATATCGTCCTACTCGGATACGTGCATTGTACATAGGCGACGTGCATCGATCTGCCCAACCAGCCAGGGGCTCGGTTGTGCGTTTGGGCTATTGGGCTTTTCTGCGGGGCTGCGCACAAAGACTAGGAAATCCGACACCGCTCACCGCGCTGCCTCTTTTGGTTTTCGCCCGGTGGCAACTGCCCTACGAGGCTCTGGGGACCACTGCCAAGTAGAGCAGGTACGGACGGGTGGCCCGTTGGAAAAGCAAAACTACATCGTAATAGAAATTGATCCAAACGGCCATCCCAGGGCAACCGCGAGTTGACAGGATGTGGGCACTTTGCCTAGTGGCCCACAGTGACGATTTGGGCCTTCTTGAAACAACTGCGAGCAAGCCGGCCGCTCTTCCTACAACGGTCTAGGGCTGTTGGGAAATTGGCCAGATTCGTCGTGCTTCCACTGCTTCCACTGGCTCTTGCTCTGCGCTGTGCGTTCTCTTTTCCTTTGCTCTTTCCCGCTAGCTTTCGTGCAATATGCAATTAGGTACAATTGGCATGTGACAGCCCCAGCCGGTGAGCCCTTCTCCCCATTCGGATTGGCCGCACGCACGCTTTTTCTCCTCAACAATCCGGATGGACAGACGGGCCGGTTGAGCGCGAACGGGCTTGAATTATTCTCGCTTCTCCGACGTCCTTTCTGAGATCCTAGTGTTTCCATGGCCTCTCCTGCGAGAGCTTGACCTCGTGGCGTACTCGTGCTTGTGTTTCGACACTAGGGAATTCTTGCTGAACGGAACTGCTCGTGCTCCTCGTCGCCTTCTTTCGTCTCTTTTCCTTGACATCCCTTCACCATGAGCGACGCTCAGCCTGCTCCGGCAGCAGACCTGCGCCAGCGCCATGTCACCAGCGCGGAACCAGCGGTGGCTTTCTCGACCGAGACGCCGTCCACCCCCGACGATGGCCAGAAGCCTAAGAAGACGTATGGCCGGACGCCGGACGGCACAGGTGAGCATCCCGTCTTTTCGTCTTGTGCGGCGCAGTTCCGAGCTGCTGCTGACCAGGGCTCCTCGGCCTAGTCTTTACCGTTCCGACCACCCACGACATGGTCTCGCAGCTGCTCGACCCTCGGCAGCCAAAAAACCTCTCCGACGTGACGGTGCTGGCCATTATGGGCCTGCACGTCCTGCTGGCCTACCTGCTGCCGGCCGGGCTGAAACGTCCCGTCTTTGCGTCCATCTTCCTCTTCTGGCGCGCGTCGTACAACATTGGCATCGGCAGCCTCCTGACGGTGCAGTCCAAGTATCGGCTGCTTGTGCAGTGGGCCAAGCGGTGGCGGCTCTTTGAGAACCCCGAGACGGGCAACCAGCCGCGACCGTGGCTGTACCGGCTGCTGAAGCGCGAGCTCGAGGCCAAGATACCCGAGGACTACGTGTTTGAAAAGGCGCCGATCGAGTACAACACCTGGCTCGTCTTCCGCCGCGTCGTGGACCTGATCTTGATGTGCGATTTCGTGTCGTACTGCCTGTTTGCCGTGGTGTGCGCCAGCCGGCCTGCAGGCGAGAGTGCGGCCATGGCCGTGGCGCGCTGGGGCGCCGGCATCGTCCTGTTCGGCTTCAACCTCTGGGTCAAGCTGGACGCGCATCGCGTCGTCAAGGACTTTGCCTGGTACTGGGGCGACTTTTTCTACCTCATCGACCAGGAGCTGACCTTTGACGGCGTCTTTGAGATGGCGCCGCACCCCATGTACTCCATTGGCTATGCCGGCTACTACGGCATCTCCATGATGGCCGCCAGCTACGACGTTCTCTTCATCTCCATCGCCGCGCACCTGGCTCAGCTCATCTTCCTGGCCGTGGTCGAGAACCCGCACATTGAGAAGACATACAACCCACCGCAGCCGCGCGCCCGCGCCGACTCCAACACTCTCGGCGACTCTTTGCAGCAGCAGGACCATCTGGCAACGACGGCGTCCAGCGGTGCCGAGGACGAGGCACAGGCGATCATCCACGGGCAGTGGGGCCTCGCCAACTTTGACCTGTTTCGCATCACCGACTACTCGGTCATCCTGCTGGGTGCCTATGTGCTGACGCTGGCGGCGGCAACGCCGGCGACTCCGCTCTGGCAGGGCCTCTTTTTCGCGCACGCCGTCGGCTGGCGGCTGTGGTACAATGTCGGCCTGGGTGCGGTGCTGCGCGGGCAGTCAAACGAGAAGTGGTTCACGCGGCACTTTCTCAAGTACGGCGACACAGCGGGCGAGGCGTGGCGGCAGTGGAAGGCGCTGTACCACGTCAGCGTGGCCATGTGCCACCTGTCGTTTATGGCGGCGTGCTGGAAGATGTACTCGGCGCCGGCGGACTGGCACTACGGCGGGGCGATCCTGAAGCACGTGCTGGGCAGCAGCCTGGTGGCCCTGCAGGTGTGGACGGCCGTCAGCATCTACGACGAGCTCGGCGAGTTTGGCTGGTTCTACGGCGACTTTTTTTTCGATAGCACCGGCAAGCTGACGTACAAGTCCATCTACCGCTACCTCAACAACCCGGAGCGCATCATCGGCACGGCCGGCCTGTGGGGCGCGGCGCTGATCACCTGGAGCCGGTCCATTTTTGTGCTCGCGCTGATCAGCCAGCTGCTGATGCTGGGCTTCCTCGAGTGGGTGGAGAAGCCGCACATGCAGAAGATTTACGGCCGCAAGCTGCGCGGCGAGGCCGGCCTGACCAAGTTCATCCGCAAGTCGCTGCCGCCGCCGGTCAAGGAGTGGCAGCAGAGCGTGGACCGCGTGCTGGACGAGACGCGCCACTTTGTCGAGGAGTTTGTCGATGCGGCGCGGCCCAAGCTGGCGGCCGGCGTCTCGACCATGGTGCGCGACACGACGGCGCTCTTCAACAAGTACCCGGCCCGGCTGACGATCACGCGGTTGTCGCCGGACCTGGCGGGCTTCGATCCCAAGTACTACAGCGTCTCGGTCGAGGACCAGATGGCGGCGGCGGGCGGCGAGAGCAAGCCGATCGTGGTGCAGTACGGCGCGCCGATCCGGGTGCGGTGGACGGCGCCGGTGCAGCACCGCAAGAAGGACTGGGTGGGCCTGTACATGGTGACGGACAGCCGGTCGCGCGAGTTGACCGAGGTGTCGTCGCTGGGCCGGTGGGTGCCGACATGTCCGGGAGTCTACGACACGGCGATCGACCGGGGCATTGTGTCGGCGGACCGGCCGCTCGAGACCAAGGGTGGCGAGGCGGACGAGCAGGCGCCGGCGCTGGTCGAGGGTGAGATGGTCTTTGAGGGCGACCAGCTGTGGTGGACGCAGGGCGTGTTTGAGTTCCGGTACCACCACGACGGCAACCACAGCGTCATGGCGATTTCGCAGCCGTTTGAGGTGCGCATCGAGCGGTTCGACAACGACGACGACGTGGAGGGCAGCGGCAGCTGCAGCTGCAGCATCGTGAGCGACAAGGACGGCCTGTTTGAGCGGGCCGTCGAGGCAGCGCTGCTGCCAATGGTGCAGAACTGCCTGGACCGCGATCCAGACATTGCGCCGGCGGCGGCCGACGACGTGTTTGGCGAGCACGTGGAGCGCGACTCCAAGTACGCACGGCGCGTCGTGTACGCAATCCGCAACATGTTTGGCATCGAGTTTGCCCCGGCCGTGGTGCCGGCCGACGGGACGGTGCGCAAGCTGGCGTACCGCATCTGCCACGCCAAGCAGGTTCTCGTGAGTAGCGTGCGGTGGAGCGGCGGTGCAGAAGGATGCTGACACGAAGCAGGCACCGTACAGCATGTCGCCGTCGCGGCAGTGAGCTGGGCCGTACGGCGGACGGGCGCAGCGGAACAAGGAGTCGGCTCACAGGAGTTTGGATACGTGGCGGCGGACGGATGCATGACGGCGCGACAGCCTGGTTTTTGGGAGGCCAAAACGTGTAACAAGGGCAGGACACCACGCATCGGTGGCCAGTACTCTGTACTTGAATTCCTATTCTTTTCTTTTGCCAGTCTTTTTCCTTTTGTCCTTTGTCACGTGACCTTTTACATCTCGTCGGCGCGGGCCTCGATGGCCTGGATGAGGTCGGGCTTTGCGCCAATGTCAAACTCCTTGCTGAGGGCGCGCTTGGGGACAGCGCGGACCTGGGGCGTGCCCGGCTGGCTGGCCATGAACTGGGGGGGTTAGAGACGGGGCACGACGGACAGAGAAACAGGCCGGACTCACATTGCTGGCTGCGCTGAGCATGGCGTGCAGCGAGCTGGTGACAACGTCCTCGTGCAGGCCGACGCCCCAGACCTTTTGGCTGGTGCCGGCGGTGCACTCAATGTAGGTGGCGGCGCGGACGTCGCGGCCGCGGCCGACGGCATGTTCCTTGTAGTCGTTGACCTCCATATCGACGCCGATGACGGGCTTGAGGGCGGCGGCGAGCGAGGAGATGGGGCCGGTGCCGCGGCCGACGAGGTGGTGCTCCTGGCCGTTGACGAGCAGGACGCCCTGGAAGACGCGCTTCATGTTCTTGGTGTCCTGGGTGCGGCCGTCGACGGTCGGGGGCGCCGGGCTGGCGCCGCGGTCGGGCAGGATGCTGTAGTCGACGAGGGAGAAGCGCGCGTTCTCGCGCAGCGAGTAGGTGCGCTCAAAGAGCGCGGTGATCTCGACGGGCAGCAGCTCGCGGCCGCGCTCCTCGGCCATGCGCTGGACGGTGCGGCTAAAGTCGACCTGCAGGCCGCGCGGCAGGTCAAGGTAGAGGCCCTGCTGGATGATCCAGGCGGCGCCGCCCTTGCCGCTCTGCGAGTTGACGCGGATGACGGCCTGGTAGTCGCGGCCAATGTCGTGCGGGTCGAGGGGCAGGTACGGCACCTGCCAGCGGTCGGCGGCGCCGAGGCCGGCCCGCTCGCGCGCCACAAAGCCCTTTTTGATCGCGTCCTGGTGCGAGCCGCTAAAGGCGCAGACGACGAGCGAGCCGCCGTAGGGCGCGCGCGGGTGCACCGGGATCTTGTTGCACACCTCGACCGTGCCAATGACGCGCTGCAGGTCCGACAGGTCGACGCGCGGCGACACGCCCTGCGTGTAGAGGTTGAGCGCCAGCGTCACCAGGTCGACGTTGCCCGTGCGCTCGCCGTTGCCAAAGAGACAGCCCTCGACGCGGTCGGCGCCCGCCATCTGCGCCAGCTCGGCCGCCGCCACGGCACAGCCGCGGTCGTTGTGCGGGTGCAGCGACACGCAGACGGTCTCGCGCGCGGAAATGTGGCGGCAAAAGTACTCAATCTGGTCCGCGTACACGTTGGGCGTCGCCATCTCCACCGTGGCCGGCAGGTTGAAGATGATGGGCTGCGCCGCCGTCGGCCCCCACGCCGTCTTGACGGCCTCGCACACGGCCACGGCAAAGTCGAGGCGCGTGTCCGAAAAGGTCTCAGGGCTGAACTCAAAGGCCCAGTCCGTCGCCCGCACTGCCGGGTCCGGGCTGTCCTTGGTCAGCGAGCGCACCAGCGCCGTGCAGCGCGTCGCCAGCTCGAGCGTCTCGGCCTCGGAAAAGTTGAAGACGACCTGGCGGAAGCACTCGCTTGTCGCCAGGTAAATGTGGATAATCGCCTTTTTCGCGCCGTGGACGGCCTCGATTGTGCGCCGGATCAGGTCCTCGCGGCAGGGCGATAGCACCTGCAAGTACACGTCGTCGGGCACCGCGCCGGGCGTCTCAATCAGGCGCCGCGTAAAGTCAAAGTCGGTCTGCGAGGCCGACGGGAACGAAACCTCAATTTCCTTGTAGCCAAGTTCGCAGAGCATCTTAAAGTACGTCCATTTCTCATCGCCGTTCTGTCCCGTTGTCAGTTCTCGCCCGCGCGACACGCTGCTGGTCGCGGCTCCCCTCGGGGACGACTCACCATCGGGTCCACCAGACTCTGGTTGCCGTCGCGCAGGTCCGTCGACAGCCACCGCGGCGCCTTGGTGATCGTCTTGGACGGCCATTGGCGATTGGGCAGATCGATTGGCGGAAAAGGCCGGTATTTAGTCGAGGGATCTTGGAGCCTGGGCGTGTTAGGAGGGAAGGCGCGCAGAGCGGGGGTGAGGGCCAGGAACAGAAGAGGACAGCCCAGGAACAGAAGGAACAACCGGGACGGAAGCACTCACATGGGCATTGTGACGGTTGCAAGAGGCAGATGGGACAAGGAAAGCAAAACAATAAATACAAACAGCACGCAATTCGACCAGACGGAAAACAATTGGCACTGAGTCACAGCCAGATCTTTCCGACGGACAATTTTTTTTACTTTTTTGCCTAATCCGTGCCGGCCGCCTAAGCAGGCCGCTGCTAGGCCGACGCAAAACGAGGTGGCAAGGAAAGAGCAAAGCAGCACAGCAACAGCACAGCCGTAGCACAGTGGGGTTTAGCGCCGAAAATTTTAGTCGCCGGGAAGGTCGTAAGACGCAAGGTCTTGGCTTATGTAACCATCACGACCTTCTCCCACCACGAATCGAAGAATCAATCGTATCTTCCGCAATAAATTAAGTGCTCTGGTATCCAAACGCTAGGAAACATCAGTCGTGATAATGTACAGTCATCTCGCCCTCACAGCGCATAGTTTTCCGTGTGCAAAAAGATCTCCTCCAACATGTCGTCGCCCCAGATCTCCGCCTGCAGCCGGGCGACCGTGTTGGCCACGCCGACCCGCATGCTCGCCGGTCCGCACACGAACACGGCTGTGCGCCGGCCCAGGATGCCGCGTCCATCCGGCCCGCCCGTCGCCCACTCACGCAGCATATAGCCCAGGTCCGGCCGCCCGTACTCGACGCTCCAGCCGCCGTCAATCTGGTGCGGCACCGGAAAGGCAAACCGCATCAGCGACTTTTGGAACTCGGTCGGTGTCTCGGGGAAGCCAAAGTCAAAGCCCGACGGCGGGCCAAACGTCGACGTCGGCCGGGGCCGCACGCCGCCCACATCTGTTCGCAGATGAGCCAGCTCGGGCGGCCGCAGGACAGCAGGTTCGTGTGTGTCGTTTGTATCCTTGGCCACCCCGGAGACCTCGGGTTTGGCCAACATGCCCGGCGAGAGGTTGAAATGTGGCTGGTCGGCCCGGAGCGGCGGCGAAAAGTGAAACTCGTCGCGCTTTTCTTGCACCGGTTGTGACGGCAGCGCGGCCGGCGGCACCGGATACGTGTACGGCTGCAGGTACTTTTGCTGGGGCAGCGCGGTGATGCGGTCCTCGTCCTCGGCACGCAGCTGGCGCTCAATCTCGGCGTCGCCGTGGGCCTCGGCGGCGATGAGAGCCGAGTTGCGCTTGGACGCGACGCCAGCCACGAAGCCGTCGAGCCGGTCGTGGAAGAGGTTGCTGAGCGGACGGGGCGCGCGGTGGTTGGGCGCTGCCGCTGTGGTGGTAAAGGTGTTGTCGAGGCCGAGACCGAGGGCATCCCCGCCGAGATGGCGGTGGTCGGCGCGCGTGGCCGACGTGACAAAGAACTTGCACGTGACCGACTCGGGCGGCGCGCTCTCGCGGCAGATGCGCAGCTCCTCGCGGAACCAGTCGAGGGCCTCGAGGCGGCGCAGCGCCCAGACGACGACGATGCGCTTGGTAATGGCCTTGCCGTCGCGCATGCGCTTGATCAGGTTGAGCAGCTGCGACATGAGCGCCGTGATGCCCGAGCCGCCGGCGATGAGAATGCACGTGTCGAACGCGGCGAGCTCGCGCTGCATGCCGCCGTACGGCCCGTCGAGAAAGGCGCGGTACGTGTGGAAGGGCCCCTTGGCGAGCGCCGTCTCGAGCACGCGCCGCGTGAATCCGCTAAACGGCCGGAAGACGAGCACGCAGTCGCGGTAGGTGTCGCCATAGGCCGACGGAAAGTCCTCGCTGCACAGCGACGCCACGGTGAACGGGTGGTTCTGCAGCAGCGCGATGCCCGGCATGTTGAGGTACACGTACTGGCCGGGCCGCCAGCGCATCTGCGTCGGAATCGTAATCTTGATTGCGTTCTCGGCCATCAGCGTGATCGCCGCCTCATCGCCGACCAGAAAGGACAGCCGCCACGGCCGCGCCCAGTTGAGCCGGCCTAGCCGCGCCAGCTGGCAGGCGCCAAAGATGGCCACGGTCGCGTAGAGGTAGCCCCAGGAGCCGAGGAAGCGCTTCGTGTGCCAGAACAGCAGCCCGACGTAGAGGATGCCGGCCGGCACGTGCAGCAGCACAAAGGCCTCGTACGCCAGCCGCCGCACGATCGGCAGCGACGCCACGCACAGCCAGATCAGCGGCACCAGACACGCAATGCCCGTGCCGTACACAATCAGCCCGTTGTTGAACAGCACGCCAAAGATGCTCATCCCATTGTCGTCCCACACCGGTTGCACGTAAAAGGGGATCGCGTGCACCAGCGACAAAAACAGGCACAGGTAGCCCGCCCACCGGTGCAGCACGTTGAGCCGCTCCGGCCCGATGCCCGTCAGCAGCGTCAGCACGTTGACCTTTGTGCTCGTCGCAATGATCCACGGCGTCAGGGCCACCGCCATCATGCCCGACCGGATCGCTAGCGGCGGCGACCCATACCGGATGCTCTGCCAGTACAGCGGCTGCTGCAAAAAGCAATACAGCGTCGTAAACGCCAGCGACGCGAAGCCGCAAGCCAGCACCGCCAGCGACGAGAAGGTGAGCCGGTGCTTGCGCCACACCAGGTCCGGCAGCGGCCGGTAAAAGACCCACCGGAACAGCGCAATCGTGTCGCTGACCGGCCCGAGCGACGAGAAATTGCCCTTGGGCCGGAACGCCGTCTCCTGCTTGGCCTCCTCGGGGAAAAAGTGCCGTGCCGACGGGGGCGCGGAGGGGGGAGCGATCGGGGGTGTTCCGTTGCTGTGCGTGTCGTATTGGTAGGGGTATTGTTCTGCTGGGCCCTGGCTGTGTGCATGCTGGGCATCCTCGTATTGTTGCTGCTCTGTGCGGTGCTCGTTTGCCTGCGCGTGCTGCTGCTCCTCTGCCGCGGCTGCTTGAGCCGCCTGGGCCGCCAGAGCCTGCCGCTGCTCCTCCTGCTCTGCCATGGCCACGCCGAACGCTTCCTCGAACTGCTCCTCCGTCCAGCCCTGGTTTTGTGCGTATTCCACGTATTGTGCGTACTGCTCTTCCGTCAGACCGCCGTAAGGGTCCTGTGTCTGCTGCTCTTGTTGTTGTTGCTGTTGCTGCTGCTGCTGCTGCTGTTCCGCCACACTCTGCGCTGTCGGCGCCGAATGGTCCCAGTCCGGCTCCGCCCGGTACAGGGTGCGGTAGTGTTCTTCCACCTCCTGCTTGTAAATAGCTTGCCGGATCTTGTCCTGCCAGTAGTGCCATAAGCGCACGACCACGACGCACGCCGTCAACACCAGCGCAAAGTATGTCCATGCCAGTCCGTATTTGCCCGACTTGCTCCACGGGTCAGCCGTGTCCGCCTCGACCAGACCGGCCGGGCTCGTCGCCGTCAGGGGAATGAGGATGCGCCGCGCCAGCGCAGGCATCTCATCGTCGAGGGGGGTGGCCATGTCGCGAGAGTGGCGTACCGAGACGAGTTGCAATGGAAGGCGCCGATGGGAATCCTTTGCAATACCAGGTCGTCCAGGGCAGCGCGGAAATGTTATGTAGAAGCGCAAAGCAGCACTTGCGTGTCCTCGGCGGCTCGGAAAGATTGGTGTGATGACGACCGCCACGACCAGACTGGACTAGACTACCCGGCGGACGAGCTGCAGCGTCAAATGGTCGAGGGCAAAGCAGGGCACAGACCGGCAACGGCAGAAGCAGCCTGGCTCCAGCGGCTGACCGCGCATTAATATTGGCTGGACCAGAGGTGCCGAGAGGGGATGCGGAAAGAGGTGGTATGGGAAGATGAGGAGATGGATGGATGGACAATGGATCCGGGATGGGACGGGGGCCACAATTCACCCCTGTCACACTGCGGCGGCCAGTAAGGCGGCCCCTCTGCCGTGACGAGATGCAGCTCCCTGCACATGCATTCTGGACGCAGCTGCCTTGCCGCGAGAGTACAAACGACAAACTCGTCCTCCTTCTTCCGCCATGCTTGCTGAGCGCACTCTGGCTCTCGACGTCTACTTTGGGCAGTCGGCAGGATGCCGTCCGACACGCCTGGTGCCGCCACCCGTGCGCCATCTCGCCCATCGAAAAGCAAAACGAGAAAGGAAAAGCTGTGAGTCTCCCGATGGGTGGAGGAACTAGGAAGGATTGGGGCATGGCAAAAAAATGGGGCTGTTCTGCAGGGGTGTACGCGCACAGTAGTGGCGGTAGGAATGCACTGTCTTTCTATACCGTATACATTAAGGAAATTTTATTGTGGGCAACTACTATGATGGTCCAGAAAATACAAACCAACCGAATATTTGCATGGCCCCGATATACGATGTATTTCCTGCGTACAATTAAGTGTGCTGCAAAAATGGTTCAGAGTAAAAAAGCAAAAAAAATGATCCCCATCAGGGTGATTAGCTCCGATACGGGGAATCGAACCCCGAGCTCGACGGTGAGAGCGTCGGATGTTAGCCATTACACCATATCGGATGTACTTGATATAAGAATTTCTGAAAAAATTCTATAAGAGTCCAAGATCCAATAACCAATTCGTAGCTAAACGGAGAGGCGTCAATAGAAGAGAAGTACCAGACAATGGTTTAGTGCTTTGTTTGATATTATATGCAGCTATTTGTGGTATACGTGACGTTGGAATATAGCCTCTGCTTTTGGGGTAATGAGTCTTGTGTATATTCGTTGCAAAGGATCATCTGGCAGGAAGAAATGAAAAATGAAGATGGCTGTTCCTCATTGATTAGTAAGCCAAAGACGTCCACTATCCTTCAATCAGTATGTTCTGCATAGATGCATACCTTCTCTCCATCTTCACATGTATTCACAGTGCAACTCGTATGCTGAAAATACCCCTGCTATTATACCCCCACAGGTGACAGGCTAGCATGGCACCCTTGTGCCATCCTTGTGTTGCTCACCGCTATGATTGGCCGTCTGCAGGAAACGGGCAGTGGGGATGTGATCTGTGCCTCGGGGGCGTCGCTTGGACGGCGGCAATATGTGCGCTGTGATTGGCTAAAATGTGGACCTCCATATCGAATCACGTGGATGACGAGTCAGCACAGCCGGTTGTCATTGGTCAATGGATAATTGTGTATTTGCCCTGTCACATTGCTGCAATGCGCTATGGACTACTGATGGGTCATGGCCGTCTGCAACGGACGATGCGGCCTACGCGGCGGCCAGAGTGGTGTCAGAGGCCGCCAGCTGTCATTTCCGTGTGCCGATGCCCGGAAAAAGGTGCTCGATGCCCAGCTCTAGGTCAATCGTCAGAATTTCGAGACCCGACGGCGGAAGATCGATGACCTCGAGAAAGACCTCAAAGATCCGGACAGCCGTATTACAGACCTCGGCGCGAAGTTAAAAGGCAAGACTTCCAAGCACGCGAGACTATAGGATTCTCATTTTGACTGTAAAGATGCCAACAGAGCCATCGAGGAGGCCCAGGGGAAGGCGGCGATGGCCCAGACCTCTACCAGAATACATCGTCGGGTTGTCAGGGGTCTCGTCGATGCGGTCAAAGACAGATTGCATTCGTCTATTCAAACATGCTTCCCATCTCAGCTGTCTCCTGGCTGGTTGTCAGCCGCCGGATCCTTGTGCACCTCCAATGACCGCAGCCGCTGCGACAGCAAGCTCTCGCCCACCGGACTGCTGCCCACGTCGCCCTTGCTAAGCTTGCTGTATGTTAAGGGTTCTGGTTCAGACCCTTGTCGCCACCCCGGCAGCGGCATAGGCACCGGCATAGGTACCGGCGCCGGTGCTGGCATCGACAGCGGCGACAGCCCGGCACTACGCCGCCGGTACGCCTTTTCCACGGCCAGCATCGCCCCCGGTCCACCGATGCTGCCCAGTCCGCCGCCCATGGGCGCATGCATCACGCGGACCGGCTTGTAGGGCGCATACCGCGGCTCTGGGAAGCTCAGCTCGTTCCGCAGCTTCTCCTTCCCGTCGGGCACCCGGTTCGCAAAGACCACCCGGATGCTCTTGTAGAGGTAGTACCGCCCGCGCGACGGACAGCAAATATGCAGGTGCACCAGGTACCGCAGGATCGGCCGCTCCGATAGCGACAGCGCCGCCAGCTCCGGCACGTTGTCGACAATCGGGCCCGCCGAGTAGCTGCGCTGCCGGATAAACGTCTTGGTGCCCGGCTCCATGTCGCTCACGTCGTACGGGATCAGAAACAGCTTCACTGCCGTCTTGTTCTGGTTCTTGATGATGATCTGGAGCTGTCCATGTGCCGGAATCCGGTACGAACCGCCCGGCGGCGCCCGGCAAGACGGTGGACGGCGCCGCTGTGCTCGCGTGATGGGGGCAGCCGGTATCGTGTCCATCTGTGCATCGTCCATGACCACATCATCACCCTGCAGTTCCCTGGCTGTTGTTGGTATCGGGGCACTTGTCCTGCTTTGCTTCCGCTTCGACCGCTGCTCGGCCTCGGGACTCGGCAGCCCGTTCTCCAAGTCCACCATGCCAACATACGGACTCGGCCCGTCTTCCGTCTTGGATCGGCCGTGAGGCGTCGATGCGTAGCTGTAAAAGACGGCCGAGAACCGGAGCGTCACATGAGGCGGGCAGCGCAGGCTCGACTTGCACTTGGCTCCCAGCCCCAGCACGCCAATCTGCGCCAGGAACTCGAGCGGCTTGGACGGTGTTGTCGACATGCGGCCGCGGAGGATGCTCTCCTCGTAGGAACCGACCATGGAGGCATGCTGGAGCGGAGACGTGTCCGCTGCAAACGAGAGACGCCGCGGGCGAAACAGTCCCGGCGTCTGGGGCTGTTGGAGGAACGTGCTGGGACCCATGGTGAGCGATCGCCGTGGCTGGTGCGCCTGGTATGGTAACGCGTTCTCCCGCCGGCCGCCTGCCAGTCGCTGTCCTGGTGACGGCAAGGGGAGTAGCGGGACTGGGTCGTAGGGCGAGTGGTAGAGCGGCACGCTCATGGCCGAGGTCAGCGTGTGCCGCCGCGTGTTGGTCCGGTAACTCGCAGGCATCGGACTGCCGTCGCCCAGGCTGACATGCACATCGTCGTCGTCGTCGTCTTCGTTGCTCAACGACTGTACCAGCGGGCTCGTCGGTGGCTGGTAGGCAAAGCTCGACGACAGCGATGACGACAGAGACGTGAGGCCCGTGCGGAAAGCGTCCAGGTCGGGCTGGAGTGGCGTGGCCGGTAAGAGCGCCTCCAGGGTGAAGGGGCTGTAATGTCGCGGGGGGGACGTGGCCACCCAGGGTGTGCTGATGTGGAACGGCCGACTGGGCATGCCTCCGTCGGCAGGCACCGCCGCCGGGGTCGTTGCATCTGGCCCGGCATGGATCTTGATCTTGTCCAGCGGGTTGTCCTTCTCGGTAGCGTCCGGCGTAAAGTCTCCGCTGTGTAGCGCCGACCGCGGCCGCTCGATATTCAGCCCATCCTGCAGTCGCTGAGCAGCTTCCTTTTCTGGCGTAATCTCGGCGGCCGAAAGAAGGGCTGGCGTTGCTGTGCCGGCCGACGACGGCCGCGATCGCCACGAAGGAGAGGCCGCCTTCTCGCGGTGCAGCAGAGGCTCAAGCTGTTGCGTTAGACGAGGCTGCTGGTGATGGCACGGGGCGAGACCTACCCGTCGATTCGGGATCCAAGTCGGGCTTTCGCCTCGCTTGAGCCTCTCGATCAGCTCGGCTCGATCCGACGTCATCAAAGGATCCAGATTGGGCGGCGTGGTAAACGCCTGCTCAGGCCGAGGCGGGCTGTCAGGCAGGGGGCCTTCGCACAGCTCCGTGCGGATGCTCTCCTCGGACAGCCGTCGAGAGAGCGTGCCGGGTGGCGAACGAGTGATGGGAATGGGTTTAGAGGGCGTGTCATGGTCTTGTTCCTCAGGCTTCTGTTGTCGAGCCTGCTGGGCCTCGTCCTCGTAGACGTCTCGCTGGTCCTCAAACATGGGCATTGTGACGGTCGGGTAAACAAGTGATAGATAGCTCTGGAGGGGCCAGCGTCTCCCGTCGCCGGGAGGCTGAAGACACTCGACAGTGTGCTCCGGGCACACTGAAGGGAGAAGAGACCGCCAGTGTGGCTGTCGCGCTCAGGCGAGCTGACGGGCGTCGTTGGGCGTCGGGCGGAAGCCGGTGGCAGCTTGTCGTTCGGTTCAGTTTGTCAAAATCGCTCAGAATCCTAAATGTGCAGAAATCTGGAGTCGGGGCAGGGCAAAAAGAGCGAAAGAGCGTCTTTGAACGTCTGCGGGCAAAACAGCTGAAATTAAGGCGGTCAGCTGCCCAACAACTTGTCGGATTAGCGCCGCTTTAGGTGCTACCGCTTTCGGAGATTTGCCTGTGTGCTGTGGAGAGATAGATGGGCCGATGAAGAGCACGCCAAAGGCGAAAACTGGCGGTTGACATGAGCTTTCCGTTCATGTGTCGTCCAGAGGGGTGGCTCAACGATCGGAGGACGTGTTGCGTTGCACACATGGAAGCAGCGGCCGGCGCCAGGGCCCAGTGTTGTAAGAGTCATGCATGGTCAATATCGATTATGGGGCGCCACGCCAAGCGCTGCACCCCACAATTTTCGGAGCGGAAGTATCACGGCCAGCCTTCCTTATGGCGACTTCGATTTATGGGCTTTTCTGCTCTACTATGTCAGTCCTTGAGAGCTGCATGGGTTGCCTGTGCAGAAGAACATTCAAACAAGAAGCAGTATCCCTGGACCTGCCTCTTCCTTCGTACTCCCGGCACTGCTCGGACAAACAGCGGACCGACGGGTTTACGGAAGTCGACACGGCCGGTAAGAAAGTATCCGTCCGGCTAGTGAGACACAATATCTTGATCCATTCCCCTTTTGATTGTGCAAAAAAACAGCGATCGTATCCAGTTACAGCCACTCTAGCCTCTTGTTTCTGCCTGACTTTTCAGGCTGTTTAAGCGGGCCGCGGCCCCACACAATTTCTTCGTGGTCCCATAAGCTCGACGGCCGACGACACGACGACACCGGCAGGACATAGCCGCCATGAATCCGATACTGCCTTCACGGCTATGGCCGTGGGCCAGTCGGCTCACTTCGGTAGCCAAGACCGCTGGGCCGCCAAGACGCCGATTCACAGTGGCCGCCCCGAGGCCATCGACATCGCCGCGGACGACACTCTGTGGCTGGTGCGGCCGCCGTGGTAGCCGTCCGTTCTCCTCCACGACCCGCCGCCCGGTCGGCCAGCCTGCCGACAACCCCAACTTTACCTCCATCCTCGACAACCCCCCCGAGCTGGTCCGCTCCGGCCGCCGCCACGGCCCCGGTGTGATCCTCCTCGTGCTCATGCCCGTGGCCGCCTTTGCCCTCGGGACCTGGCAGGTCTTCCGGCTGCGTTGGAAGACGGACCTGTTGGCCAAGTGCGAGGACCGCCTGGTGCGCCCGCCGCTGCCGCTTGGCCTCGACAATGTGCGCGACGCCGCCGAGATCAGTCTAACGGGCGCCGCCGGCGACTTTGACTACCGCCGCGTCGTGGCCGTCGGCGCCTTCCGGCACGACCAAGAGATGCTCGTTGGTCCGCGGATCCGCGAAGGCCAGGCCGGCTTCTTTGTCGTGACGCCGTTTGAGCTAGCCGTACCCACCGACGGCTCGGCTGACGGCCTGCCGCCGGCCACGATCCTCGTCAACCGCGGCTGGATCGCGCGGGACCAGCGGCCGCAGGCAGCGCGGGCCTCAACGCCGGGGGCGCTGCCGACGGGCCTCGTGCGCATCGAGGGCCTGCTGCGGGCGCCGTGGAAACGCAACATGTTCACGCCCGACAACCGGCCGGACAAGGGCGAATTCTACTTTCCCGATGTGGTCGAGATGGCACGGCTGACGGGCGCGCTGCCCGTGTGGATCGAGGCGACCATGGGTAGGTGACACGGTGTGCATGCATGGCATCGATTCGTTCTGACGGCGCAGAGCCCGACCTCGTCCAGGTCTATGACATGGAGGCCAAGGGCGTGCCCATTGGCAAGCCGCCCGAGGTTAACCTCCGCAACAACCACGCCCAGTACATTTTCACCTGGTATGTGTGCCGCCCCCCTCTGCGCGGCGCGCGTTGCGAATCTCCTAACGTCCTCCTCACAGGTACAGCCTCTCGGTGGCCACGTCGGTCATGCTCTGGATGGTACTGCGCAAGCCGCCCTCGGACGTGGCCCGGCGCGTGCGCATGAACAAGACTTGGTAGTCAACGGTAGACGGCCGTGGCCTGCTGTTCATGTGCCGTCTTCCGGTGGTGGCGCCGCCAGCCGCCCGGCCAGCCGCCGTGGCCGCGGCTTCGGGCGCTTGGCCCGGCTCTTGCTCGGCGTTTCCGGGACCATACGCAGTTCCTGCAGCAGCTCGCGCGGCATGAATCGCTGGGCTAGCGAAAAAGGCGTTGTCGTGGCGCTAATCTGTCGTTGTCTGGGCGGTCAGTTAGCCAGCTCGCTCGGTCATTCCGTCATTTCGTCCTACTGTAGAGAACACACCTCTTCATCAGCAATAACACGTCGCTCTCGTCAATCGTCTTGCGCCCCGCGTGCTTGGCGTAACGCTCCAGGTCAATGGCGGCCTGCTCAAAGAACCAGTCTGACGCCGTGCTGAGCGCCGCCACCGTCTCCGCGCTGAGCTGTGTCCGGCCGGCCGCGCTGCCCTGTGCAAACGTCTGCGCCACGCGCTTGACCACGCCCACGGGCAGCGACGGATATGCAATGCCGTGGCGCGACCGCTTGGTGCGTTTGATGGCAGCGTGTCCGTCGCTGGTGTCCGGCGCCGGCCGTGCCAGGCCCATTTCTGCCGAGGCCAAGGCCACGTCCACGCCCACATCGTCGCCGTCCACGTCTGCTTCGTCCATCCACCCCCCCCCTTCGTCGGGCCCGTCGTAGTCAAAGGGCACACCCACGTCACCATCGTCTGGACCGTCCAAAAACGACGGTGCATCCTGCCCGCCTAGAACGGTCCCCAACGACAGGCTCGGGTCGTCTGCTGGCTCTGTCGGATCTGCTGTCTCGTTTGCCTCAGCCATGCCTATCGCGCCAGTCTCCGTCAACTGGTCCTGCGGCGCCAGCATAAACGTCGTCTCATTACCGTCGGCCGGCACGTCCAAGACGCCAAAGCCGACGCTCTCGCGTCCGGCCAACGCCTCCTGGCCACCGTCCGAGTCCAGCCGCTCAAACGTCAGGTCCTCGCCGTCGCCCTCGCCCCCCGCGGCCAAATGGTCAAACACACCGTCGGGGAAAAAAGCCGTCTCCAGGCGTGCGTCCCGGTCGTCTTCGTCGCCGTCGGCGCTGCCAATAAAGCCGTCGATGTAGTCGCTCATGCGTAGGCTGCCGAGGCTGCTGCGCCGCGCCTGCTGCCGCAGCTCGCTGGCGGCCATGCGGCGGGCGAGCTCAATGGACCGCATGGTGAGGTCATTGTCATTTTCGTCATCCATGGCGTCGTCGTCCTCATCCTCCAGCATCATGGACCGGTGCGGCCGCAAGTCGTCGTCATTGTCGTCATCGGCAATCGGCAGCGACAGGCGCGGCCGGTCCAGCGGGATGGAAAAGTCCGAGTCGGCGTCGTCGTCGTTGTAGGCCCCTCCGGCCGAGAAGCGACTGGCATCGCCGTCTGACGCTGAGGCACGCCGTCGCCTACGGGACCGTCCAGCAGAGCTGCCGCTGGCACTAAAGGCCGGCGACGACGACGACGCAATGGGCTGCGAGACGGGTGCCAGGCGCCGGCTGAGGTTGCGCAGCAGGTCGCGCGGTGACTCGCGCATGTAGCGGCCGCTCTTGCGCCGGCTCTGGCGGCCGCCGCCTGGCGTCAGCATGGTGGCCCGGCGGGTGTCAATGGCCAGGAGGGCCGCGCGAGCGTGAGGTGTCCGGGCAGCTGACTGCAGCCGCTGGCCTGTTCCAGGTGTGCGCCGGCCGACGGTGCCGAGGGTCATGGTCGGCGTACGCATGGCCGAGGCGCGGCCACGGCCGGCAGTCGGTGTCGCGCTCGTGGGTGTGTTCATGGTCGTCGGATGCTGCCGATGTCGCAAGAAGCCGATGTCGAGTTTCCATAACGCGAGGAGGACGCGTCGGGCCACGTGCCCGATTAGATAAGACGCCCAGCCACGGAAAACGGGAATACAGGGCACTGTGGCGTACCTACAGCATAGTGAAATCAAAGCTTAGAAAGAACGGTGTTGTGGGCGGCGATGCCTTGGGCCAGCCCCGTGTTTGGGATTCTTCTACAGCCTTCCGCGGCTGGAGCAACTACGCTGTTTCTTATCTCTGGCCCCTTGACCATGTGAGGCACCTTTTGTGTCAAGCGCCATCCTTGGACCAGAGGCCGGCAGACGACCAAACAGCCCCAGCCGCCCCATTCAGCGCCTGGAACACGCGATCGATTGTGGTGTCAGTCGACCAGGCCGTGCGAAAGACAGACGCTATTCGTACACGTGTTGGATCGCAGCCCGTTGGAGCTGCCGCCTTGTCGCTTTTTCCTCTTCTGCAACACGGACTGCACCATCCGTCCAGTCTGCTCTTCCGTCCCAACGGCCTGCCAAACCGTTTTGCACCAAGGAGACAGGGGCGGCGATCCTCCTGTCTGTGCCGTGGCCGTGGAACGGTGTCTAAAGACGCTCTGCTCCGTATTACTTGTACAGCCAGTAAAATGGTGCAATTAGTGCAATTCGGTACAATTACTCGTACTCGCACGCTGTGTAAAGTGCCCCCCCACATGCGCTGGGGCCACCGCCCAGTAGCTGCCCTCGAACCAATAAGACGGCGGGGTTCATCGGTCGGCTGCTATCGCTCACCGTCTCTCTGCCCTCGTATCGCCCAACGTAACGGCGTCAGCCAGCAGCAACAGCAGCCAGCCAGCCATTAATTTCGCCGCTCACCTCGTCTCCTCCGCTGCTCATCCCATCGCCAATACCGTCGCAACGCCTGCACTCATTGGCCTTGCACTACCCTCCTTTCTCGACGCCACACTTCCCAGGCAAGTCGACCTACGCGGCCCGTCCGAAATCGCTGTTGCCCCTTTCCTGTGTTCTCTCCAGTCCTCGGCCAGACTGCGGACTGCAGACTGCAGATTCCAGGCACTCCTCCAGAACACGCACATCTTGCTGTCTCTGTCACCCCTGCCGCTGCCCTCTTCCGTGCCCGCTGAAACGGCTGCGTCTTGCTTCATCTGCCGCATCCCAACCTCCACTTTTCTGCCTCTCTTGCTCTTCTGCATCGTTTTCTCTCTCGGTCCATCGACCGTCTCCGTCAGTCCATCCGTCCGTCAGCCCCATCTGCCATCTGCCCTTCTCTACGGACTCCTCTGCCGCCCCTCGAAACCGTTCCGGTCCCTGATCCAGCCTCTCTGTCTGCGGTCCAACCCCTACCTGGCCGCTCCACCGTCAAAACAATACGCCCCTCTTCCTCCCCTCCAACGCCGCTACCCTGCGCAAGTCCCTAGCCAAAGCGGCTCGAGCAACGCTGCTAGCAGCCAGCCGCTCTTCTATCTTACTTTTCTCCTCTCCACTGCTCGTTCCATTATTCTCCCACAGCTTCCTTCTCCCTTCCCGAAACCATCTAAGCCCAATCCCACAAATCCTGTATTGAATCTATACCCATTCTCCGCGACACAAAGCCAGCTGGGCGGCACTTGAAAACGTCCAACGCAACCGTCTAACGCCACTGATTCAGTCTATTCGTCTCCCATACACTCTCCTCCTCAGTCTCTTCCGCTTCTTCTCGACGACAAACACCGCCGCTCTCCTGTCGACCCCCTAACGAGCTCTCGCGCCGTTAAACTCTTTCACGCGTCACAGGCCGAGCGACTCCCACCCGCCCACCAAATATCCCGCAGTACGATGGCGGCTCCCGGCGTCCAGTCTTTAAAGGTGCGAATGCTTCACAGGGAAGGGTGACCATAGCGGGTTCATCCAAATTCTGCTGCTCGGCTGCCTAGAACGAGGCTGATGATTGCTACAGTGTGTCGTCACCGGCGACGGTGCCGTCGGCAAGACATGTCTTCTCATTTCCTACACAACAAACGCCTTCCCCGGCGAATACATTCCGACAGTGTATGTTGTCGGCCCCAAACCGGAGCACGTGTTGCGCGAACTTGTGCGATGCTAACTGCCAACCGCCAGGTTTGACAACTACTCGGCCAGTGTCATGGTTGACGGCAAGCCCATCAGCCTGGGCTTGTGGGATACCGCCGGCCAAGAAGATTACGATCGCCTGCGCCCATTGTCCTACCCGCAGACCGATGTGTTTCTCATTTGCTTTTCGATTGTCAGCCCGCCGTCGTTTGACAACGTCAAGGCCAAAGTACGTCTGCTAGCCTCATGTTTCTCCGCTTTTGTTTAGGCATATTGTGCTCACAAAGCAGTGGTACCCCGAGATCGACCACCACGCGCCCAACGTGCCAATCATCCTCGTCGGCACCAAGCTGGATCTGCGGGAGGACCCGGCCACGCTCGAGTCGCTGCGCCAGAAACGCATGGAGCCCGTCTCCTACGACCAGGCGCTCGTCTGCGCCAAGGAGATTCGCGCACATAAGTACCTCGAGTGCTCCGCGCTGACGCAGCGCAATCTCAAGAGCGTCTTTGATGAGGCGATTCGGTGAGTGCCAAGCGCTAGCTCTTTAGATACTCTCTGCTAATCAACCGCACAGCGCCGTCCTCAACCCCCGGCCAGTCCAGCAAAAGCCCAAGAAGTCCAAGTGCACCATCCTATAAGCAACAGAACGGATCGGTGACAGCGGCAAACGGCAAGCGACGAGACGCCGACGACAGCGGAAGAATATACTGTCTTGGACGTGGACAGAGTGGATACCCCCCTTTTTGGCTCGACATATTGTGTGTGCATTGTGTGACGATCTCCCTGTCAAGGGTGTTTGGATAGACGGGAGACGAGACGCAAGACTGAACTGCAGACCGAGCTGCAGACTGGGCGACCGACCTGGGCCGGCAGAACCGCCGCCGGGGCAGCGGAGTGTGACATGAAAGCAGGCATAGCACGTCTTTCTTGCACTTGGTCGATAGTTAGTATCCGGCCGCAGTGTTCTTTCTTGGATTTCTGTATTGCTGTTTTCTTGGTCCTATATTTCTCCCATGCAGTTACAGGCTTAACGGTGTCGGTTATTTGTTTATTTATTGTCTATTTATCCTTTTGGTATACCACCAAGGTCATGGCTTTTCATAACACTGACGCGGTCTGAGAATGTACCGCCTAGTAAAACAGAATCGACAGCGGCTTCTTGTCGGTGCTTTCAGCCCCGTCAGCACCGCCCTTGGCCTCGCCCTCGCCGTACCGCTCCCGGAACTCTGGACGGGTCAACCACCGCACCACCGGCAGTGCCGTGTCCTGCATGTCCAGCACACCACGCTTCTTCATATCAATGTGCGACGCATCCACAACAAAGCGCTGCAAGTGTGCCACCGAGAGTGCTCCGTTATCGAGCAGGTCCAGGAGGCGGGCGGGCGTGCCGACGGCGATGCCGGTGCGGTGGCTCTGGAGGAAGGAGACGGCGTCGGCCAGTTTAATGTGTTTGGCAAACTATACGCGTTAGGATATCGGACGACCACTTGCAAAAGGAATAGCCGCTTGTTCCCACGCACCAACTTGGACACGGTACTGCTCGCCGTCTGCAGCGGCCGCACGGCGCGCACCAGGTCGACGGCGCGGATGCCGGCACCGGTAATGATAATGGTGTGCGGTGCTCCTTTGGCCGAAGGCGCTATCGATAGCGTTTTGCGGCCGCCGGTGCAAAAGGTCTCGAGAAAGTGCGGGAGGTTCTCGAGTGTGCGGTCGCGGTCGTACGTAGACGTGTCGAGGATCGGTGCGGCTAGGAGGTCAGTACAAAGAAATGAGAGGAGAGTAGATGAGAGACTCACCCCCCAAAGTCAAATCGGCCAGCTCAACCGAGCTCAGGTCCGCCCCGAACCGCAGCGTCTGCCGCGCCACATAGTTGGCCAGCAGACTGCTGTCCATGCGGGAAATGGTGCGGTTCAGGCTGAGGTCGTAATCCAGATCGCCATCGTCGTCGTTGGTGTTGCGCTTCTTCTTTTGCCGCTTGCGGGCGGGTTTGTCGCCGGCCGCCTGCGGTTGCGCTTGTTGTGCTTGTTTCTCGGCTTTCTGCTTCTCCTCGTCCTCATCCACAGGAGGCTTCCACTTCCTCTTCTTTTGAAATGGCCGTGTTGGCCGCGATCTCCGGGGCGGGGCAGCGTCCATGTCGAGTTATTGTCTGGTCGTTGAGGCAGTCCCGGTCCTAAACTTTTTTGCAACTTTTTATTTTGCCGTCTAAATCGCCCGAAATTTAGGCGGTGAAGAGAGCCCCCATCATGCATGGCCTCGTGGGAGTGGGTCTCTTGTGCTACACATTCCCGCGTTGCCATGTGCAGCCTTGTCGACAGCCCCAGCTGATCGAGAGTTGAGAGTCAATACTTGGCTTGGCTGGATCGAGCACAGAGAGCACAGAGCATAGGGCACGCATTCCACCGTAACTTTCACTTTGAAAGATGCCAGTGCAGATCCCACTTTACACTGCTTTTCTAAGCCAAAATGAGTCAACGCAATTGTGTAATACAAACTCCAAGATTTCCTATTCTGGCAATTGACAATTCGCAATGAACTTTCCACAGACAGCATATCTTACGACTCTAGTCGGCCCGAGGCTCTCGTGCTTTGTCGCTCAAGGCAGGCATTTCAGACGGGCTGCGGAGCCGCCGCCGGCCCAAGAGCGTCAACCAACGCAAACTTGCTCGGCAGCGGACTTTCCTTCTTGCCTTCCGGCTTCTCGTTTTTCGTGCGCGCTAGCATCAGAACGAGTAAAAAATATCGAGCGTTGCCGGAAAGACGTCAAGCTACAGAGATCTGGCAAAGAATCAATTTAGTTAGGTAAGGAAATTACTAGACTGGGAATGGCAAAACGGATAAACTGACTAATCCGATTATTGCCAACTTTTTCTTCTCTTCAATTTGTCATTCATCCTCGGCCATATATATCGGATCTACTCTTGGCCAGTTGGTTTCTCTACATAAACGCACGTTTAATGTCCATGTTTTATCGAGTCCCATCTACAGGTTCGTGAACGGCACTATCTCACCCCGGCCGTCTTCATCAGAGTACCGTCCGAAAAGCGGAGACACGGCGTCTGCGCGGATATGGCACCGCAGACAGAGATCCCGGTGGTACGTAACCGTATGGCATCGCTGTATGAATTGCAGAGCTGACAACATAGGCGGCTACCGTGTTGGGTGTAAGTGATTGTTATATTCTACGATCCCATCAGTTCCATGCTAAGACAGGATTCGTGTAGACAATTGGCACAAGTGAGCATTTTTCCATGACGCCATTCACATATTGCTAACAAAACAGTGTGAGTGCGATAGACGGCGCGATGACTTTCATCACAACTAACCTCGACCGCTAGATTTTGGTGTATCCAGGTATGTTTCACTCCTTTCAGAGCCACGACCACTGCTAACCGACCAGCTCGTACCTCAGTAAGACATACCTTTTGCTATTGGCTGTGCACCACTGACCAGCAGAATATGGACCAACTGGCGGAAAAAGAACACAGACGGGCTGCCGTCTGCGATGATGTTTCTCTGGGCCGTGTGTAAGTGCCTTTGGCGACGTGCCTGTATAGCGGACCGCCCGCCCGCTGACATCTGACCAGGCGGCGTTCCCTTTGGCGCATATGCCATCATACAAAACTACAACATTCCCATACAGGTCCAGCCCGAGATCTTCATGGCCCTCTGCCTTGTTACGTGGTCACAAACACTGCACTACGGCCACGGCTGGCCGCTCTGGCGGACCGTCATCTTGGCCCTGGTGATCGCGTGCGCCTTTGCCGGCGTGGAGACCGCCCTGATCTTGACGCTGCGGCCGCTCCACGAGCGCGGCGATGAGGCGCCGGCCATGGTGGTGGGCATTATTGCATCAATCCTGCTGGCTAGTGGGCTGCTGCCGCCGTATGCCGAGATTTACAAACGCCGCGGACGTGTCGTAGGAATCAACTTTGTAGGTGTTTCTCGGCGTTTAAACTGGCTGCTCTCTCTGACACGTGCAGATCTTTCTCAGCATGGACTGCTGCGGCGCCATCTTCTCGCTGATGGCCTTGGGTACGTTGAACTGTTTCACTCTTCTCCTGTCTGTTATTTGCTCCTATTCTGACGACCAGTCGCCCAAAACACGTTTGATGTGCTTGGTGGCGTGCTCTACATTGTGTGGTAGGTTTCCGGGTCCCAGCACAGAGGCATAGACCGGCACTGACAGACCAGCGCCTCGCTTGAAATTGGCATCTTTTGCTTCCACATTGCGTGGCTGATCCGCACGCGGAAGATCCGCAAGCAGGCCAAGGCGGAGGGCAAAACGTTTGACGACATTGTCGCCGAGCACCGCGCCGCCGGCGAACCGTTTGCGTTTTCCGAGCGTGAGATTGACCCGCGGTTGAAGCCGTCGGTGATGTTGCGGCGGCTGCTGGGGCGGGTGGCGGAAAAGGCCGGCGACGAGGAGGAGGTATCGCCGGACAAGAGAGGCGAAAAGACCTAGAAGGACCAGAATGGAAAGAGCGAGGGGCTGGAGAGCGGTGAGGCGGCCAACGGCATTTGAGGACCTCGTATAGCATCTTACGGAGCACAGAGTACAGTGTACTCTCGGGATAGCATTGCATTGGATAGAGGATATCCAGAATGGAGAATAACAGCGTCTACTTGGCATCGCTCGGACAGTATCTTACGTCACGTCACCGGGCTCTAGCATCGGAGCCATCTGGCCCGTCGAGCCCGTCGCGCCGGCTGCGCCAATCGATCATCGATGTCTAGGAGCAATATCGGGCCCAATATACACAGACTATTCGCTTGTTTTGCCTGGATCGACAAAAGTACTTTCTTATTTGGGGGGCTTTCATAGACGCCCGCCACTGGCCGCCACGCCCGACGCCCGCGCATTCTAGGCCTAACAACCCGCAGACTATCGACTGCACAACTCGTATAGACACAGACCCTAAAAGGACCGAGCAAGACAAAACCTAGATCTATGGTTACCCGTCCGGTGGGCCTGTCCATCCGGTATGCTGTGGCGGAGAGGCTTACAGGTCGGCGGCCGACAGGCTGGTCCGAATATTAGTCAGCAGGCGATCAGGGCGTGGCCAGTCTTCAGCTGGATCAGCCGGGTCAGCTGGCGGTCAGCTGGCGGTCAGCTGCAGCTGGGGCGGGTGCTGATGGAGCAACTGGCGCAGCCGGAGGCCGGCTGGAGAAAGATCGACAGGAGAACGAGAACGGTGTGAGACGCGTCGTAAAAGTGAGATTCGAAGGGAACTTGTGTTTGCTCGATGCGCGTGCCGTCTTCGTTCCGTGCCTTTGGCCCTGACTTGCAAAGGTGCGCGCTTTTCCGGCAGGTACGTCCTGTACTTCTCGTTCGTCTTCGTACTTTGTGTTCGCTTTTCCGCATTTCGACCCACCGGCAACCCGCAGCTAGCGCCTTCAGGGAACGTCTCCGGCCATCCATACAACGCCCAACGCCCAACAACGCCGGCGCCAATGCCCTGCGTCAAGCCGTTCGTGATGGTGTGCCTTCTCCCAAGTACGTGTGTGCCGTTGTGCAGATTGCCTGTCCGGGTTGGGCTGTCTGTTACCTGTTGTCTATTGTCTGCTGTCTGTTTCTTGTCTTGTGACGGCCTCTCTTTCAGGTCTCGTTTCTCCGCTCTTATCCTCTCTTTCTCTCTTTTCCTCAACTCTCCTCTGTCTTCCGGTCGCCCATCGCGCTCCCTCCACGTCTCCTCCGTTCCTCCTCATCCTTTTCTGCAACCCACAGCCCCCTCCTCCCCGGCTCGCGGTCTCCTACGCCCCTCTTCCCCTGAACCTTGTCCCTGGGTCACCGACAGCCTAGAAGCGCCCACTGTACCGCTGCCCCCTGCGAATCACAGTGCCGCTTTCTGTAGCGTCATCCTGTACCTCTCTTCTCGCGGCCCCTATCCTCCTATAGTCCACACTCCCCTTTTTTGTGCTTCTGTGCCTCTGGCGCGGTCCCCGGTCCCAGTACTGCCCAAAGCTTCCGAGCTAGCTGGACCCATGCGGTCGCGAGTGGGTGCCTGTTTTACGTCGGGCACTGACCACTGCCCAGCGCTCGCTAGCCATCGCTGGCCTTGGTCATTGCACGGGCGCTGGTGGGTGGCTTGTTTAGGGCGGAATGTTTGTCTTTTTGATTGCTGTTTGCTGTTCCTTCCCGGTTGGCGCAGAGGGACAGCAGACGGCAGCTTGCCTGGTTGTACGCGGATATTGGGTCTTGCGCTGCGGGGCAAAGAGGGGAGTTGCAGAAAATACGACGCCAGAGAAAAATCGCCAGAATATGACTTGCCGTGAAAATAATAGGGGGACTCGCAGTCTATTCTCGCCAGTGCGACCACCCTGGTCCGGCTTCCCATCCTAGTCCCGCTGCTCAACGCGTACTATGTATTCCACTTCCCGTCTGTTGTCCGTCGGTTTGGAGCTTTTCCTACGGAGGATACTTTCCGTATTGTCTCGATTGCCAGACATCTCCTTCTCTCGCCGTGTACTTTGCCTCATTCCTCTCTTGCCTCCTGCCTCTTGCCTCCCGCCTCGTGTCGCTCTTGCCTCTCCTCCACCCAATCGCATGCCATATCCGCTAAACCTCCCAATTCCTTCCAAAAACCCAAACGAGCGACAAACCTGCTCTTGAAGAAAAGGAACTGCCAGCCACGTTCCACATTGCACGTTTCCCCCGTCCGCCAGCCCAGCCCAGCTCAGCCCAGCCCAGTCCGCGCCTGTTGAATCCGTGTCCGGCTTCCTGTCTAGTCTCTTCTCCGGCAGCTCTCCTCCTAAAGCTGCGCCGTTTCCTCTTGTCTCCCGGTCTCTGATCTCTCTGCATTCGACTGCCTCGCTCGCCATTTTCTCCAGTGCACTGGGCTTGTTTGCCCTCTTGGTCGTTGTTCTCTTCTTTCGCTTCTTTCGTTTCATTATTTTTTTCTATCAATTGCTCCATCTCCCGGCTTCTCGACCTCTCGGCCTCTCGACCTCTCGCATTCTCTTCGCTCTTCTCTTCTCTCTTTTTTTTTCTCTGGCATCTCATCCTTTTCTCCCCGCCCGCGTCTCGCCTTCCGCGCCTGGTCTCTCCTCCGACCCTCTTTCCTCTACAAGCTTCCAGCGGGGCACTGGGACGACGGAGGAGAACCTCACCCACACACGCCGTATACTTACCGCATGTGCCACCAGCCGTCTGCCGAGAAACAGCTGCCGTCTGCTCAGCCGCTATGGCGCCCCGATACCAAGCGTGGTGAGACACCGCGATCCGCTCCCCTGGACACTGCTAATTTGGTAGTCGCGAATGCCACATTGTTGTCCTCGGTGCCGGTGGCGTGGGCAAGAGCTGTTTGACAGGTACATGCCCTCTCTTCTTGCCGGGAGGATCGCCTGCCTAACAGTTCTCTAGCCCAGTTCGTCCACAACCAATGGATCGAGAGCTATGATCCCACGATTGAAGACTCGTACCGCACACAGGTCACTATTGATGTGAGTTTTCAGCAAAGAAGAGCTGCATGCTGCTGGTAGTGATGCTGACCATTAAGGACCGTCAAGTGATGCTGGAAATGTGAGACTTTCTCTGGCGCGTTTGGACCATGGGCTGTCGTCTCCCGTACTAACCTGATAGTCTCGACACTGCTGGCACCGAACAGTTTGGTATGACTCTTTTGCCTCGATTGTCTGCTCCTGACACTGACCGACAACACAGTCGCCATGCGAGATCTGTACATGAAAACTGGACAGGGCTTTCTGCTCGTCTTCAGCATCACCTCGCCCTCGTCTCTGACAGAGCTGGCTATGCTGCGCGAAGAAATCATCCGTATCAAGGACGACGAGAACGTCCCGATTGTCATTGTCGGCAACAAGGCCGACCTCGAGGACCAGCGTGCTATCACCCGCAGCAAGGCCTTCACCTTGGCCCAGCAATGGAATGCGCCCTATTATGAGGCCAGCGCCCGCACCCGCACCAATGTTGACGAAGTCTTTATCGACCTCTGCCGGCAAATGCTCCGCAAGGACGACCTTGGGACGCCTACCCACGCTTATGAAGATGACTACAAGCACCACGAGGGGGGGCACTCATCTTCAGACCGTCGGCGGCGTCGGCGGCGGCGGGGAAACGACAGCGGGCACCGCTGCACGATCCTTTGACATTTGCGGGCCTGAGAAATTGCTGTTTCTTGACGGATAGTCCTTGACGGATTGTCCGTGATGAAAAAGGCTGCTGGATACGATTTTGCATTTTTGTGTGTATTTTTCTTCTCCCTCTTCACCATATGGGAGACGCAGGACTGGATCTTGAGGAGTTGAAAACCGGATGGAACGACACGGAGTTATGAATGCCCTGGCAGGGACATACGGTATCTTGAATGATGACATTTAGAGCATTTGGTCCTCTGGCAGGAAAGAGAATTTAATGCACGATGCAAGAGCTCCGAGATTGGTAGAAAAACGTACGCATCTCGACCACATCTGATGTCGCTGCCCGCGTTGGCTTAGAGCACATCGACCGAAGCTAAGGCAAATCGTAAAAAAGGAGCCACAGATGATGTTGTGGATGTCAAGGTGTTGCCGGAGCCAAGATTTCGTTCAGCTCGTAGCTTTCCGAGGGGCAGCCCACGAGAGCAAAAAAGGGAATCCTAACACAACCGACACGTGATCTACAATGTCGATTCGTGGTTGCCTTATTTACCGCGTGTCAGCCTTGACTGCGTCCTGCTAATATCATAGACGTTGAACCTCTGGTAGCATTACGTATGCTTTTCCCCTCTACGAATGAAGGGAGACGAATGAAACACGTCCGTTGCGAATTTAAGCGGGGCGAAAAGCGTAGCGCCTTCACTGACGAGTACGTGTGCGTCAGTGGCTCTTGCCGGTTTTGGTTGCCGCTGGTGCCGTCTTCCGCGTCAGTCGCCTTCCTTCATATTCTCGTGTTCTCTCCTCATCACCCACATTGTTCGTTTCCCGGTGAAGCGATTTCCAACCACATTCAACCTATTTTTCACCGCACCGAGAACTGCCTCCAGTTTTCATCAAATTCTACAGCCATGCTGCCCAAGGCTCTTCTTGCCGCGGCGCTGGCGTCCTCGACGGCCTCGGCTTTTTTGCTGCCGCCGTCGATGGATGCCAAGCCTGCCGAAGGCAGCGATTCCAACGACAAGCACGTCAAGGGCGTCGAGGGCAAGGGACCTCACCACCCCGATTTCAAGATTATGCCCTTTGAAGCGCCCGAGGTGGTCCGCGCCAAGGTCGACTGTCCGGGCTGCGCCCTGTCGGTCTACAACCACCCCTTTGACGACAAAGACAACTCGACCTCGGTCCTGACAGACGTGCCGAACCACCTCGATCTGTTTTTCTCGGTCGACCACAACGGCGAGTCGGACCGCCTGCTGCTCAACGGCTTCGAGCTGTACCCCAACGTCGACATTTACAACAGCGCCCTGCGCGCCTTCCAGGTGCCCAACCGCCGCCACCACGGCAAGCACCACGACGACGAGAAGGTCGATGGCGACCGCGTTCATGTCTCCGACGACCACCCGCACCCTCATGGCGAGCACCCGCACCCCCATGGCGAGCGCCCGCACCACGGCGAGCACAAGCACGAGGAGCATGATGAGGAGCACGCCGAGCACCACAAGGAGCACCACGAGGAGCACACCAAAGTGCCCGAGCAGGAACTCAAGGATGGCGTGGTGTACGAGATCCACGAGACCGAGGATCACAAGCTTGAGTATCACGAGGTTCCCGAGCAGGAGCTGCACCGGAAGTCGAAGCACATTCGCACCGGCATGCGTAAGATGGAGAAGGTCGAGAAGAAGGAGATGCCTGAGAAGCCTGTTGCCTCTGAGGACGACGAGGCCAAGGAGCCCAAGGAGCCCAAGGAGCCCAAGGAGCCCAAGGAGCCCGAGCACCGCGAGCACGACCACGAGCACAAGAGCTGGCGCAATGGCAACAAAAAGCCCGACTTCGGCAAGGACGGTAAACCCTTCCACCACGGCCCCCAGGGCGTGTTCCTCGAGGTGCCTCTGGGCTACTCGCTGCAGATGCACACCGTCGGCAAGGACCAGAGCAACGACATGGATGTGGTCATCATGACCCTTCAGATCATCGAGGTCAACAACGTCTTTGTCAAGGGCATCCCGGCCGTCTCCATTGGCCTGATTCGCGCCCCTGAGGGCGGCCTCATGCTCGGCGCTATCAACATTGAGGGCGAGGAGATGCCGTTCCCTCCGCCGCCGAACGGCAAGGGGCCGCACGGCCCGCCGCATGGCCACCACGGCCCGCCGCCGCCTGAGGGTGAGGAGCCGCCCAAGGGCCCCGAGGGCTTTGCCCATGGCCACCCTGGCCCCAAGCACCACGGTTCCGACGCGTCGGCTATCGAAGCCAAGCTATCGGAGTGCACTAACTTTGTGTGCCGCTGGAAGGCCATTCTGGAGTCGCACATTGCGCCGCATGGCTGCGGCGGCATGACCAAGGGCAAGGGCGGCAAGGACAACCAGAACGGCCACTACCGTCACCACGAGGAGGAGGGCCAGTCCGAGCAGCACATGCCTCTGGCCGGCGTCCGCCACCATCGCAGCTGGATCCGCATGGTCAAGAAGTTTGCCACTCACGTGCTGATTCCGGTCTTCATTGGTGCCGCCGCCGGTATCATGGCCAGCCTCATCGGCATGCTGGTTGGCAGCCTGATTGTGCGCCTCTGGCGCCTGGTTGTCCGTCGCCCGCAGCAGCTGCACCAGCAGGTCCCGACCATCAAGGTGGCCTTCCTGGAGGCGGCTCACGATGACGAGAAGGCCGGTCTGATGGCTGCTGATGAGGCGGCTGAGGCGGCGCTGCCGCCGTACGAGGAGACGGAGGAGATGGAACAGAAGCAGGACGCTTAAGCGAATCGCCCGTGCCCGATTCATCGGTCAATTCCGGCCACGAACGCATTAATGCACCGGCCTCTCCGTCCGACCTACACACTTGATGTGCTGCCGGCCTGGATGGAAAGATGAGGCGCGTACACTCACACTCCCTTAGCTATCTCATTTACCTTTCCTGTTGTCCTTTGCGCTTTCTATTGCTCTATTGTACATTGAATGCGGATTTCTTTATTGGGTTGACCACTGTATCAATGATTGCTGCACTCGCGCAAGCGTGGCCTATGTGTTGCTGAAGACAGTCTGGGAACAGTGTGGGACGGTCCGAGCATTGCAATATGTACGGCTTGGGATAGTATAACAGTAGTCTAGCAATCGTTTGCATGTTGTATTGCCAATCCAGTTACAGAACGCGTCCAGAACAGTTGTCCTCCTTTCCCGAAGTATCTCGTCATCCTAGCCTGGGCGAGCCATCAACGCCATAAAGCAAAGTATGCAAGAAGGAGAGAAGCCGAAAAGCTGAAACAAAAGAACTCTCCCCCAACCAGACACCCCCCTCAGCCATGCCGCATGGCCGCCTCGGCAAACTGTTCCTGTTGCAGGCGCTCGAGCTCCTCGAGCGTCATGCCGCTCTGGGTAAACTTGTCGGCCTTGCGCTCGCGTCCCCTTTGCACTTCCTTGTGCTCCTGGGCGGCCTCGACGACGGCGCCAATGTACTCGGAAAAGCCGAGCTGGTCGAGCGCGCGCGTAATGTGGTCGCAAGCAATCGTCTTTTTGGCCTCCTTTTCCGATATCTCATTGGCCTCGGACGAGATGAGCGTGATGAACTCGACGCAGCACTCGATGAGGAGGTCACGGGCGTCTTTGGAAAAGGCAATGCCGGTGCTGGAAGGAAGGATCTCGGTGACGATTTTTTGGACGGTGGCTGTCGCGTGAGTCAGTGTGGACAAGGCTCGGGGCAGAAAGCGAAGAGAAGCATACCCTTTGGTAGAGAGAGATCGTCGTTGCCTGGGGCAGGTATTAGTCCATACATGTTGTCATAGGCAGCCAGAGAACGCAGGCAGAAGCGGGATACGTCGACGATCAAACGCAAGGCTAGAGAAGGACCCCAAAGCAATGGTAAAGAAGTAAAAGCAAAAAGACCCAGAGCAAGAAAGCAAGGCTCTGAAATCGCCTGCTCGTGATTCACGGATTCTGATTCACGGCCATGCCGCTGGACAAAGCGAAGCGGCGGCTTTGCGCAGTCCGTCGTTGGCAACAAGCAAACGCAGGGGCAAACCTACCACCAAAGTCTCCATCGTGGTCCGACATGCTGCTGCACGACGCGCCAGCCGGGCGGCAGCCAAGGAGGGGCAGAGCGAAGCAGAGCGAACAAAGAGAGGCCACGAGCGAAATCGAGCCGGGAGGTGCAAGGGCTGCCGTGCTGCAGCCAGCCGTGGCCCAGAGGAGAGAGGCAAGGAAGGGAGTGGGCGGGCGAAATGGCCAATGCGACAAATCAACCGTGCTGCGGTGATGGCGCGTCCCGAGGCCTTTGCTGATTAAGATGACGTGCAGACGCAGTGCGTAGTCTGGGCGGGATTTGAAGGCTGCCGCCGCCGGGAACTGTGCGAGTTCTTATACGGCGCGCCAGGCCGCGCGCGTCACGGCCCTGTTGGAAAAAAACCGAAGCCTCTGCGACAGCGAGCCTTTGGGCTTAGCCACATTGGCTCGCGCGCTTTTGCAGTGGACCCCGCAGCTCTTTTCCGCCGTATCCTGCCTCGCAAGCCGAGCTGAGCGGCCGCCCGATTGCTGCAATGTGTGCAATAGGAGGCAGACAGGCAGACAGACAGGCGGAAAATAGAAACGACTGGACATCGAGTCTACGCATTTTGGCATGTGCGCCTTTTGCCAGACTGTTTACGATGTATCGCCTGGAATCAAGAGGCGCTAGCCACGTGTAGAAATTGCTCTTACTGCAAGAGTGACATAAGCAAGGTCCACTTTTGTCCTGTTAAAAACGCCGAATTTTTTCCAGAGACTTTTCTTTCCTCTCCCAAACACAATATGCAATGGGAGCATTCCCACGACATGCTGACGGCTCGTCGGGAGCAGGCGATGGAAAGAGGAATTGCCTGCTCCCGTCGGGCGTCGGCTGTCTTTGACTGGTAAGTTGCGTGCTTGCTGTCGCATTTTTTCATAAAAAATTGTTTCTTCACCGGCCGCCTCTACATGATGAGCTCTTTGTCGCCCCAGTCTTACAAAACACATGGTGATTGACACTGTCTTTCCAAACGGACGTCTCTGATCGTTGCCTGCCGAACCTGCCTGTTCCCGACGCGTGTTGGAGTGCCTCGCTAACATTGGCCAGATCCTACAGGGGTTGTTTGTCTTCACACTTTCTCCAACCTCCTTATACACGACAACCACTCAAAAGGTAATACTTTGCGCAACCTGCTACTATCGTGAAGAATGCAAGCAAGTGATTATAAAAACTGATATTCCATGCTAATACCGAATCTACATGTGGAGTCTATCAAGAGCTTTTCATCTTTCAACTGATGCAATCTGCTTTCTTCTATTTGGCCTTTTTTCTGCATTTCTCTGTATAGCACTGTGCTAACGCGATGAAAGAATAGGCACTCGAAACGCATATGCGTCTATGCCCAGTGATACGGCGCCATGTCGGGAATATTCCAGCTGCGACGGTTAGAACGTAGAGGCGAGGGACAGGGAACGGGAAACAAACACACCTCACGTATCGGCCGCTGTGCTCGAGCGTGAGGTCGACCGACAGCTTGGCAATCACCTCGGCCGGCTTCTCGGGCGGGTTGAGCTTGCCCTCCTCAAAGGCGCTCACAAATCCGGCGTAGTCCTTGGGTGCCATGGTGGCCGCGCCGTCGCGGCGCAGTTCCTTTTGCATGTCCGTGTCGACGCGGCCGGGGCCGACGGCAATGGAGGCAATGGTGGGCTCCTCGACGGCGAGGTGCTGCACGAGCGAGTTGACAGCGGCCTTGGAGCTCCCGTAGGCCCCCCAGGCAGTATAAGCGTGTAGGGCGGCGCCGGACGAGGTGACGACAATGCGGCCGCGGGTTTCGCGCAGGGGGGGGATCGCGGCCTTGACGAGAGCCAGCACGCTGAACAGGTTGACGTCGTAGAGGCGCTTCCACTCCTCGAGGCTGGAGCCGGCGATCGTGGTCAGGGGCGCAAGGGCGCCGTGGTTGACGACGAGACCGTCGAGGCGACCAAACGTCTGGACGGCGAGGTCCACGACTTGAGGGGCAGTCTGCTCAAGTCAATGGCAGCCAGTGGTTAGTCGTAGTCTGCCCGTATCGGTTCGGTTGCGGCTATTCACCCACCGAAAAGTCCGTCAAGTCCATTGTCGAAAAGGCAACTTGTCCAGGGAACTGCTCCTTGAGAGTGGCTAGCGGCGCCGCCGTGCGGGCGACGAGCACGACTTTGTGCTGGTGTGCCAGCAGGTGCTGAGCGATGCACAGGCCAATGCCGCGGCTGGCGCCCGTGACAATGACGACCTTGCTCATGGTGGCGTTTGCGAGGGGGAGCGCTTCGAGAGGTCGAGTGCGTGGCTTTGCGTGCTGGACGTGCTGAACGTGCTGACCGTCGTCTGGATTTTCCATTTTGGACCACACAGCGAATGTTTTTGCGGTTTTGGTCCCTAGCGCCATGCCCGGCTTCGGCAGCCAAGCTGGTTCCCCCCGGCCTTATCTGGCGGCGTCGTGTAAGCGGCTTTCGTCGGGTCAGTACAAGTACGGGCAGACGGACGGCCGACCCCTTGTCCTGCTTGCATCGCATCTGTGCATCCTCCCGATCGCTCTCATGGCGGAAACATTCATCCTCGGCGCGGGCATCGTCGGCATCTCGACGGCCTACTACCTCTCCGAGCACCAGCCCGCCGACACCATCCACCTCGTCGAGAATGCCCCGGCCCTGCTA
This sequence comes from Leptographium flavum, assembly GCA_963580335.1. Lineage (NCBI taxonomy): Eukaryota > Fungi > Ascomycota > Sordariomycetes > Ophiostomatales > Ophiostomataceae > Leptographium > Leptographium flavum. The sequence continues at coordinate 880,098 of OY756935.1, forward strand.
GCCTCGGCCTCGGGCTATGCCGGCGGCTTCCTCGCACGCGACTGGTTTGGCCCCGAGGTCGCCCCGCTCGCCGCCCTGTCCTTTGACCAGCACCGCGCCCTGGCCGCGCAGTACGACGGCCACGGCAAATGGGGATACGTCGCGTCGACGTCGCTCAACTATGTGGTGCCGGCCGACGCATCGGGCTCTGACGGTGGCACAATTGACGGGCCCGACCTGATGGGCCGGATCAGCGGCCAGTCCGACGCGGCCGACTATGTTGGCGGCTATCCGGCGTGGCTGCGCCGGCGGGATGGCGACAGCATGGCGCTGCGGGCCAGCTGCGACACGGCCGCACAGGTGCTTGTCTCTTTCCCGTCCTCTCCATCTCCAACCGTACTCCCCCGCTGCCGCTCTGGCTGGCCCTCTTTCTGACCGACAGAGACCCCTTGGCCTTTTCCGACTTCTTTCTTGCCCTTTGCCGGGAGCGCGGCGTCCATGTCCACCAGCCGGCCCGTGTCGTCTCGGTCGGCACCGGAGCGGATGGCGCACTGGCGAGCGTCTCCCTCGACGAGGCCGGCAACCAGACGACGCTGCCCTGCACGCGGCTGATCATCACAGCCGGTGCCTGGTCCGGCCGGGTCTTCCAAGAGCTCTTTTCCACCGGAGCTGGCACCACCGCCGACGTCATCCCCATGAGCAGCATCTCGGGCCACTCTCTCCTGGTTCGTCCGTCGGCCGTCTCCGCCTCCATTGCCTCGCCTTTGCCCGTATACTCGGTCTTTGCCGCCGGCGGGCCGCTCACCTTCCGGACTCTGCTGTTTGGCCGCGCCGACGGGTCCGTCTACCTGGCCGGGCTGAACTCAACAGCGGTTCCAGTGCCGCCGATGGCGACCGACTCCGTGCCCAAGCCCGACCAGCTCGACCTCCTGCTCCTGGCGGGCAAGAAGGTCATGGGCGCTGCCGACACGGAGACGCTGGAGGTCGTGCGTTCGGGTCTGTGTCACCGGCCGGTGACGCCCTGGGGCTTTCCGATGGTGCTGCGGCTGCCCGATGCGCAGCTCGGCATCCAGACACAGGTTGGTGCTGCCGGCGGTGTCTTTGTGGCGGCCGGTCACGGTGCCTGGGGCATCAGCATGGGGCCGGGCACCGGCCTTTTGGTGGCGGAGCTGGCGCAGGGACGGCCGCTGAGCGCGGACGTGAGCGGCCTGGGGTTGCAGAGGGTGTGAGGATGTATCGCCATGCATTTGTTCCGTGCTAGTTCCTTCCGGTGCCCGGCTATCCATGCCAAGTCTGCTCCAAGACAGGACCATCTACACCGCACAGGCCTAAAGCATCCCTACAGAACAGACTTTAAGGACATGCGCTCAAGTGCTTATATACATCTATACGTCTACACGTCTACGCGTGCTCTACCAGGCATCCCTGCCGGACGCTGTCCTGGGAAAGGCCGTCGGGTCGGTACGGACGCCGCCGTCGACGAAAATGTCGTCGCCGTCGGCAAACGCGGCTTCCGCGCTGTCGGCGTCGCCGTAGCCGTCGCTGTAGAGGCCGCGGTCGGCGCCGGCGGCGCCGTCCTCGTCGTCAAAGGCACGGCCCTCGAGGCGCGAGTTCATGCGCGCCATGGTGCGCACGGCGTGGACCGTCTTGGGGCAGCGGGCGACGAGGTCGTGGAACTGGCGCTCGGCTGCCGACGACCAGGGCGCGGAGCGCTCGAGCTCGAGAAAGGCGCGCGCGAGGACCATAAACGTCATGGCCATGGGCCGGTTGAAGCGCGGCGCCGTCTCACGCAGCTGGCGGGCGCGCGCCGGGCTGACAAAGTCGAGGTGGTCCGGGTCGTGGTCGTACGCATAGGGGACGGCCGGGTCGTGCGGCGCGCCCGAGCCCGGACCGGCGCCGGCGCCGTCGGCAGCGTGGCGGCGCAGCGACTCGAAGCCGGACCAGTGGTGCATCAGGTGCTCTTCGCAGACGGCAAAGGCGTCGGGCGTGCGGCCGAGGCGGGCCAGGTTCTGGACGTAGTGGTTCCAGTTCTTGCTGTCGAGCCAGAAGCCGGCGGCGCGGACCTCGCCAATGGTGCGGATGAGGGCGTCGGCGTCGCGCTCGGCCGTGTAGAGGCGCTGCATGGTCTTGAGCGGGTCGGTGAGGCCGTAGCGGAGGCGGGCGACAGGGAGGGTGGTAGTGGTGGTGGTGGTGTCGACAGGAGTGTCCTTGTCCGTCGCGTCGTCGGTTCCCTCCGTCTGCCCTCCGTCTTCTCGCTCCTCCCCGTTCAGCGGCAGCGGCTGCGGCCGGGCAATCTCCCGCGTCCGGTCGAGCACGTACTGCCACGTCTCCTTGGCGCGGTCGTAGCGGCCCTCGTAAAAGTGCGCGAGGAGGAGCGCGTTGCACAGCTTGAGCGGCAGCGGCTGGGCGCGGTCGGCCGGCGGCGCCAGCGTGCGGTACAGCTGGACGACCTCGTCGACGCCGACAAAGTCGCGCGCCTGCACGAGCATGAAGACGACAAAGGAGAAGCGCCGCACGGCGCCCAGCGGCAGCCGCACGGCTTCGCGGCCGCGGTCCTGCGGCGCCGGCGCGAGCGAGCGCTGAAACTCGCGCAGGGCCTTGGCCAGGAGTTCGCGGCGGTCGGCCACTTGCGTCGGGGTCGGCGCGGCCCCCGGCCCAGAGGCCTCGGACGCGGCCACGCCGCTCGCATCCACGCCCGGCGGAAACTCTTGCCACTGGCTAAAGGCCTTGATGACGAGCAGCGTCTGCCGGCTCGTGCGCGCGTAGCCGAGGTGGTGCATCAGCCGGTTGACCTGCAGCGCGCGGTGTGGCTGGCGGCTGCGCACATAGGCCATCATCAGCAGCAGGTAGTGGTGCGCCGTCGGCTGGAAGAGCTGCTCGTCCTGCGCCGCGCGCAGCAGCGCCACGGCGCGCCGCGGCTGGCGGCACTGGGCCAGCGCAAACAGCAGCGCGCCGTACGTGGCGCCGTCGTACGGCACCGCCAGCCGCGTCATCAGCCGCAGCAGCCGGTGCACCGCCACCAGGTCGTGCCGCAGCGCGTGGTGCCGCAGCAGCGTGTTCCACAGCGCCGTGCCGGGCGTCGTCCCGTCCGCGGCCGCGTGCCGGCTCGTCGTCACACACACGCGCTCCGCATCGGCCAGCCGGTCGTTGTGGCAGTACGCCTCGACTAGCGGGTCCAGCATCGCCTCCGTCAGCGGCAGGCTGCGCCGCCGCGCCGCCGCCAGCAGCGCGTGCACCAGTGGCAGGTCGCCGCGCCCGCCCGCCAACGCCAGCAGCGTGCCGTACGAGTAGTCGTCGGGCGCCACCGCCGCGCAGAGCGCGTCAAACACCGCCATGGCCCTGGCCGTCCGGCCCCGCGCCACGTGCGCGTGCAGCCGGATGTTCCAGCACACCGTGTTGGGCGTCTGCCCGTAGACCGTCGCGATCTCGCCAAAGACCTGCTCGACCGCCGCCACGTCGCCCCGTACCGCATATGCCTTGAGGAGGTGCGAAAATGTGTCGCCGCCGAGCGCGACCGCCTCCGGGTGCGTCGCCGTCAGCTCGTTCCACAGCCGCTGCACCGTCGCCACGTCGCCGCGCGCCGCGTAAAAGCCCAGGAACCGCTGGTAGCCCCAGTACGTCGGCCGCCCGTACGTGCTGTACCAGTCCTTGAGCACCGCCGCCATGCCGCGCCCGTCTGCCCGCCCGCTGTTGCGCCCGTCGCGCCCGTACACCTCGCTCACCATGCGCCGCAGCGTGCCGGGCTGCGGCCAAAATCCCGGCAGCTGCCGGTACGCGCTGTATGCCGCCGCCGCGCCCGCCACGTCGCCGCGGTCCAGCGCCGCGTGCACGTACGCCTCGTAGATTTGCACGTTGCGCAGCTGCTGCACAAACGGCAGCGCGTCGCTGCCTAGCCGCGGCAGGGCCGCACGCACCAGGGCCGCGTAGATGCCCGTGACCGATGGCTGGTCGGTGTCGTCGGCTTTCTCTTCGTCCTGGCTGCGCGCCTCGCTGGCTGCGCGCGCTTCGCCCCAGCCCAAGGCCCCCCGCCGCTCCACCACCGTCGCCAGCTGCTGCAGCCGCTCCCGCAAGTCGCGCAGCGCCACCGCCTCGGCCAGCACGCCCGCCTCGACCACCCGGCCGCTCGTCTGCGCCTTGTACGCCGCCCACACGGCCGCCAGCTGCGGCCACGCCGCTCGCTGCAGCGCGTCGGCCACGAGCGCGCCAAACCCAGCGGCTGCCGTGCCGGACGCGACGCACAGCGCCAGGGCCGCGGCCGGCGCCCCGA